>NW_019167827.1:21308845-21791039 GCF_002303985.1 Durio zibethinus
GTCCCGAACTCCCCGCGTATCTTGCGGCCCGGGGTTCCCATTGCCCCCACAACATGTTAGCATCATGTTCCAAAGCTCGGAATGCACGCTCACATCTCGTTAGAACCACTTTCCCGCCAGCTCGATGCTCGACTGCTGCTTGGTTCAGGATCAGTCATGGCAGGACCAAGGCCTGACCATGACACTCTCCCCCACTTACTATGTCGATGCCCTAATCGACGCCAAGACCACACCCAACTATCTTGTTGCACACAGCTGACATTTCCTCATATGTCTCTCACTTGTGCCCTCAAGGATTGGGTCGAGGTCCCGTCACATGAGGCACCGTCCACAGTACTCGTCCATTGTTGGTGTAGATTGGTCCCATTGTTGCTCAACTTTGTTGTAGTTCGAACCGCCTAACCTATCCTGGTTGTACTCATATGGGCCATACCATGGCTTCATCCCTTGATCCTTGTTAGGTTGCGACCTCAAGGTGCCCTCATTGATCGATGACCCTCAGTAGAATGAATGACCACAGCTTTGCCACTCATTTGGTGCGTCCCACCGGACGTGACCCCTCACACCAATTGCACGCTTGCAGCATCAACTCACTGATGCGCCCCTCTGGACGTGATGCTTAGGTCAACCGCACTTATACGGCACTCTACATGATGACCCTAGCACAGTGGCATTCAAGCACTTTGGTCATCTCCCAACTTGGGTCCTCTCGGCCCCTCCAAGGTCACCTTTCTAGGTGTGGCCCTCAGGCCAACCGCCCCCAAGACGGCACCTTAAAATGCGTTAACTTGGTCTTTGCCTCCGACTTGAACACTATGCTCCATTGCCCAAGCTCTTTTATCTTGGCTCAGTCTCGTGGGGAATTGACAGGTCTCCCTCACTTTTACTCGAAACTCGGCACAGCATTATGCGCAACCCTGTCTCCTCGATGGTTTTATTGCTCGATAGTTTTGACTCCAGCCCAGTTCCTAGGGCATCCCAAAATCCGCTTATACTCGGAGACCCACTGATTTGCTTGACTCGGGGATTCACCCGCTCGATCCTTAAGGTCCACTGACCTGCATGTCTGAGGCCTTGTCAACTGGCCGTTTCCCTTTTCTTGTTCCACTGGAATACATCCTGTCGTGGCCCACTGACCACCACTACTCGTGAAACCTTCCCTTTCGGCCAATACCAGTTCGATATCCTGGTTCACACACACACTCTCGTGATCCTCTGACCACAAGAACTCACGGTCCACTGACCAACGCCGCTCATGGTCCACTACCACCTCGCTTGTGGCTTCAATCTTTAGCCACTTCATACTCTTTTGTGTAGTAGTCTCATGCTCGGACCCGAACACTTCGGCTTGCACCCCCGCTGGGGCACCTGCACCATACAGCAAGTGCACACATTAGTAATTAATCTTGCAACTCGACACCTCTTGCCCCTCAGGACAAGGTTCACTCGGCCTACATGGCCTTACACAACACCATTTCATGGTATAAGCCCCTTTTCGCATCTCGGTCTCAATACGGTTCCTTCCACCGTGAAGGCATTACATGCCGCAACATATGCCAACACCTTTTCTAGGTGAGGCTAGACTCTGATGCCCTTTTGCTTGGCATCCAAGAGCCTACTCGAGAGCCTTTTCACATAGGCCCAATATTTCTCGCAGCACGCATCGTTGGCTCTTTCCCGAGCCCCCATAGGCACAAAACCCGCATCTGTGTCTCGATAGCTCCGTTTGAGCCTGGCATCACCTCGATTTCGCATCACTAGACCCACACATGGGGTCGCGTAACTCTCGCCACTGAGCCAACCTAGGCTCTGATACCAAAATGTCACGGTCCACGCGTTCCTCCTACTGAAACCACGCGACCGTGCGGCACCAAGACTAATCCTAGTCAAGGTCAGCCTTCTATCGTGTCCATTTTTCCGCGGACAGACCATTTCTGATCCTTCGAGCCACATGCCCGTTAGCCTTTTCTGGCTTTTGACCCCGTAGGATTGCTCATTCCAAATTCCATAAAGAGAAACCCATCTCTCATCGCACATTGGCCCACGGTTCTCCAATTAACCATGAGCACCCATCTCTGGCCGCAAAGCTTAATGCTTCGAGCACCGACCCTCAGATCTCGTAGGGGCACACAGCCCCAGTTCTCATGATGTTATTACATCTTGGCATGGGGAGAACCCAACACCATGCCCGCCCGTATGATACGCAAGCTCCCGTATCAAGTTTACGCAAGCACCACAACTAAGCTGGTCAGCAGCCAGCTCTAAGCCTTTAGGCTCATCTCGTCCCACGGGACTCGGTTCTTAGGGCTCAGGCCCTTAGCATCAGTATCGGCCGCCCGCACGCATGATTGACACCCCACATCATGCTAGTCCCGCAAGGGGACTTGGGTGTACTGCCCTAGCAGCAGTACACCAGCCCGACTGGCCACACCGGTCTAGCAGCGTGCCTGCCTGCTAGCCTGCACATCCCTCTGGCTCGATGGCGTCCCTCCTACGCAACACCATCACATGATCCTTCCGGCTCGAGGAGGGGAAACCGAGGGGCCTAGCGATCTCTACCGCCAAACCCCATGGCTCAACGCAAAGGCGCGATACGAGGCCCGTCGGCCCCAACTGTCCCCGGGTTTACCTTACCCGAGGAAACATCGTGCCACGCTCGTGACCCTACGATGCCCGCCCACCTAGACACCACGAGTGCCTAGGAGTAGCTCACTTCAGACTAGCTAGGCCCCCGCCTGCCCGCTAGCCAAGGGGGTGGTGGAGAGCTGACACCAGATCATCCCCCTATAAAGAGCGTTAGAGATTTTCCCACTATGCTACCAGTGACCGTAAGAATGTCTGAAACGGGGACACTTTTCTGCCCAGCCATCCTAGGGCCTTTCTCCGGCTAACTCAGGGCCCCGTAAGCTTCCTCTTGGTCACCATTGCTCCTTGATTCTGCTCATTACTCCACCAACCCACTCGAAGGTGCCCGTGCATGGCTTCGACCAACGGCACCCGCCAGGCTACTTGGCTTGAGGGTGTCCGATCACTGTCCCGAACTTCCCCGCGTATCTTGCGGCCCGGGGCTCCCATTGCTCCCACAACATGTTAGCATCATGTTCCAAAGCTCGGAATGCACGCCCACATCTCGTAGAATCACTTTCCCGCCAGCTCGATCTCGACTGCTGCTTGGTTCAGGATCAATCATGGCAGGACCAAGGCCTGACCATGACACTAAGCCTGAAGCTTCACATCCAAATGGAGTGTCTTTAGTCGGCAACCAGAGTAGCGCGTCTTGTAGTGTATAGGGAGGGCGTGTAGAATTGTAGTGTATAGGGAGGGCGTGTAGAGATCGAACACGAGTTTTTTCCTATACCAGGAAAATAAAATCTTTATTCCCTGATAAGTGCACTATTAATTTTATTTACCTAAATGGGATGCTTCATGCCACATCATCATTCTTGTTCTTTTCCTATCCCCACCATTAACAAACTTCCAAAAATAGTTTCCCACTCCCTCCAATGGGTTTGATTTTCATTTTTATTAAAGTATTATCCGTGCAATCAAACCAAGCCAAGCTTCATCAAGAGAAATCTGGAGGAAGGATCTGAAGCAACAATAAACTGGATTTATTCATCGCTGCCCAGCTTTCTATCACGTGCTTCTGGTGTTACAGAAGACACTACTACTGATGCAAAATCGAATAAGTTTACGGTGAAAAACAACCAAATAGTTCTGTGATTAAAGATGAGACAAAGAGTAATGAAATTAACAATGGTAACGAAGGAAAACAGTGCAATAGAAGGGGGAGTCGTGCAACAAGGAAAAAAGTGCTAGCAGAAGTTGATCTCAAGTGTAAATTGGTTGATTTTGGCAACGCTTGCCGGACATACAAACAATTTACAATTGATATTCAGACCAGGCGCAGCATAATTGTCCTGAGGTTATCTTTGGATCCAAATACGTAACATTAGCAGATTTATGGTCTTTTGCTTGTATTTTTTTTTTTTGAGCTCGCTACTGATTATGTTCTTTTTTATCTTCACAGTGATGAAAACTATGATCGAAATGAGGTATGCGGAAACCATTCTTTCTCTTTTTTTTATTTTCCTTCGTACGATACTTCATAGTAAAAAAAAAAAAAGAAGAGACAAAGAGGGATGCAAAAATAGGTTGATAACAAGTCAGGATAAGACGGATTTTTATTCGTTTTAAATTTGATCCGATTTTATATTCATAAATTTTGAATCAGATCTTATCAAAATTTTTTTAATTTTTTATATCTAAACCCAATTTAACCCAACCCGATATTACATAAATTATATCCAATCTGATTCGACTTAATTCAAAATTAATAAAATATTTTTTTAAAATATAAAATATTATTTTTAAATATAATTACATAATTATATAAATAAAAAGTTAAATAAATAATTAAATTATAATTTTTATATAATATCAAGTCGAGTCTCGTTTGTCAAAAATTTAAACTTGATCTGATTTTAATTTTTTTTTAACTTTACTCGATCTGATTCGATTTGATTTGAAATTTAATTTAAAAATAAAAATTAATCTTTTAAAATCAGATCGGATTAAAATTTATCGAAAATATATTGGACTATTAACCTTATGTAGAAACCATTTAAAAAAAAAGGGATCGGTGCGAAAAGGAACGTAAGTCATGGTAACAATTATAAAGATGAGACACCTGAATTTAAAGATGAGACAAAGAGTAGAATTAACCGTGACAACCAAGGGTAACAGGGTCATAAAAGGGGGAGTCGCGCAACAAGGAAAAAACTGTTATTTATAGATGAAAAAAATGATGATGTGGCATGAATTATCCTATTTAGGTAAATAAAATTAAAAGTAACCCTATTAAAGAATAAAGATTTTATTTTATCTCAGTGTTGGAAAAAACTCGATCGAACACAGTATTATATTATCAGAGTTACACGTGTATGAGTTAAGATTCGGTGTCCTGTTGACATAACATTGGACAACTTATGCGGCGGCTAGCAAATCATTCTTTTTTATAAAAAACATATGTTTTCTCAAACAAAATCACATATAAAAATATTTATCCAAAATATTTTATATGTCATACAGGTAATTATTTTTTTAATTAATCAGAATTTGGGTTTTTTTAATAAAATAACAGGGTAAAATGAAATTAAATTCACATATGCACTAAGTTTAATTTATTTAATTTATATAATTATTTTTAAAATAATATTTAAAAATTTTAAATTTTAATATTTATAAATTTTTTATATTCTCATACTATAATTTTTTTACATAAAAAAAGCACGTGTTGTGATATATTTTTAATAGATTAATATGTATTTTACGTCATATATATTTAAATTTAATGAGTCTATATAATTATTTTTTATAAAATTAATAGGTTATAATAAGTTAATGAATTGTTGTCATCTTTTTATCGATAAAAAGTCAATCTTTGAATAAAAATACATGCATAAATCATTAATTTAAGTATTCAAATAGAAATCTGTTACAATTGTATTGTTAATTAAAAAAAAAAGAATGTTTAACTTTAACCTTTTGCATGAGTTGTCATGCCTCTATATTGTAAAAAAATAATAATACTAACAAATAATTGATTCAATCAGTTAAGATTCATTTTTTTTAACGAAAATATATTGAATTCAAGTCATATCAGTAATCATTTATTAGGATCATATCAAATGTACAACTTATAATCATTTATTATGATCTGAAAGACTAAACAACTTCTACCTCGAATTTTTTTTACTAAAAAAAAATAATGTACATATTTATTGACTAATTATTAAGTTAGAAATAATATGTGATTTATTATAATCCACATGTTAATAGTTTTTCAATTCAAAATTTAATATAATTAATTTATACAATCATTTTTAAAAATAGCAATTAATAATTTTAAAATTTGAAATGTATAATTTTTATTTTTAAATTGATTTATTTTTTAAAAAATCAATTTGTCAAAAGATTGGATATAATTATTTTGATAATTTTTTAAACAAAAAACGGGTAAGGCGCGTGAAGGATAATCTCTTAAGTGGCGAGTGAGATAAATTCTAGAGTGTCTAGTAGTTTCTAGTGCCATTTTCTTTCAATTTCCAGACATCTCTGTTTGCTCATCAAAATCTCAGTTTCCTCTTCCTTCTTCCCTCACATCATAATTATCAATCCAAATTATTCACACCAACAAGCAAAAATCTCAAACCAAAACCAAATTCAAGAAAAGAAATTCCTCTTTCAGGAAAACAAGGAAAAACTAGAAGCAGAGCAAGGTAAAACAAAGCAAAGAAACTCTGTTTTCACCTTTGGCTAAGAAGCAACTCTCGTTTCGACTCTGATTACATGGTATGAAAGAACCCTTCCTTGTTTCCTTCATGTATATGTATTTAAATGTGTTGAATCGCATGAAATCAGTTTGGAGAATGTTGGTTTTTTTATTTGCCTGTTTGGGTTCAGTTTGTTTGATAAAGTTTTTTTTTGTTTCTTTTGAAGTAGATGGAAATCACTGTGTTGAATAACCCATGATGTTTGTTCTATAATTATTTGTTCCTTGAAATTGTCACATTTTCAAAGTATTTGATTCAGTTTTAGAATGTAAAAATGTCATGCTTTTTGTTTATTAGCCTCTTGGCTGCAGCCTGTTCTTTGTTCGTAAAGGCGAGGTTTTTGTTTTGTAATGATGGGTTTTTTTGGAATAAGAGTCTTTGGGGATTATACCTTAAGGAATAGTTATGGACGTATGAATTGCATTTTTTTTGCAGGTTTTATAGTAACAAGAAAGGATAATGAATCCTGAAAAATTCACCCACAAGACAAATGAGGCTCTTGCTGGGGCTCATGAGCTAGCAATGAGCAATGGCCATGCCCAATTCACTCCCCTACACCTTGCAGTTGCTTTGATATCTGATCCCAGCGGTGTCTTCTATCAAGCAATCTCCAATACCGGAGGTGAGAATGCTGCACAGGCTGCAGAGAGGGTATTCAATCAGGCCTTGAAGAAGCTCCCCTCACAGTCACCTCCCCCAGATGAGATTCCTGCAAGTACTTCTCTTATTAAGGGGATTCGTCGTGCCCAAGCTGCACAAAAAGCACGTGGTGATACCCATTTGGCTGTTGACCAATTGATTCTTGGACTTCTTGAGGATTCCCAAATTGCAGATTTATTAAAAGAAGCTGGGGTTGCTCCAGCAAGAGTGAAGTCAGAAGTTGAAAAGCTTCGAGGAAAGGAAGGGAAAAGGGTAGAGAGTGCTTCTGGGGACACTACGTTTCAGGCTTTAAAAACTTATGGGAGAGACCTTGTTGAGCAGGCTGGGAAGCTTGATCCAGTAATAGGCCGAGATGAGGAAATTAGAAGGGTTATTAGGATCCTTTCAAGGAGAACTAAAAACAACCCAGTTCTTATTGGAGAGCCGGGTGTCGGTAAAACTGCTGTGGTGGAGGGTTTGGCTCAAAGAATTGTTAGAGGAGATGTTCCTAGTAATCTTGCTGATGTGAGGGTCATTGCACTGGATATGGGTGCATTGATTGCAGGAGCAAAATATAGAGGAGAATTCGAGGAAAGATTGAAGGCAGTTTTGAAAGAAGTTGAGGAAGCTGAGGGAAAAGTGATTCTTTTCATTGATGAAATCCACTTAGTACTTGGTGCTGGTCGAACTGAGGGTTCCATGGATGCAGCTAATCTCTTTAAGCCTATGCTTGCTAGAGGCCAACTTCGGTGCATTGGTGCTACTACACTTGGGGAATATAGGAAGTATGTGGAAAAGGATGCTGCATTTGAGAGAAGGTTCCAGCAGGTTTATGTGGCTGAACCTAGTGTTACAGACACAATTAGCATCCTTCGAGGGTTGAAAGAAAAATATGAGGGTCATCATGGTGTTAGGATTCAAGATCGTGCCCTGGTGGTGGCAGCACAGTTATCAAGTCGATATATAACTGGTATGAAATATTTCTTATTCACAAATGTTTGATCAAGTGATATCATATCTGTTTAGGCAGATATTAGTTCAAATCTAGAAATTTTGGTTTTCTGTGCCAACTTCTAGATGATATTCATTTGCATGCACTTTTTATGGTTTTCAGGACGACATCTTCCTGACAAAGCAATTGACTTAGTTGATGAAGCTTGTGCAAATGTGAGAGTTCAGCTTGATAGTCAGCCTGAAGAAATTGATAATCTTGAAAGAAGAAGAATGCAACTAGAAGTTGAGCTACATGCTTTGGAAAAGGAGAAGGATAAAGCTAGCAAAGCTAGACTTGTTGAAGTAAGTATTGGATCTCAAAGAAATGATGGATTATGTTAATTTCCCCCCTCATAGGGATCTAACTTTTGTTTCTTCCTTTTAGGTCCGGAAAGAGCTTGATGACTTGAGGGATAAGCTTCAGCCTCTTATGATGAAATATAGAAAGGAGAAAGAAAGGATTGATGAGATTCGGAGACTAAAGCAGAAGAGAGAAGAGCTCTTGTTTACTTTACAGGAGGCAGAAAGGAGATATGATTTGGCAAGAGTTGCTGATTTGCGATATGGAGCCATTCAGGAAGTGGAATCTGCAATAGCACAGCTTGAAGGAACCACTGATGAAAATTTAATGTTGACAGAAACAGTTGGGCCAGAACATATTGCAGAGGTTGTGAGCCGGTGGACTGGCATTCCTGTCACAAGGCTTGGGCAGAATGAGAAAGAGCGGTTGATTGGGCTTGCTGAGAGGTTGCATCAAAGAGTGGTGGGACAAGACATAGCTGTTGATGCTGTTGCAGAGGCTGTTTTGAGGTCAAGAGCAGGATTAGGAAGGCCTCAACAACCAACTGGCTCATTCCTTTTCTTGGGTCCAACTGGTGTTGGTAAGACAGAGCTTGCTAAGGCACTAGCAGAACAACTCTTTGATGACGAGAACCTGTTGATCAGGATTGACATGTCGGAGTATATGGAGCAACACTCAGTTGCTCGACTTATTGGGGCACCACCTGGGTACGCTGTTTCTCCTTGTACATTCGGCTACGTTTCTATTTCCTGGGGTTATATAATATAATAGTATCTCACATACTCTCTTGTTTGTATTTCAGGTATGTTGGACATGAGGAAGGTGGACAACTTACAGAGGCTGTGAGGCGGAGGCCTTACAGTGTTATACTCTTTGATGAAGTGGAGAAAGCACATATTTCTGTCTTTAACACCCTCCTTCAAGTCTTGGATGATGGTAGGTTAACTGATGGCCAGGGCCGCACTGTTGACTTCAGAAATACAGTGATCATCATGACTTCAAACCTTGGAGCCGAGCATCTTCTCTCGGGACTTATGGGGAAATGTACTATGCAAGCTGCTCGTGATCAAGTAATGCAAGAGGTAGCTAAACAGCCTGAGCCTATTTCCTATACTCGAGACCCTTACCATGTGATTTTTTTGTTTCCTACTGAAGTTAGGTTTTTGAAGCATTAAACTAACATATTAATTGAATTGTTTGACAGGTAAGGCGGCACTTCAGGCCTGAGTTGCTGAACAGGCTTGATGAGATTGTTGTTTTTGATCCTCTCTCACATGACCAACTGAAGAAAGTTGCCAGATTGCAAATGAAGGATGTTGCAAGCCGCCTTGCTGAGAGGGGTATTGCATTGGCAGTAACAGATTCAGCATTGGACTACATTCTAGCAGAAAGCTATGATCCAGTAAGTATCATCGTACACTTTTGCATATATTTGTCTAATTTTTTGAACGAAAGAGGGTATAGCCAGATATAAGAGAAGTGATTGTAGGTACTAAAGTTGAATCACAAACTTGTTAGATGCCACTGAATGCCATATATTAAGAGTAGTTACATGAACTAATGTTAACTAAACCGTTTTTTGTTTATGGAGATTAATAGCAATGTTTCCTTTTCCATTACAGGTTTATGGTGCAAGACCCATTAGGAGATGGCTTGAGAAGAGGGTCGTCACTGAGCTATCAAGGATGCTTGTGAGGGAGGAAATCGATGAGAACTCCACGGTTTACATCGATGCGGCTCCAAACGGAAGTGACTTGGCGTATCAGGTTGAGAAGAACGGAGGGCTAGTTAATGCAGCGACTGGACAAAAGTCAGAGGTATTGGTCCAAATCCCTAAGGGGCCAAAAAGTGATGCTGAACAGGCGGTGAAGAAGATGAAGATTCAAGAGATGGATGATGATGATGATGATGATGATGATGATGAAATGGACTAGTAAAATATTTGTATGGAAAAGGTTTTCTGAGGAATATGCTACTACTTTGCTCAAGTATTTTTTGTTGTAATTCCTTTCCTTGACGTTGAATGTCGACTGGTTGAGGGTCCTTTTGAACCCTCGTGTTTGCGAGTAATTTCATTTGGCTTTGGTTAAATGTAAATATGAAATACAAACAATAAATTTGGTTTTTTTTGCATGAATGATGTGATGTGGATATGGATGGAGAAACGAGATTACAAATAATTTAAATTGATTTATTTTTTTATCTAAATTTATTGGATGGTATATCTTAAAAATAATTATATGAATCGAACAAAATAATAAGTAGAAAAAATGAAGGTTTAAGCTTTAGAAAGATTTGGTGTTGCTCATAATCTATAAAAAAATGCTTACTCATATCATGAAGTACTTGACAATTAATATGATTATTAGAGAAATAATCTTAAAGATGCTTCAAAATTTTTTAGATCGTTCATTTAAGAATTACGATCTTTAGCGTTGGAGCTAAATCATTTCTTTGAATATGAGAAGAACTTTCAAATTGTTGAATCAAAATTTTTCTTCCATGTTTGATTGATATAAACATCATTTAACTTCGAATTAGATCAATTTCTCTCTAAAAAATAAGTGTTTGGATAATAAGAAACATCAAATTCTATCTCTTAATTAGGTAATTAGAGATAGAGAAAAGAGATTAGAAATAATAAAATTTAAAAATCTAAATTTGTTAAATTTTATTTTTTAAGAATAATTACAAGAATGAAATTAAATTAAGTTTGAAGTATTAGTTTTTTATATCTAAAAGATTTTGTAACAAAAGGGTATTTCTTTATATGCTCATTGAGTTAGCATTTTGTGTTTGACTCAAAGCATGAAAATGCGCCAATGTTTGAACCAAAATCCAAGTAACTCCCAAGACCAAAGTGTATTTTGCAGGTTTGAACCTAAAGGAAAGGCCGAGGAAGATGAACACTCTTTTTCAGTTGGATTATTACTGTATTTTACGCTTTACAATATGATCGTGTGACAGTGTGAGTTTAATGCAACTGTTGAACTCTGTCAATTAACGTATGCATGAATCAAAGTACGCTTTTAAAAAAAAAAAAAGGTGAAAGTCATTTAATTTTAGATCTTGAAATTAGGGTTTATATGGTTGGAATTGTTTTACATAATTGGAAAAGTCCGTAACAAAAGGTTGTGACCTAGCTGTCTATCAAGGATGCACAAAATATAATCCTTATTTAACAAAAACAGGTTTGATAAATAAAACCTTTGGCCATTTCTTCTCTCTCTAATTACCGAGAGGCTTTTTGTGTTTCCAATTATTATATGAAAATATTAATTACCAAAACTCCTAATTTGCCCCTAGTAACAATGGGTAATTGTTTTAAAGTTCTTGCTTGATCACAAGCACTACGAGTATAATCAATTAAATTCAAATCAATATAATATTAAACTCGAGTAAGATAAAAATTAAATTGTTCAAATTTACTTGATTAATATGTAAAAATAAGTTCAATATAAATAATCAATAAAAATTTGATTATTTATATTCAAACTCGAGTTCGAGTTCAAGATATTTTATTATTAAAATATAAAAATTCGATTAACCTCACGAATTACTTGAATCGGATATAAGAATACTCGAATTCAGCTCGATCAATAAGAGCTCAACTCAATAATAATGAAGACGAATTCAAATTTTATTCGAATTAAATTCGAATAATTTACAAGTATTAATATATTATTTACACCTCTAATAGGTGCAAAGAAAATTCTTTTTACTAGAAGTACTAACAATTTAGATGAAATTAGATTTGATTTAATTTTTTTAAATAATATATAATATTATAAATTTTGATATAAATTTAAATCGATTTTTTTAAATTGATTTAATTTGAATTAAATATTATTGGTTTGGTTCATTTGTTGATTTTTAAATTTATTTATATATATTATTTTAATATAATTTCAATATATTTAAATATATTTATATATAAAATAATTATTTTTAGGTTATAAAATTTTAAAATATGTATAAAAATTAATAAAAATATATAATTACATTCAATTCAATTCAATTTTTATATTTCGATTTAAAATTTAATTTAAATTTAATATATATTTAATGTTTAAGCGTGATTTAAATTTAATTAAAAAAATTCAAACTAAATCGAATATTATAATTATAATTTTGTTTCTTTTTTATTTTCATCCCTATCTTCACAAACCATTAAAAGAACTCGAAGCGTATAAAAAAAAAAAAAAGGACAAAGACCAACGGACTTAAGCGTGTAAAAAATGAAGAAGGACAAAGATAAGGACACATGAGTTGCAGTTAGGCGGGGGTGGGTGGAGCTGGAGGCCATGATATTTGAAACGCCCCAAAGCTTCTGTCTGTACCTTAGGTAGCATCTTTTATATTTATATTTAAATTATAAATTTATTAATTAATATAATATTTATTTTCAATGTAATTAGTTTTGGATTCAAATATTGGTTTTTTATATCTAAAAGATTTTGTAACAAAAGGGTATTTCTTTATGTGCTCGTTGAGTTAGCATTTTGCGTTTGACTCAAAGCATGAAAATGCGCCAATGTTTGAACCAAAATCCAAGTAACTCCCAAGACCAAAGTGTATTTTGCAGGCTTGAACCTAAAGAAAGGCTGAGGAAGATGAACGCTCTTTTTCAGTTGGATTATTACTGTATTTTACGCTTTCTAATATGATCGTGTGACGGTGTGTGTTAATGCAACTGTTGAATTCTGTCAATTAACGTATGCACGAATCAAAGTAAGCTTTTTTTTATTTAAAAAAAAAGTGAAAGTCATTTAATTTTAGATCTTGAAATTAGGGTTTATGTAGTTAGAGTTGTTTTCCATAATTAGAAAGTCCCTAACAAAAGGTTGCGACTTAGCTATCCATCAAGGATGCACAAAATATAATCCTTGTTTAACAAAAACAGGTTTGATAAATAAAACCTTTTGCCATTTCTTCTCTCTTCAATTACCAAGAGGCTTCTTGTGTTTTCCATGATTCTGTGAAAATATTAATTACCAAAACTCCTAATTTGCCCCTAGTAACAATGGATAATTGTTTTAAAGTTCCCGTTCGATCACAGGCATTAAGAGCATAATCAATTAAATTTGAATTAATATAATATTAAATTTGAGTTTGAATTCGATTCGATATTTAAAATTTGAAATTCGATTCGAATTCAATCGAATTTTATTTTTTTAATTCGAATTCGATTCGAGATAAAAATTGAACTATTCAAATTTATTTGATTAAACTTAATTAATATGTAAAAATAAGTTTATTTTTTATATTCGATAAAAATTTGATTATTTTTGTTCAAATTTGAACTCGAATTCAAAATATTTTATTAATTAAAATAATTAAAATATATTAAAATATAAAAATTCAATTAAGCTCACGAGTTATTTAAGTCAAATATAAGAATGTTCAAACTCAACTTGATCGATAAGTTAAGCTCTAACTCGACTCGATAATAAACAAAACGAATTCAAATTTTATTCGAATTAAATCTGAATAATTTATAAATATTAATGTATAATTTACCCTTCTAATAGGCGCAAAAAAAAAATCTTTTACTAGAAGTACTAACAATTTAGATTAGGCTAGATTTGATTTAATTTTTTTGAATAATATATAATATTATAAATTTTTAAAATTTGATATAAATTTAAATCGAATTTTTTTTTAAATTGATTTCATTTGAATTGAATGCCATTGGTTTGGTTCTATTAGTTGATTTTTAAATTTATTTTTATATATTACTTTAATATAATTTTTAATATATTTAAATATATTTATGTATAAAATAATTATTTTTATTTTATAAAAATTTAAAATATGTATAAAATTTAATAAAAATATATAATTACATTCAATTAATTTTTTTATTTTTACATTTCGATTCAAAATTTAATCTGAATTTAATATATACATCTAATATCTAAACATAATTTAAATTTAATTAAAAAATAGTTCAAACTAAACCAATACTATAATTTTAATTTTGTTTCTTTTATATTTTCACCCTTATTTTCACAAACCATTAAAAGAACCTGAAGTGTTTTAAAAAAAAAAAAAAGACAAAGACCAATAGACTTAAGCGTGTAAAAAAACAAAAAGGACAAAGATAAGGAAATATGAGCTGCAGTTAGGCGGGGGTGGGTGGAGCTGGAGGCCATACTATTTGAAACGCCCCAAAGCTTCTATCTGTACCTTATCCCTATGTAGAAGGTAGCATTTTTATATTTAAATTATAAATTTATTAATTAATATAATATTTATTTTTAATGTAATTAGTTTTAAATTTTGATATATGATAATAAATAATTTTTTAAGTATCATATTAATTAAAAAATTTTAATTCAAATATTATATAAAAAATTTTAAAATTTAAATATTTTATTATAGTTTGAGAGTTAAAAACATTTTATTTATAATTTTTTTATTATAACACTATAATTAGTTAATCACCTATAATATATAAAAAAATTTTAAATTCAAATATTTTATTATAGTTTGAGAGTTAAAAACATTTTACCTATTATTCTTTTTATTATAATACTATAATTAGTTAATCACAATAAAAAATTATGTAAAAGTCTTCACTTAAAAGTGTAGACTCTATATAATTTTTTGATAGATTTTATACAATGCTTAATTATAAATAATTAATTATGTTATAATGATTGTAAATTATATATATGTTTTCGGACCACACATGACATTATCTCATTAAAGATTAATAAGATAAGCATTTATCATATTTTTTCTTTTTCTTTTAGTACAATTATATTATAATTCAAAATAATGTAACTTTTTCTTAAGAATGCGATTGGTTTGAAAGAATTCACAAATTTTTTCTCAAAATTTTAATAGTGAATGTTTGATTCTCATATTTGATTTAGGATAATCCGATCGCAGAGAAAAATATTAAAGACTTAATAATATCCAAAATTTTAGAATTAAAAATCCACTTCTCCTTATAATATTTTAGGATTTTGAAAAGAAAAGTTATCTTATTTTTAAATTTAACTTGAATAAAAAATAATGAAATAATTGTTACCTTTTTTAAAAGCATGCCTAAAAGTGATTGAAACACAGTAGTATGTTTTTGTACCAAAAAAATATTTTTTTATATTCAATTAAGGTATTTGGCATAAAGAAACCTCATAAATAATCGTTTTATATTTTTATAAATGGATTATTTAACGTTTTTTTGTATAAAAAATGTTTTAAATAATTTTTTTATATTTTAAGATTTAAGGTTAATATTTTTATAAAAAAATTATTTAAAACATTAAATAATTCATCGTATTACTAGTTGATTCAAATGTTAACTTTAACAAAATTCATTCAGTATAAATTTTTCAATGAAATCTTTTTTTTCAATATCAGTTATAATAATTTTTATTATTATTTTTAATTTCACCGCAATCAATTTTACTGTTCATTCAAATAGAGCTTAAATGATTCCTAAATTGTATTTCAAAAATTGAAAAAAAAAAAAGTAAAAACATGAGTAAAATTGAAATTAAAGCTGTGATGGGTACAAAAAGTATCCAGTGGACCACAAAGGTCCAATGGCAAAATATGAGTGCGGTGTGATAGATTAATTACATAGTGCCTCACTGAAATTACATTTGAATACAATTATTGTGTTTTTTTTAGGTGCAGGTACATCCAAATGGACCCGTGTACAGCACCTCAACAATTATTCATTGTACCTTTTATAATTATTATTCATTTACACTTTCATTTACGTTTTTTTTTCTATATAATTTGGTTGCTCCTCTCCTCACTTACAGAACAAAGAAAAAAAAAAGGGCTTCTGAACAAGTAAAAACATGTCTCTCTTGGTTATTATGTTCTCTCTACTTTTGGCCATCTTTAGCTATAGCCTGTTGAAGTACTTGATAATGAGGAAGCAAGGTCATCGGCTTCCTCTCCCTCCAGGTCCTAAACCATGGCCAATCATTGGAAACCTTCCGCACATGGGTCCTATGCCACACCAAAACCTAGCCGCCTTAGCTCGAAGCTACGGCCCGTTGCTACACCTTCGGTTGGGTTTTGTGGATGTTGTTGTGGCGGCATCGGCTGCTGTGGCCGAGCAATTCCTGAAGATTCACGACGCTAACTTCTCCAGTCGGCCACCCAACGCCGGTGCTAAATACATCGCTTATAATTATCATGACATAGTGTTTTCACCTTACGGCTCCAGGTGGCGTTTGCTACGTAAAATCAGCTCGGTTCATCTTTTCTCAGCCAAGGCCTTGGATGATTATAGACATGTCCGCAAGGTAATTAGGGCGGCCTTTTGCTAAGTTTAAGGAAATTTTGCTAAGTGTTGGGATAGAACCCATCCTTGTTAGAATAGTAGTGTATTTAAGGTAGTTCTAACAAGTATATCCGCTTATTTCGTATCTAATACGTATTTATGTCGACACTTAAAATACAAACACATTTTTTTTTGTTTTTATAAATTTATATACGATTTATATTGTATTTTTTCATATTATTCTTATATTATATCATATATGTACAGGAGGAGGTGGCAGCATTGGCGCTTAAATTGGCGAGTTCAAGAGCTAGACCTGTGAGTCTAGGGCAATTGCTCAACATATGCACAGCAAATACCTTAGGGCGGGTGATGCTAGGTCGGAGGGTGTTCAGTGACGGCGGTGACGGTAGCCATGGCGGTGATCCTAAGGCAGATGAGTTCAAATCAATGGTTGTGGAGGTGATGGTCTTGTCCGGAATGTTCAACATTGGTGACTTTATCCCTGCTCTCGAATGGCTAGACTTACAGGGCATAGTTTCAAAGATGAAGAAGCTGCACCAGAAATTTGACAAGTTCTTGAGTGATGTTCTTGAGGAACATAAAAGGTTGATGAACAAGAGTGATGATCAGAAACAAACAGACATGTTGAGCACATTGATTTCATTTCAGAGTGAGGAAGGAAAGCTCACAGATACTGAAATCAAAGCTGTGCTTCTGGTAAGTACTTTTTTCCTTGTAAGTTTTAAGAAAATAATAAAATTAAAAATTTATATTTGATAAATTGTTAATAGATAAATTTTATATACTCTCGTTAATTATGATACCATTTCATTAATAAATTTTTTTAAAATTTAATTTTTGTATATTTATTTTAAGAGCTAATAAAAATTTATATTTTTTGATTAAGAAAATAATATCATCTGATTTATTATACTATCAGTATATAAAATATAAACTTATAAAATATAAAAATAAATTTATGAATTATTTTAAATCTTTTTAAATCTTTTAATATTTTATAAGTTTATATTTGATATACTATAATTATATAAATTTTATATATTATCAATAAATTAAATGATAATCCATCATTATTAAAAAATTTAAAAAAAATTAAAGTTTTATATATTTGTTTAAGAATTAATAAAAATTTATGTTTAGTTATTGATAAAGTATCATCATCTTTTTCATGACAAGTTGACATCTTTCCCACTTGTGCTAAATGACGTGGTTTTTTTAGATCCTCAAATTTATTTGTTAAATTTCAAGACACTAACAAATAAATTTTCAAGCTTTAAAAAAATTAATAAGTTCTGATATTTTATTGCAAGTGAAATTAAGGTTATTAATTTTTATTTTATTATAATTACATTGATTAAGTTTTAAAATGGGTAAACGCTAATTGTTGAAATTATTTAAAAAATTCTCTTAAGTATTGGATAAAATATTTATCATTTTCTTCATCCAAGAAATTTCAAAAAAATATTTTCTTTACGTTACATTAATCAACCAAAAAAATTAATTAATAAGTTTTTTTTTTGTGGCAGAACATGTTTCTTGCAGGCACTGACACGTCATCAAGCACTGTAGAATGGGCCATGGCAGAGCTCATCCGTCATCCTAAAATTTTGGCTCAAGTCCAACAAGAGTTGGACTCAGTTGTGGGCAAAGACCGGCTTGTTTCCGAATTGGACCTACCCAAACTGACCTATTTTCAAGCCTTCATCAAAGAAACTTTCCGCCACCACCCATCGACTCCGCTCTCTCTTCCCCGGATAGCAGCAGAGAGTTGCGTTATCAATGGCTACCACATCCCAAAAGGCTCCACATTATTGGTCAACATATGGGCCATCGGACGTGACCCAAATAAGTGGGCTGAGCCACTTGAGTTTAGACCAGAAAGGTTTTTAGCTGGTGGAGAAAAGGCCGACGTTGATGTTAGGGGAAATGATTTTGAGGTCATACCCTTTGGTGCTGGACGTAGAATTTGTGCTGGTATGACCTTAGGGTTACGCATGGTGCAGTTACTAACCGCAACATTGGCTCATGCATTTGATTGGGACCTACCGGAGGGATTAACACCTGAGAGTCTCGACATGGAAGAAGTTTATGGCTTGACCTTACAGCGTCTTGTGCCCTTGACAGTGCACCCGATGCCAAGGCTATCGAATAATGCATATCAAGGTTCTATTTAGTTAATTGGTATAAAAGATGATGAAATTTAAAATTAAAAAAAATTATTGTTATTAAAATTTTTAATTTTTAATTTAATAAGCGATAAATTTTTTGTATTTCAGTTATATTTAATATATTATCAGTGTATAAATTTTATACACTATAAATAAATCAAATAATGATAATTGATTAATGATGTAAATCAGATTATAATACCTTATTAATGTATAAATTATTTTAATTTTTATATATTTATTTTAAAAATTGATATTTATTTATTAATGAGTTATCATCATCTAATTCATTGATAATATATATAATTTATACACTAACAATATATCAAATATAAACTCTTTCATAAATCTCATAATATTCTTAACCAATAAGGTTTTCACTCAGATACATCACTTTAGTAGTTATATATGGCCATGTTAATGGCCTTGCATTATGCAAGTGAATAAATGTTTGTTAATATCTTCAAAGCATGAAGCTTAGATTGGACAAACATACTATCTATAGCATTGGGATTTTTCATGTCTAATTATATCCTAGCTATAATAGTTTTGTTCCTTCATATATCATATTATTTCTAAAATGTGATTTATTTATCCGTTTATATAACACTACTCTCTACTCTTCTCCCTCCTCACTTCCAAAACACTTAAAATTTTCAAAAAAACTAAAAAATTAACAAATTAACACCCATGGCTTCATTTGTTCTATACTCCATACTCCGTGATTTTCCTCTATTTCATTTTCATTATTACGACGAAGTGACAACATCTGATCAATTGAAACTAATCTTATTAAAAAGTCGAGTTTTTTGTTCAAATTTTGAGAAGATTTGAATAGAAAAATTAAAATTCATTAAACGATATTAGACACAATCTTTAAGTTCGTTTAAATTTTGAGTTAAGCATCGGAGAAAAAATTTAAAATCTAAGTCTGACCCAGTTCAAATTCACACATATATAAATTTTTTATTTTGATATATATGTAAATTATATATAAATTAATTCATATATATAAAAATTAAAAATAAAAATTACAAATATTTTTTATTAAATTTAATTTTTAATTTTTACATATATAATTTTTATTTTTAATTTATATATATATATATGTGTGAATTAATATAATCCCATTAAACTTAAATTAATCATTTTTTTTAAAAAAATTATTATATAAATTAAATTTAATTGGTGAATTTACAAAAAAAATTTTAATTTAAGTTAAACTTTGAAAAAATTTTCATGCCTAAAATTTTGAATCAGATCAAACCTAAACGAGTATATACGTTATTAATATTAAATATGAGCTCAACTCGAACTCGATTCATCCTATGAATATTTTTATTTAAAATATAAATCTAATCATTTGTAAACTTAATTATTTTATGAATATATGATATTAAGAATTTAATTAATTATAAATTAATAAATGTATCTAGTTGAAGGTATTTAATATCTATTGTCATTTATATTTAATATTTTAAGCCTAGAAACTCATTTATTGAAGGCCCGATAGATCGAGAATTGCGATTAAAAAAATATAAAAAGTTATTAATATACACAGTTTTATCATGTCAATTGTAGACTAAAAGCTCCAATCAGTTATATACAATATGTAACTAAAATTTGTCGGTCCATTAATTTTTTATAAATACAACAACAATATTATTATAAACTTAATGATGCAAGCGTGCTGATATGATTAATTTTAATGACGAATTATATTTTGATTGATTGAATTTACGGCCAACGTGATAAAAAGTTTCGGTTTAAGAATTTCTAACAAAAAATTTGTTAATATACACAAACCGACAAGACAGGCATTATTAAATTAACTTTTTATAAAAAAAAAAATTCTCTCGCTTGAATCCATACGCGCTGGTACATCTAAACGGCGTCGGTAAGTGCAAATACCCCAACTGACACAAAGGTCACCTTCTCTCATTTCCCTCAAATCTGTACCTTTTAAGCGTTTACTTATCAATCAAATGGCCACTTAAAATTAAATTTTGTCTAAAAGAAAATGATCAAATCACGAATTTTCGGTTCCTGCCATTAATTCTAGGGCTTCCCTTCCAACTCCCCGAGATGCCAAACAATATTCACCAAATCATCACAAACTCTTCTATTTCTCAACATCCGATATCCAAAATCAGTGGCCAGGATGGTCAAAGTGATCGGCATTGCCACGGGTTTTGGAACGACGCCGTTCTGTTGGCCCCGGCGGTGCTAGAACGCTAAAAAGAACTTGGAGAAGCTGAGAAATGGAAGGTCGTACGTTATGATTTCCTATTATGCCCTTCCCTGGCTTGCTACTGGACTTAATCTCGCTTGGTGTTCTCTTTAGGTGTAGCTCTGGCTTTTCTTTGTCTTTTCAATCAACAAGTATATACTTTTGGATTTAATTTTGAGCTTCATGAAAGTTCTCTTGCTCCTTCAGACTTTTTTACTGTGAATTTGGTGAACAAATCTTAAGAAAAGAAAAGAACCAAAGAAATTTGAAAAATTGAATTCTTTTTGGAAAATCTTGATAAGTATGGAGGGATAATGAAGTAAAAATGTTTGAATTTTAATTAAATATGATTTTGTTGTTTACTATTTGGCTTGCTTTCTGATTTGGTAATTTTCGAGGAAATAAAAACCAAATAGTAAAAATAAATACCAAATGGAGTACCATTTGAAAATTGTTGTGTATAAGCTACAGCTATGATTGTGGAAAGCAACTGAAAACGCCTTTTTTTCCCTCACAATTGAAATTTTTAGTGTTGGAAAGGAAAGCAACTGAAAACGCTTTTTTTTTCCCTCACAATTGAAATTTTTAGTGTTGGAATTTAATATATAGTTTGTCGCTGACTTTTGGATTAGGTTCTGATTGTTAAACGTGATTAATGAGCAGTCATGGCAATGTGCTACCGGAAAGGAGGTTACTTGGAATCTTCTGTTGCTATTAACCACCTCCGTATTGTTATGTTTATAAATCAGCTTGGTGGGTATCTTACTTCCGGAGAATTATGCAAGTGGCTGGGAAGCTTTAGCACGTACTTTCACTATCTCAGGGATCATTGTTGGTGTTGATATGCTTCTCAAGGTAACTTCCCAAGATCAGTCGACCGTGTTAAAATGTGGCATAATCATCCATGGCATGGCAATAGAACAGCAGTGATAGAATGTTAAGGTATTAAACAGCCTTTTTCTTTACTTCAATATGATGTTGTCATGCGGGAGATAATGTGAGTGAAGGGTTTCTAAGAAATGATGGTTGGTTATGCAATTACTGCTGAACATAATCTACTTGATTTGCTGTTTAGCCTGGTATCAGTTATTACTACGATTGGTAATTTCATTACTTTAAAACTCAATTTACTTCTAGAAAGAGTAGAACCTCTTATTCTTCTAGGTGGCGATAGTTGTTCTTTGCAGAATAGAAGGAACTATGAATTTATTGATCTTAATAGAAAGTCCATACATCAAGACCAAGCAATTTTTCGTTTTCCTTTTTAGTACATTTGAGGAAGTCCAGGAATCTTTGATCTTTGCACTCCTAACAGGGGTAATAATATTTGGATGACCTTTTACTTCATCTGGACAGATCTAGAAGAAGTTAAGCTTGTGATGAGGTATTGTTGCAAATCATTTGTTAATTTCAAAGTAAACCTATACTGAGTTTTTACTTGATTGGTTTTATAGGTCTAAAACGTGGATGATATATATTTATTAGTTTCCCTCGCTTGCACTCTTAGGGTATACTGATAGTTTTTACAAGCACATATCATATCGTTCGTTTTTCATTCTACATTTTGTAAATTATTCATCCATCAACATATGCAATTTCTTATGTGTTGTCATTTTCAGCCTTCTTTCTTGAATGATTCTTTTGCAGGCAATCTATATTTTTGGATTTGGGGTCCCACTCTTTGATGATGTTGGAAGCAATCACCGGACTAAGTGTGGGTTGGGGATCATCCACAAATTATTGCTTACTGCAGTTTATGGCTTCATCTTGTTTGTGCATTTCTCAAAATGGAGACAGAAATTGCCCCGTGAGTAGATTGTTAATTTGAAATGTGTCAATTCTTTTCTTGATTGCAGCAGCATTCTATAACTCCAAAATTTTTTCCAAATTATGCAGCCAAACCAGCATTCTACAACTACGTAGCTATCATGTTTGTAGTTAACGTTATTCCACTGCTTGCTTGAGGTCGTGCTGCCGTTGGAATAGGCTTTGGCATTTGGTAGGTTCTGTTTTCTTTTCTCTTTGGACCGAAGCATTCACTACTCAGTAATTGTACGTCAAAGTTCCATATTTGCATATTAACATGCTACTTATTTTCTGCAGGTTGTACAATTTAACAGTTATCTGCTATCACTCGCTTTATCTCCCTTACCTGTATGTAACTTTTCTAGCAGACTTTTTCCAGGTAATTTTCCCTGCAACATTAGTAATAAACTCTTATGGTTGCCTCCCTAATTGTGCGTTAATAATAACACAGCATGCTGTTAATGAGCAGGAGGAAAATTTTCGTTTTGATAATGCATATCACTCTGAGATGAGAGAAGCTGGGTTCTTTGATACTGATTGGGATTAGTGCATAAGCCTCTGTATTGAAATGTTTGTAATACTTGCTAGGAGCATTGGTTTCATACTTTGTAAGTAAATTTAAACTTAAAGACAACATACCTTTTTAAGTTCTGCCATTCTTAAATTAAATTGCAATCTTCTCCTTCAACACTCAACACATTTTTTTTAAAGGATAATATATATATATATATATATTTTCCATGTGCATCATAAATTGAAAGAAATTATATTTTGCAATATAGAACTAAACACTAAACAAATCATTTAAATTTTTTTTCAAAAACAATAAAATTAAAATCTTAAATGCAATTAAGGAAAATAATTCTTAAATTTTTTTCTAAAATAAAGAATTATGTTTTAACGTAGGCAATTATGACTTCCTTTGGTTCTAATTAAGATCTGCCCCGAGCCTTTTTTTTTTTTTTTTTTTTAATTCTCGCCTTTTTGTTATCAAGTTTTTTAAGAAACTCCAGATTATATGATGGCCCAAAAGAAAACCTTGTATTGGCTTTTGCCACTTTTGCAGTCAGCATTGGCATGGAATTTTCCACGAAATTTGTGAACATTTTATTAAATTAATTTAATAAATATTTTAATTTAAAATTCAAACCGACAGAGAAAATCAATAAGATGTAAACATCTTTTTGAAAATGACATTTATAATTTAAATTTGATTAAAATTTATTTAACAATGAAAATTTTATCAAAATCTTTAATAAAAATATTTTTCCAAAAGAATATATCAAAATTAACATACTTATCTGTGAACTAACATCTTTCAATTAATAGGTTTGAATTTTCAATTTTAATTTTATTTAATCGTTTTCAATAAATAATTTAACCAATTTCATGTAAAAAATTTTATCTAAATCTTGCTTATCACAACTGAGATTACTGTTAGAATAGATGCTATTAGGGTTAACTTTTTGCCATGTTTTAGGAATGAACTTTCAACGCACATATCTTAAATTAGAGGATAGCTTTTATTTGAAAATAAAGTTGATCTTTCCTTTAAAAACTTACAAGTTCCATAATTTGTTTGTGAATTGGCTTGAGCATAGGAGGGAAAATGCATAGGGTTGTTAGATCTGACCAGTAGGCCATAATAATAGTGATGGTAGTACTTTTACTTTTTGTAATTTCTTCAAAAGAAAGATTAAAAATAAGGGTGAGAAAAAAAAATGTTAGATGAAGACAATCTCACACTAAATCTTTATCACATACATACATACATATATATATATATATATATATATATCCTAAAAGCTGATAACATGATCTGCAATCAAAGGGTTAAAATAATGGATCAAAGGACTTCATAATGGCAGGCAAGAAGATACCAGCATGTGGGTACCATTACCAGGCTGGTTGGTTGAACTGCATCAACGAAGCTATCTATAGTTTTAAATAGATAACATAATTCCTGTGGTATAAAATATTATATTTATATTACATTTTATATAAAAATTATATGTTATAATTTTTATAATATAAAATATAAAATATAAAATTTATTAAATTTATTTATAATTTTTTAAAAATTTTAAATTATATTATTTTTATATTTTTTATTCATATTATATTAATTTTAAATTATTTTTTATTATAAAAATACATATTCATAATGGTCATTGGTGATCGATAAAAATTTTAAAATTGATCGGTCTTTTTTGTCATTTGTATGATTAGTAATAGATGTATAATCGATTGAATTTGAATTGATATAATATTAAATTTGAATTTGAATTTGATTTAAAATTTAAAATTCAAAATTTCACTCAAATTCAATTGAATTTTATTTTTTTTAACTCAAGATCAACTCAATATAAAAATTAAATTACTTGAGTTCGCTTGATTAAATTTGATTAACACATAAAATAAATTTTGATTTTTATATTTGATATAAGCTTAATTATTTGTATTTAAATTCGAGTTTTAAGATGTTTTATTAATTAAATAATTAAATTATATTAAAATATAAAAATTTGATTAAACTCATAAATTATTTGAATAAGATATAAAAATATTTAAATTTGATTTAATTAATAAATCGAGTTATTGAAATTTAAATTTAATTTGATAATAAATAAATCAAATTTAAATTTTATTATAATTAAATTTAAATAATTTATAAATATTAATATATCGAAAACTTTACTTTGGGTTGGGAGATTATTTATTTGCCTTCCTTTATGTACAAATCGAGAAGTAAAATCATGAATCAAACTCATTTACTACTGCAAAAAATACTTCGAAAAATCAAAATCTGTTGATCTATTTTCAATCATGATGCTCGCGTTATGAAATAGTACATGAACATAAATAAAATTTACAAAATCAAAATTTAAAAATATATTTTTCATAAATACAAAAAATATATTTCATATTTAACCTATTTATTTATATATAATACGATAATTTTTATATTTTATTTATATTTAATACAAAATAAAATATCTACAAATACACAAACGAGCATCTCTGCGTACATGAAATGAAGGAACAAAAAAGCACTCCACAAGCCGACAGTAAACAGCGCCACCGCCATCCCATCACCTACATCACTCTCTTACATGTTTTATTTTTCTTGTCCAGATATCAAATCCCCTTTTTCTATCACACTGTCCCATACTCTCTCTCTCTTATTTCTCTGACTCCCTATCTCTTTCAATCTGCAGCAAACTTTTCTGTGACTGGGAGCTCCATTGTTATCTTACTCAAGCACACTACCCCAATTCCCTTTGTTCTGAATTCATGGCTGCTTTAGTCCTTGTAGTGCTTATTCTGACCATGACTCGCCGTTCAAGTAAGCCATTTTGTTTCTTGTTTGTAGATGTTAATCTCCTTTTCTTCTTTTCTTTTAGGTTTTTATTTCTTTTTTCTACCTAGCATTCCTTTTTCCTATAAAAAAAAAAAACTATAAGAGAATTTATCTATATCCGATGGTGGACGCATTTTATCCACCATTTTTAACTATTTTGTTAGTCTGAAGAGAGTTGCACCATTTTCTCTTATGTTCATGTTTTCTTTCTCTTTCTTCCATTTTCCTCTTTAATGGAAGCTACTGAAATTTTTCATGCAGTTTCTTTCTTATTTCCTTGTTTTTCAACTAACACATTTGCTTTCCAGCTTGAGATTTCACTATTTGGCTCATCATTAAGCAAAAATAACACCCTGTGCATCCTAAAGTGGGGTTTTTTCCCTGTTAATCTCCATTAATTTGCCCTGTATTTGTTTTTCTTTTATGGAAAGAGAATAAAAATGTGATTTGGGGATTTGGGCAGGTGCCACATGGTGTGTTTGCAAGGATGGTGTGGGTGATTCAACCTTGCAGAAGACTCTGGACTATGCCTGTGGAGCTGGGGCAGACTGTAACCCTATCCATGCAAACGGGCCTTGCTACAACCCCAACACTGTTAGGGCACATTGCAATTATGCTGTCAACAGCTATTTCCAAAGAAAGGGCCAAGCTCAAGGCTCATGTGATTTTGCTGGCGCTGCCATTGTCTCTGCATCTGACCCAAGTAAATCCCTTCTCCGTCCATTTATATATATTTTTACTAAAGCAGTTAAAAAAAAGAAAACCCAAAACTTCTTTCTTTTTTCTTATTCTTGTGATTCACAGGCTCTGCTGGCTGTGTTTACCCATCTAGTGTCAGGTATGCTGTAAGCTTCTGATTGGTTCTTTTTTTCTTTTTTTTTTCTGTTTTTAACTTCATTTGAAATTTGTTAATGGAAAAAGTTTATATTTGCACTTCCTTTTTCTCTCCATCACAAAAGATTGGGTCCATCCCATTACTGTTATTTAATGAAGTATAAGACTATTAAGAACATTTGACACTGCCTGCCAAAGTAAGTAAATTTTAATTGTCAAGCTTTTAAGGTCACCAAATGCCCCATGTAATCCTAACTTTAGATTGCTGTTTCAAGCGTTTTATTTTTTTTTTTTTAACATTTCCATGTTCCTGATGAGTGCAATGAGAATCCAGCTTTGTTTTATTGGAGAGGAACCAAAAAGGATAGCTTTTTTCTCTGATAGAAATTCAACTCCAAATCAACTGTTCCCATTGAGATGCCTTTACCCAAGAATAAATTTATATTCCATACAAAATCCAACACTTTCCTGCTTTTCTTCCTTTCATCTAGGATCGTGTTTTAAAGCTTTCAAGTTCAGTCATTAAAGGCCTCTTACAGTGTGATCTGTGATGCCTTGCTCCCCAAAGTGGGCCTAAACAAGCTCTTTTTGCTTTTTTTACTCTTATTACAACTTAATGGTTGATGATGCCACATCTCATTGGTAAAGTAAGAGTGATTTAGCATTGTAGTTTTCACTTTGATAAAAGATATTGCAATTATTGGGATCTATTGCCCCCTTTTGCTAAAGGTTAAGTTTGATCATGAGTGAACATTGTAAAGGCTTCTCATTTTTAGTTTGTAAATTAATATGGTCTTATTTACTTTTATTAGATGTTCTAAAATTATGTATTTTTTATATTTAAAACTCTTTCGTTTTTTGTAATTTTTAAGAACTTCTAACATTAAAATTATGGAATTTCAATTTTATAAAAAAATTAAAAATTTAATGCTCAATATACTAAAGTTAACACTTTTTTTCCTTGAATTCCATAAAAATCAAAGCTATAACTATATCAAGTTCACGTATCTCATCCCAAAATTTTCCTTTGGCTTTTTGCCACCAGAAGAATTTAGTCTTTCAAAAAGTGACCAAAAAAAATGATGAAAGACTTTCTTTTTTTTTTTAATTACTGTACATTTAGTTATGTGTGTATAGCATGGGATGATGCTGCCTTTTTAGGGCCATGTCGAGTCAAAAAACTGTGACCACAAATAATGAGTGAAGAATTTTGCTGATAGTAGAATTTGCAGCAAAAAACAAAAAGTGTTGCCACCAATTTCATGGTGGGGCAGCCCTCTCATTTGGGTTCTTTTTGATTCTTGGATCCACCTGATCTGTATGCCCTTGGCCATGAGAGATGGACAAACATTTTCTTTGAGATTACAGCTCAACTTGTTGAAATTTGAGATGCCTCAAAGGTTGTGCATGTGTTGTCCTTACGCTACACTTGGGGCTGCTCTTGCACACATCAGTTTCATGGGAGCATCATTCTGCTGTTACCGTTTACTTCTTGTTTTTCTTCTTTTCCATTGTTTTTTCTTTTCATCCCAGCTCCTTCCTTTCTCTAGCTTTTAACCATGGTAATTCACAGTAAAAACATATCTCAAACGCATATTTATATTAATTGTTTTCACCATAAAATCTTGTCTGTCCATAAATATGAGTTCCATGTAAGTTTGACATAGTACAAAACAATTACAATGGACAATAATTGTATGAAAGTTTATCATAGGAGTTTCATTGCAGAAAAAAGATGCTGATGGCTGTAGAATTTGCAAAAATGAGCCTCTCTTGGGCTGAGTTATGATCCCAGACTTCTGTGAGAGTTATCATGGAATCTTGACATGGCTCAATTATAGCCCATATTTTTCATATATTGATAAACATCTTTTTTTCATGGCATGGCAAATGGGATGTAAGCCTAAATCTTTATTAAATATTAGACCAAATGCATTATATCATGCTTGTAAGAAATTTCCCATATACGTTGTTTCAGAAGATTCAAGATTTAAACAATTGTCTCAACAAAGTTCTAGCCAACTTGTCTATGCATTATGTATGATTTTGTTATATATTTCATTGCATCTGAATTTTTTTTTTTCTCCTGGATCAGTGCTGCAGGCACCACCACCACAACGCCTGTCACAACAACTACTCCATCAACCACCACAACACCCTCAACCATGACCCCAAGCACCACCACCCCAACAAGCACAACACCATATGGTACAACAACACCTACCGGGGTGTTAGGAGGAGTTGGCACCGGCTTAGGCCCTTCCGGAGCAGGGATCAACACAGACTACAGTGATGCAGGATTCAGGCTCCAACGCTTCTCTTCCTTCACAACCCTCTTGTTTTCTGGCTTGATGCTATTGTGGGGTTGAAAAACAAAAAACAATGACTGGATAGATTGTGCGTTGTGGTAGTGGGTGGTCGGTGGTTATGCTGGATTTCTATGTGCATAAGTTGGTACCCATGTGATTCTGCTGTTGTTATCTTCTTCACCCCCCCCCCCCTCCTTACATGAGCATGGAAATGGGGGTTTTTATTCCCTTTTAAATCATGGTTTTTCAGGTTTTATATGTACATCTAGATCTAGAATGCAGTAAATTATTAATTTGAAGAGAATTAGGCACTTAAATCATCCTTGGTTGTTAGTAATTGGCGCAGTAGTATTTTCAGAACTTTGGTTGTCTTTTATAAATTAGTTGGATTCGTCTATATGTTCTTTGCTTATTTCAGCTTTGTTGTCATCTTGTTTGCGTTCTTTTCCATGTTGGTAAATGCTGAAACTTGCCTGTCAGTTTGGCTTATTGCTTTCCTTTAATATAGATTTGTGTTAATTTCGCATTAAATATATATAAAATATAAAAATTATTACATCATAATTTATGTTTATGTATTAAATATGAAACATATATTTTTATTTTTAATTTCATATTCAAATTTTGTCAATTTTAAATCATATATTTTGTGTCATGATATTTAAAATTGTCTAAATATTTTTATGACATGGAATGCTTGAACTAAAAGCAACTTGTTGAATATCTTACATAACAAAGATTTGATGTCAACAATATAATTAATTTTGCCGTCACTGGTGCAAATCAATCCATGGTAAATGGCCTAATAGGATGTGTTGGACTAAATTGCCATTAATTTTGTAAGTGTAAATTTTTGTTAAAATATGAATTATTATTTCATTATAAGTGATAACGGCTTGGGTTTGATTTAGATTTTTTTGATATTATATAATATTATAAAATTTTAAAATTTGAATTAAATTCAAATTATATTCATTTAATTCAAATCAAATTAAATTTTTTTGATTCAGTTTATAGGTTTTTAATTTTTAATTTTTTAAAATTTTATATATTATTTTGATATAAAATTTTAATATATTTAAGTAAATTTTGATATAAAATTATTATTTTTATTTTATAAAATTTTAAAAAATATATAATTTAATTTAATTTTTTTATTATTTATTTTTAAAAAATTAGATTCAAATTTAATATTTAAATTTAATTCGAATAAAATAAAAAAATTAATTTAAATTAAATTAAATATTATAATTTTAAATTAATTTTTAAAATTTTCTTTTAAATTACCATATAAAAAAGTATCATTTTTGGAACACGGTACGAGGTGGAGGTCTATTTAGCACGTGAATATGTCCATTCTCTTGTCTTTACTAACGTTTCTAGATTAATCAAATTAAATTGTTTTTTTTCTTAGGTTTTAGATCTATCATTCCATGGATATGGACTCCATTATTGTTCTTCCCTAATCTTCTACAAATAAAACAACAATATCATTATTATTCTTTCCTAGCCAACTTGTAAAACCTTGTTTGAATTTTTATTACCAAGTCTTAAAAAAGTACATCACATGGGGAATAGTTATTTGTTTTTAATATAAAGAAGAGTCTAGGTAGGATTGATAATCTAATCCGTTTTTGATGAGTTTCAATCTGACATGATCTTATAGAATTTATTTTATTTTTTTGAAATTCAAGTTTCGGGTTGAATCAGAGTGAGTAAAGTTAAGAAATAATCGGGATCAAATCAGATTCGAATTTTAGACAAACTCGATCAGACTTGATCTAATATTATATAAATTTTTTTTTTAATTAATTAATTAATTATTTATATATATATTTATATAATGATATTTTTAAATATTTATATTTAAAAAATAATATTTTATTAATTTCGAATTGAATCGGATACGATTTATATAGTATCTAGTCAGGATTAGGTTTGGGTATGAAAAAATAAAAAAAATTCAGATATGATCGGATTCAGATTTAATAACACATAAAATCGAATCGAGTTCAAAAAAAGCAAAATTTACCTCGAATTTGATCCGATGTCAACTTTAATCTCAGATTAAGGATAGATAAAGTGTTAAAAGTTAAAATTTAAAATTATTAAAATATTTTATTTTAAAATAATTATATAAATCATTTAAATTAAATTTTAGATTCATAATTATTGTTTGTTATAGAGAAAAATGAAAATAGTAAGATATGTACTATTAAAAATGTGTCATACTAAAGTACTCTTAAAATGATGAAAAATCATGATAATAGGCTGCAAAACTTGCTTAATTATAAAAGAATTCGTAATTTGAAATAAGAAAATTGATTGTAAAAGTTAAAATTAAAATTAAAATTTATTAAATTTTATTTAAAAGTGATTATTCTAAAAAATTATTTTTGGCATATAGAAGGTCGTAATTTAAGTATTTTAAAACTTTATATGTATATATTTTTTTTATTAAATAAATATATAAGGAGGATTTTTGGTATATTCGGTTGACACTTGCTTTGTGATTTTTGGAGATGTGGACTGTTACTTTAATTCCATGTGGCATTTAAGGTTTTTGGTGGGTTAGCGAATGAGTTGGGTTGGATTTTGGGGATTCGGGCTTTCAAAATGGGCGTTGGGATGTACGATAATATTGATTGAGTGGGTTTATTTTTAGACTTTTCTAATTTTTGATTTGAGTTTTATGGGTTTTAGAACTTTTGTTTTAGATTTTGGGCTTTTTAATTGGACTAGAATAATTTTAAAATTTTTGGATTATTTTAAATGATTGATTTATTATATTTTTAATTATTAATTTTAGATTTAAGGGTCAAAAATCTCTCGAAAAAAAATATTTATTAATTAAAATTTTAATATTTTATTGCAATCAATTAAAATTTTTATATTTAATTTTTTATTAATTAAATCTAAATTAAACAAAAAATAATTAAATAACTATTAAATTCGTTACTGCAATTACATGTAACCCCCGTGGATTTTAAATACAAATGTGAAAATAAAAAGTCTTATGGGATTAAGGGTGGCTGGTTCTATTTCTTGATTCTTTTTGTAGAGAGTTTTAGATTTTTTTTTTTTTTTAAGAAAGTTTGAAATGAGCTAGGAAAAAAAAATTTAATTTAAATAATTAAAAAAAAAGAAAAAAAAAGTATCATGCCTAGGGTCAATAATTTAATTAAATCTCGACGGTTTCGATCTGACTCGATCTTACGGGGTAAATTTTTTTTTTGAAATTCAAGTTTCGTGTCGGGTCGAATCGGATAAGATTATGAAACAATCGAGATCAGATCGGGTTCGAATTTTAGGCAAACTCGATCCGATCTGATATTATATAAAAAATTATTTTTTAATTAATTAATTATATATTTATATAATGATATTTTTAAATATTTTTATTTAAAAAATAATATTTTATATTTTTAAAAAATAATATTTTATTAATTTCGATTCAGATCGGATCGGGTGCAATTTATATGATATCAGATCGAGATCGAATTCGAATATAAAAAAACAAAAAAAAATTAAAATATAATTAAATTCAAATTTGATAACACATAAAATCGGATCAAATTCAAAACGAACAAAACTCACTTTTAAACTCGACTCTATGCCAACTCTAATCAAGCCATACTCGGTTCTATTGTCATGTTGGATTTTTTTTTCTACGTCACATATCACGTTTATATTTAAAATCTACGTGGGTTACTTGTGGTGATAGTAATAGCTTTAATAGTTACTTAATTATTTTCTCTTCAATTTGGGTTTAATTAATCAAAAATTAAATGCTTAATTAATAAATAATTTTTTATTCAAGAGTTTTTTTTATCCTTAACTCTTGGTTTTATATAAAGGACTTATATAAAATTATTTAAATACTTTGATTACAAGTTTTTTGAGATTCATTATTTTTGATAAATCATAACATTTCTCCAAAATGCATTTTTGAAAGTGCAAAAGTGAAATTTTATGAAAAATTATGAGAAGAGAATTTCATTAAAATTATTTATAAATCAGTGTAATAAAAAATTATTATTAGAAAAAATTATAAGCTTTAAAATTAATAAAAAAATTACTTTTATTATTTTGATTTTAGAGAAAATTAAAATTTAATATGCTAATTAAAAAAATCCATCGTGATAAGTAAATAGAGATATTTCTTCAAAGAATTCAATTTAATTAAAACTATTGTAAAATTTAATAATTGATAAAAATATTTATTAAAAAATAATAAAATTTAAATTTATAAAAAAATATTTTTACTATTTTATCTTTAATTTAATTAAGATTTCATAAGATATTTTTCTTTTTTTAAGATGAAAAAAGTAAAAGAAACTTTTTTATTAATTTTAATATTTACAATTTTTGAATAAGAATTTTATATTATATTTATTTATAAATAATTTTAATAAAATTCCCTTTTTTTTTGTGATTTTTATAAAATTTCACTTTTTATTATTTTTGCAAATTCATTTTCCAGAAGTATTATAACTACTCGAAAATGTATTTTTGAAAATTACAAAATTTGTAAGAAAGATATTTAAATAACTTTACTTAAAAAATTTTAAAAATATATACGGTATATAGAGAAGAAGCGAGGTATATTTAGATTTTCCCTTCCATATATATGTTTTGTATTTACCAGATTTAAATCTTAATACAAAAATGTTTTCTTGAAATTTTAATAATAAAAATATATAATGTCAAAAGGAGTCAATTTTCAGTCAAACCAGAGTCGTGCCCAACCTGATCCTTCGATGAATCCAACGAGCCTGACATGTCCCATGTACACCTCTGCACAGAAGTAATATTGCAAAAAAATTTTGCTTTTAGATTACATGCAAATTCACAGTTTTTTTTTGTCCCCGTCTATCCCTTCTGTTCTGCTTTTTCCCGTTTCTAGAGGGCTTTTTTTTTTTTTTTCCAATTTTGTTTCACTCATATTTATATATCATTGCTTCATTAGCGTATGCTTTCATTGTTTCTGAAGTGCCATAACCGGTTGGTGGTTTGGGTTTCTTTTTTATTTTTATTTTTGGTTTTTGGGTTGCTTTCATGAGTTTGTCTAAGTTCAGTTTCATGAGTTTCTATGTATTGCCTTTTTATTATCACCTGGTTGTGTTGCATGTCAGATTCCTGTTCTTTTCCTTCATTTTGGTTCCCTGTTATGTTCTGTTTTGCATTTTGGTTGTAGTTATGACATTTTAGGATTATGGTTCTGCAGATTTGTAGGTTATGGATTATTTGTCAACTTCAATGTTGATTATATATCTCTTTGGTCTTCTGTTCATGAATTTTTTGCAGCTTTAATTGGTTTTGATTTTGTTTTTTCCAGGTATTTTTTTTCAGATATTTATTATGTTTTCATAATGGTGCTTCCATCATGTTTTTGTCATTATTTTAGGTACCGTTCTGGTGAATAATTTTCTGAAGCACATTGAGGTAATGTAATTCAATTTCAACCCTTTTGATTGTTTAATTTTTTTTATTTTCATTAAAATACAATTGTAGTTTGTATTTGTTATAAAATACTAGTTCTTTGCTTATTCTGAGCCTTAATGGAGTATAATATTTTCATGTGATTTGTTATTTAAATGCTTTGTTTACAGTTTCTGTTTTAGATAGCTCATTCATCGTGAGAAAAATAAAGTTTTAACTTTTTTTAATCAACCGATGGTTGCTCATTTTTTCTAGGAATTTTATTGTTTTTCCATTAATATTTCATCTTATGGATACTTTATGTTACATGCGTATTGTTATTTGCATTTGATGCTCTATCTTAGATGTGAATCACTACGATTAATGTTATTTCACCACAGCTTTTGTTGATACTTGCTACTGTCTTTGGTTTTCTTTGCTGCAGGAGCGTTACTGATTTTGTATATAAAGTTGTGTTGTCTCTTTTTGTTTAAGGTTTTGAGTTTTGCCTTTGTATGCTATGGATTATAATGAACGACTAAGGCAAAATAGGATTAGAAGATTGGAAAGATATTTAAGTTTGAATAGATTAAGGCTGTATTCAGTCCCTATTCAATATATCGGAATCGAGGAAAGTGATCAAAGTATTTATGTTAATCAAGCTAGGAACAACCGCATTGCTAGATTAAATATAATTAGATCTGCTAGATTAAGACGTCATGGAAGATCTCTGTCTGATTCTAGGAACATGAACGTCATAAACTCAACAAATGCTTTGAGTATGCAGTGTGAGGATAGTGTTGAGTCATTAGAACCATGGTTATCACGTAGATCTTCGGAACAAAGTGGCACGACATCTTCCAATATTAATGTCCACACTGGAGATTCTGTAAGAGTCCATTCTACTGCTGGTGCTGATGGAGAATTGCACATGTCAAGAAACTTTCAAGGTAAGAAATTTCTTTTCCTTGCACACATCAGAGATTAAATTGCTGGAAGTAAAGAATTGACATATACATCATGCTTTGTTCTTTTGCATCATTTATTAATGCTCTTAAATTTCAAATTATATTGAGGCATACTTATCATATATGGTTCAATTGAAGTTTGAACTAAATAAAGTAGCACTTGCAGTTGACTTTAAATTGCATTAATTCAAAATCAGTGGCTCTTAAATTGTTTCCTGAATTTGTACTTCTTTTCGTTTAATATGCAGTTAATAGTTCTTTATCTAACTTACAGTCATAATATGACTGCTATTATTATCTCTGTTTCAGATAAGAAAACTTCTGAATGTAAGAACGAGCCCCAGAATGCCCTCACATCTGTTGAAAGGATTGAAATGGTAGAGAATGCTACTGAGTCTACGGACTCACAGTCAACTGATGCTCCACCTGTTGCTTGCTCAGGCAAGGAATTTTTCAACATATTTAGTGGTATCCTTCTTTGGTTATTTGGTTCTAGTTACTGATTGGAGAAGCATGTGTTTATTTAGTTAAACCTGAGTACATTGCTATTGTGGAATGCAATCTGTTGAATGCCTGGCCCAGCGTTTTGAAATCCTTTCCAAATTACCCTGCTCTGGAGCCTACGTGGTGGTGAGTAGCTGACCATTTAATCATGTCCCATGGTGATTTGTGTATAAGCATTAGAACATATAGCTTAAGTGAAAGCAGTGAAAAGTCTTAAAGCTATAATTTATCATTGAAGTTGCTTTGAAGGAAGAACTCAGCATGTTACCTCAATAGCAAAACTTAATAATCTGTGCAGCCAAAAATATCCTATGGTTCTCATTTATTATACACAAGAAATTGTATATGTAACTGGCACAATAAGCAAAAAGTTTTCTATAATAAACACGCTTCAAGGCTAATATTCTGTGGATCTTTTCCTAAAAAATGCCGCTTTTGAGGTTACATAACTAGGATCTACCTGGTTTGTGAACGTCCTGATTTACTTTCCTATCCACCTCTTTTGTAGTGGTAGTTTTGAGATTCTCGATTCAGTTTCTCGTAGTGAATTTTTTGATGGATGCCTGGCTCATCCTCCTGGTAAAGTCCATCATAAAGCTTTAGAATTTTCAAAGCCAATGCCTGGAGTGCTGTTGTGTACACTGCTTCCTGGTTCTGATGTTTGGGTGGATGTTTTTCATGATGATTGTCCAAATTTGGAGGATGTTTCTCTGTATTTTTTCCCTGACAGTTATGAGAGGTATAATTCATGATCCTAGTTTTGGTTCTTTATATCTATTTCTGTATATGGTGTTATGCTTACGATACGCTTCTCTTATCAAGGTCTAAGCAGCAATATACTCACCTATTGGGTCACATGGAGACACAAGATCTGGTAATAAGGAGCTGTGTCGATGGTGTAGAGCTGCTGATTTTCTCATCTACAAGGTTGCATGGAGATTTATGTGGTAAGCTCCACGAATTCTGAACACACATGCACTAGGATACTTGTGTGTATGGATAAAGGACTTTTGTTGGATATCTCTCTCTCTCTCGTTAAAGTTAGTTTAAAAACTTTCATAATATGAAATTTCCTATGTATGGTCTAATTTATTCTGTTATCATCAACATGCTTATATGTGAATAATGCCTTTGTTTGAGTCATTAATGTTATATGATATATCCTCAATTGACATTGAAACTGAAGATGTAAAACAATAGAATGAGATTGGGGAAGAAACGTTAACATTGATAAAAATTTTTCAGTACAATTAACTATTAAAGTTTGCAAAAAGTGTTTGTAGAGATTATATTTCATTTATCAGCAGAATAAGTTCACTGTTCATTGTTTCTATAGAGATGACATGAAATTGATGCTCCTGAATGTTGGTGTAGGATTGAAATTGAAATTGAAATTCTTATGTGGAGTATGCCGTCATTTAAAAAGCAATACAACATTTCCTCTGCTTCCTGTCGATGATTTGAAATCTCAAGAATGCACACAAAATTTTTATGTCAAGACCATTGGCAAGAAGTATTTACCAAAGGTCAAAACGGAGCAGTTTGATGTCCTTGATATTGGTCCTGTGTTTTCGAGAAAAGCTGCCGATGATGCTGCTCCATGATAGTCTTGAGATAGTAGTCAGCAAGTTTAATGAAAGTGAAAGATACGGTCATCAGGTCTAGGTCGATAGTCGATTGCGACAGAACTTGTAAGTTTTGACTAGTTCAGGTACTTCTAAAACTGTGGAAGTAATTGTTCATACAAATAACATGCAAGTGACTATCTTGGTTGTAGGTAGCTAGGATTTGTGAAATAGATAAATGGACAAAAAGACGTGACAATATAACCTGCCAAACCCTTTTAGAAGATTGGAAATTGTATCATCTTCTATGAGGTACCGATTTAATGCATCCTGTTCAATAATATAGTGATTTTTGGTTGCTGTTGGAGACCAACTTCAAGCATTATGTCACATTGGCATTTCCTGGCATTATGTTATATTTGGATTCATCTTGTTGTAAGCTAAACAGCTGTGGCCTTTGGAGGTCATCCGGCCAATCTTGGATCGGACCGATGACCATCTTCTCGTTTGACATTGTCTCATGACCTATGCAATAATATAGTGATTTTTGGTTGCTGTTTGAGATCAACTTCAAGCATTATGTTACATTGGCATTATGCTACATTTGGATTCATCTTGTTGTAAGCTAAACAGCTGTGGCCTTTGGAGGTCATCTGGCCAATATCGGATCGGACCGATGGTCATCTTCTCATTTGACATTGTTTCATGACCTAGGTTTTTCCATGGAACTAGCTACAGCTAGCTGTTAATTCATGTACCTTCTTGTTCATTTGTCATACAAACTACAAAAATTTTAATGGTTAAAGAGTATAGGAAGTCTTTGAATTATAATTAAAAAATGATTCAAGTTTTTATATTTTTATTTTAATCAATTAATTTTTAAAATATTTATTTGCATTTCAATTAATCTTTTTGAATGAAAATTTTATTATTGTTAATTTTTTTATCAACTAAAATAAAATTTCATATAACATCAATAAAATAAATAAAAATTTGTTACATAACGCAATTCATATATATGAAAATTAAATAAAATAAAAAAAATTTTCTCTATTTTTCTTTTCTCATTAAGATTTCTTTGAAGATTTAATTGACTGTAATTCGATAATTGATTGAATTAATTTTTTCATGTAATTAGATTTTATTTAATTAAAGATTCAATTAAGTCGAAATAAAAATTAAGAACTTAATTGATCATAATAAAATATAAAAATTTTAAATAATTATTGAATTTTTGTTTAAGAAAAATTTTAATCATTTTGTCAGTTTTAGCAGAATGTGCTAACAACCTTCTGCATTTGCAGTTGCAGGCATTATTCTACAATATTTATATATATACACTCTCGCAGAGGATGCTTTAACCATTTCATTTTACAGATCCCTTCAGAGTTGCTTCATGAATCCATTACTTAGCAACAGTAATCATTATGTTGATTTGTAAATTTAATTAAAATCTTTTGTGTAAACCTTTAATGTAAGTCCTCGGTGAAGATTATGGTATGCACTGTTCCTGGAATGAGATAGTTTCGTCTCACCTAATCCCCTTTTAGCAAAAAAAAAAAAATTTAATCAGGAATCATTTTAAATCTCGATTAATTTAAAATTAAATAAAATTTCATAAAAAAATAATTTTTTTTAATATTTATTTTTTAATATTTATAAAATTTAAAATATAAAATTTTATTTTAAAAAATTAAATTCCTTAATCACTAAGACAAACAAACATAACCACTAGATACTTGAGTCACCATCTACTGGTAACTTTGTTCATGTGGGGCTTGAATTTGAGCAAATTGATGCTTACGGCTCTTTTAAATGATATGAACAAATTGTGTTCACATTGAAATTTTGGATAATTTTGAGGACAAAAATTGTACCCAATTAATTATTTAAAAAATTTTGATCAAATTTAATTATTTAAATTTTATTTATTAATTTAAAAGAATTTGTGCGTGTTTTAAATTTATCAAATTTAAATTTTTTTTAAATTTATAGAGTCAAGTTTAAATTTTTTAAAGAAAAATATCAAATTTATCATAATAGATTAGGAGTTTCATATTATCATTCTAATTTTTTATACAATATTTTATGTAATTTCATCTAAATTAAAAAAAATATTTCGTTAAAATTTTAATTATTATTTATTTTATGAAAAGTAAAAAATATTTTTATTTTAATGTTAAATAAAAATAGCATCAATAATTAAATTAAAAAAATTAACTTTTAAATTTTTTTTTTTAAAGTAAGAATAACTTTAAAGTAAATTATTTGAGTTAAATCGACTTTTTTTGAACCAATAAAAAAAAAAAGTGTCAAACGGTTCAAAAGTTGTACTTGCAGCGATGGCTTTCTGGTTCACTTGTAACATTTCTGTCTTCTCTTTGATTTTCATTTTTTTTTTTAAAGCAAGATTTATAAAATTTTAAAACTTTAAATTATGAAAAAGCAAACCAAAAAATGTGAATCAAAGGAAAAAGCATTGGGGAGGATTAACATTGAAGAAAAACAGAGTCCCTGTCACACTTCACTTTCTGTTCTAAGCAACTCAACTTGTTCAACAGTGACTGTAGTTTTATATAATCTCCTGCTGTTGAAGCTGTCGTTTTATGATCGTGATCTGCCATGGACACACCCAAAAAGCTTTATTGATGAACCAACTGGTAAAAGAACTAAAACCCTTGAAAACTTAAACCCTTTGCTTCACATTTTATGGTTTAATTATTCATCAAAATTGTCTTTTTTTTTCCTTGATATCCTTGCAAATTTTCTCATAATTTGTTGGTGTTATGGTGAATTATATCTTTCTTTTTCTTTTTGTTAATTGTTTGCTAATAATTCTAACAAGTTGGGTCGCTAGATTCTTGTTCTGTCTCAAATTTTCATTCAACTTTTTTTTTTAAATTTTTTTGTACATATCTTTATTATTATTGATGAAGCACTTTAGATTATATTAGTTCCAATTATTTGACTTAAAGCTTTGGGATAGTAAGAACCTGCATGAATTTCATAAAAACACAAAAGAAGTACTAAAACATTTACTACACTTCATGTTTCATATTATAGCATTGATCACATAATGAAAACTATTGAAAAGGAGGAACTAACATGTGGGATTCATTGATATATTGTTTGTATATAGATTTTTTCATGTAGATGTGGAAATTGTTTTAGATGAATGGAAAAGAGTGTTAAAGTTTACTAGAACAGTTGTTTTTTGGGTTCATCTTGTATTTCTTTTCATGGCTAAACTTTGAACTTATCAGAATTCTTGGCCTAGCCGGCTTGAATTTTGTTGGTTTTTTAATTATTATTGATCTTAATATCTACTATTAGCTTAGCTGACTTGTCAAAATCTTCCCTTATGCTATTTATACTTTATAACATTCTCAATTTATATTATGTTATTAATGCCATTATTGAGCACTACCTGTGGTGCCAACAAGGATCACTGGCTATGCAAAGCTAAGTGAATTATGTTAGGCTGTAAAACGGGTTGAATGGATGTTACACACTGGCGTAGAGCAGTGATTCTTACATTTTATATGCAGATAAGACATTTCGCTTATTTTCTGTTCTTTTTCGCTTCACAGGATGATCCTTGTGATATATGTGGTGATGTAGGCTTTGCAGAGCATATTGTAACTTGTTTTCAGTGCAAAATGGCAAAGGAACACGGGTGTGGCTCCTCTTCCCTTTTGCCCTATGCTTTGTTTTGCTCGAATTGTTATTTTGTGGCTTTACATTCTGCTTGACAGCCCAGAGCGTAAAGCGCTCCGGCTATGCGCAGAGTCCGGGAAAAGATCTATTGTATGCAGTCTTTCCTTGCATTTTTTGTAAAGGCAGTCTTTCCTTGCATTTTTTGTAAAGGGCTGTTTTCACGATTGGAACCTGTGACCATCAGGTCACATGGCAGCAACCTTACCGATTGCAACGAGACTCCCCTTCAAATTTTATGAGCATGATTTATCATAATTGAGGGATCATTGTTAGAAAGACTTGGTTAAGGATGTTAGGCACTTTGGTTGCTACCTGCTGTTGGATGATAGAGATTCCTCATCTTGACTAGCATGTCATATTACTCGTCCTTTCTTCTTCTTCTTTTTTCAAATTGTGCTTGTTATGATTATTTTATAGTAAATCAATTGAACACTAATGGTGAAAGTTTTACCCTTGTTTCTCTTTTCTTCCCCATTTTCAGCTACCGCATGCGAGAAGTTCTCTTGACTATCCCAGAAATTTGGTTTTGTGAAGAATGTCGATTAAGCAAGGCCATAGCTTCTTCGAAGTCTGTTATAGTGGAAGATGTTCCTGTGTCTTCAACATCAATTACCTTTGAGTGTGTGTGTACCAGCCCGGTTCTTAAGCTTTCAAAAAAATCAGTTCATGATAAAAGAGAAATGGCTTCAAAATCAAACCCCTCTAAGACTTTGAGTCCTGGGGGGTTTCTCAAGAATCAAGAGAGATCAGGTCATGCTTGTAAACAAGTGGCTGCTAGAATTGGGAATGTCAAAAAGTCATCAGGCCCATCAAAATCAGAACATTTACCGAGATATTTGGTCTCAAGGCTTGACCAGTCAAGTACCATGGCAACGGTGTCTAAGAGCAATCCAACTAGGTTTAAAGCTGCTCCTGCAAAGTTATCTGTAAAGAAAATTAAAGCAAGTCATGAACATAGAAAAATAGGACATAGCAGTGCAAGGTTTGGCTCTAATACTCAACAAAAAGCAAACCAAACATCAAAAAATTTAAAAGGTGAGAAAGCTCTTTGCATGCATGTGTCAATGATTGAAAAATTGATTGAAAATGATAACTGAATCTGCTTACACATAGAGTAGTTCTTATGCATTATTTATATTCTTGCTCTGAAATCTCAAATTTCATTAAAGCATATTGCCTATACATGATAAGAAATATGGTTCTAAGTCAATCGAAAGATGTGGTTGATTCTAGGTTGAATAAATTCACGAACAATGCTTCTTTTAGTTTCATGTGCTGTAAATATATCTTTTATATGCTCAATAGTCTAATGTGGCTACTATTGTGATTTCTGCTTCAGATAAAAAAACTTCTGCCATCTGTGAAAAAAAGACACATGCTACTTTCATGCCTGGTGAAAAGATTGAAACCTCACGGTCACAAGGAAAGGATAGTGAGCAAGTCTCTCCAGATGGCTTTGTTAGCTTATCTGTAGATATGATAGCAAGCACTTTAGCCGAGCGGGATCTAAATGATATAGCTCGGAAGTATCACATAGACACTATTAAGTACCATCTTTCTCTCCCCAAATCATCCCAGAGAGCAAACTCCAATTTCGCACGCAAACACACCTTTTGCATCTATGCTGATGCCTTTAAGGCCGGGCTTCGTCTTCCTCTTCATCCTCTAATTCCAGCAATCCTCCGTCAGTTTGGGGTTGCTCCGACTCAGATTACTCCAAACTCATGGAGGGTACTGATTTGTTTTATTTCCTTTTGTTGTTCTCAAAAAATAACTCCTACAGTGAACCTCTTTCGTGCAATCTACTCTCTCAAAGATCACTCTGGGGACGGCAAGGGGTGGTGGTTCTTCTGTGCTCGGAATGGGTTAAAGTTGTTTGATGGTTTTCCAAGCTCCACCAAGGGATGGAAGAGTATGTTTTTTATAATTAGCACATCTGAGATGGACTGCTTAAGAGTTAACACAAAGTGGGGTCATCCCAATGGTGCAGCGAATCAGTCGTTAACTCCTTCTGCCGAGAAGGTCAAATCATTGGGTGATCTTCTTGCTGCAGCGACAAACAACCCACCTGACTCTAAGGTTTTGTTGTCAGAAGAGGCCTTGATTCAAGCGGGGATTAGTTCAGCCTTACTAAAATCGAAGGGGTCTAAGGGTGGTATGATCGATTTCCTTGGGTTCTGTATTTTCCTTATGTTTTATTTAAGTTCATGCTCTTGTTTTCTTTTGATGCAGAGGTGAAGCAGCATCATAGCTTATCTCAATCAGGGCTAGTGAGGACCTTAAAGAGACAGAGAGCTGCCACAAAGGCTGGGAAAAGCTCTTGGTCTGCTCTTCCTTGTCAAGATCCAATCTTAGCAGATGAAGATCAGGAGGGTCAGCCACAAACGAAGAGGCCAAAGGAACCTCAGCAACGTATGGAAGAAACGGACTTATTGCAACCTACTGAGCTAACTAACCAGCCCCAAGAGATTGTCTCTCCTGTGACCTCAGCTCCTCTAGCTCCTAATGGTTCGCCTCATGAAGTCGTGCCCCAGCAACCTTCCCTTCAGTTTAGTATCCAGCGCATTGCAGGATCCTCAGCTCCCACAGTTAACTGCAATTCCTCTGGTATTGCATCAGGTGATTTCCCACCTTCAAATGCTAAAGTGACGCCCACAGGATCAGTTGAGTACATGGTTCTTCCCCACTACCGTTATTTTGTGGCTCAGAAGCACGCTTTGGACATGAATCAGGAGCTTATGTGCCAAGCAATGGAGGTAAGCCTTGTTCTTCCCATTTTCTGTACTTTGGTGGGTTAGAGACTGTTCTTATATGGGCTTGCTTTTTGTTGCAAAATGTCACCTGGACAATGGGGGTGTATCAAAATTTGATCAAGATGGACCGTGAGATCCACATTTTGAAGGGAGAAAGGAACGAACTAAGAACCGAACTAGAATCAAAGAAGATGGCAGTGGCTGAGCTGGAGTCAGCTAGAAAAGCAACAGTTGAGCTTCAAAGTTTGAGTGAGAAGCAGATTCAAAAGTTGGAAAAGAAGGTTGAACAGATGGAGATCAAGTTGAAAGAGACTCAGGAAAAGGCCCGGACAAGGAAGGACCGGTTTGCTAAGCTGAAAAGTAGGTTGAAACTGGCCAAGCACCGGGCAGAGTATGCTGAAAGAAAGGCTGTTGCGGCTGAAGAAAAGTGGCACCAGTCCGAACTGGCAGAGTCAACGGTCGCTGAGGAGACACTAAAGAACTTCAAGGCTTCTCAGGAATTCCGTGATTTAGTCGAAGATTATAATGCTGAAGCCTATGGCTTGGGGTTAGATGCCGCCATTGAGAAGGTCAAGAGGCAATATCCAGATCTCGATCTGTCCATGATTGATTTCTATGCTGAGGAGCATAATGGGGGAGCCTAGTGAGCTGCAACAACCTTCTCAGCATAATCATTCTAAAGATACCCTCTTTCTTGATCTGTTTGTGAATAGTTTAATGGCAAGCAGCTTTCTTTAATGAACGAAAACTTTCTAGATGAAGATCTTGCTTTTCTGTTTCGTGGAAGGATTTAGTCCCAGTCCCATGTTCTCGTGTCTCTCTGAGTGTGTTCAGGACCATGCACTTAACTCTGACACGATGTCTCACTGTACGTTGTCCCGTAAAGTCTGAAATATTAATAAAATATTAATTTTATTATGAATAAATATATTTGAACTGAAAAAAAATGATAATTCAAGTTAATAGACTTATAAAATAGTGAAATCTTTAAAAAATTAGGTATAAAAAATATTATAAAATTTTATGAGATAAATACGTTTTCTAAACAATAATTATACATTAATTACTTAATTAATTTTTTTATTAAAAGAAAAGAGATTCGAGTTTTATTCTTTAAATAATAATTATACATTAATTATTAAATCAAATGTTTAGATACCATTAAATATATGGCATTTATGCTGTTTTCTTATGTTTATTAATATATTTATCAATCATAATAATTAAAAATATTAAAAATAATTATTCATAATTATTTAATTCGACCTTTTTTTTTGTCATTTATTTTTTGTAAAAGAATATCATTCGACAGTAAAAGAAATTTAGAGGTAAATTAGAAATTAAAAAAGATATCTGGGAATTAAAATTTTTTGGGCATTCGAAGAGCCAAAATTCGAAGCTTCATTTCATTTTTCTCTTCATTTTCTCTCTCTACGGCAAAGCAAACTCTCTTTGCCTCTTTGCCGCGGCCATTGACGAGTGACGAACCACTAAAGAATATTTACTGTAAGTGCATGTGATTCAAGAATGACCCACACGGTAAAAACCCTCAATTATTATATCTAATGCCTTCTGTTCATGGTTTTATTTATGGAGTACTGTTAATCATTTTTCACTGCTTTGTCCTTGCCTTTGTGGTGGTGGTTTTTTTTAATCGATCCTTTTCTCTGTTCTTGCTTTGGTTGTTTAACATTTTAGATTCTTGAAAATGGGTAATGTTTGAAAAAGTATGCATATTTTCAAATCTGTCCTTAAAATTGATTTTTTATTAAGATTATGCATATGGAATATTGAGTTTTAAGTTGATTGAACGTATTTAAACAACACTGCAACATCTAAAGCATAAAACTTTCAAGTTATAACTTGAAAGTTTAAGTCTTGGAAAAGAAGGTTAGGGTTAATCATTAATTTTTATTGGAAGGAAGGGGTTGCCTTTCTTGGGAAACAAGTATTCATCACAGTCACTTAAGCAATGCTCACATGGCTCCTCTCAGTTGTTTTTTTTTTTTTCTTGTTTATTTGCATTTTGTAATATTTGACTCATTAGATTCTGAACTTGGCAACTACTTCATTTCTTTATTAGTCTCTAGTTCACTTTTTTTGTTAATAATTTAAGATGGTTTTAATGATACCCTTTTCTTTCTATTAAAATATTATTAGTGATCCAAAATTGTTGTGAACTTGATAAGGGATCAAACAGGTTCTATTAATATTTTTTTGGCAATCCTTCATAGGTATATACTCAAGCATGTCTCTAAAGAATAGGGAAAAAAATAAGTTTGAGTGGATCAAGATTTTGATTTGTGGATTTTGAGGAACATCAGTTTGTCCAACTTCTTGTTTTTGATATGTTTTGATTGCTCTCCCTGGTTTACGCATTATCACTGTTATAGTTGGAAACAAAGATTAGAATGAAATTTTAAGTTAATAAGAGTTTTCCATTTCATTAAAATCACATTTATTGTGGAATCTATTATAAACAAGAAATAGCATTTATGGTTTACTAGTGTATTGCTGTTTGCAAATTATGTCCTTGTAAAAATTACTTCACATTCATGGAAAGTATTGTTTGTGTTGGTGATATTTGTCAGTTTTTGTGGATCAATTTCCATCTTTGTCAGTCACCAAACTTTGAAATTCGCTCTGATTCTTTGCTCAGTGTATGTTAATGCCATCAACCAACACTGTGATTTCAAGGACTACTCAGCACACAAAGCTAACTGAATCATGCTTGCTGCAAATTTAGTTGAATGATATTTTACACTGATATCGAGTTTTAATTCTTGCATTTTGAAGCAGATATGAAACTATTTGCTTATTTTCAGCATTTACTTTTGCAGGGTGAACCTTGTGATATATGCGGTGATGTTGGTTTTGAAGAGGATATTACAACTTGCTTTCAGTGCAAAATAGCCCGGGAACATTGGTATTATTGTTGTTCCCTCCATTGCCTCTGGCTTTATTTTGTTAAAATTCTTAATTTTGATGTTTCGTTTTCTTGCTTCCAGATATCATTTCTATCATCTATCGTCCTGAACTTTATTTATAAACTAAGATGAAGAATAGGAGAAGAAAGAATATAACTTTCTATTACTGTTTCATGCTTTCTAGAAGTTATCATAGGTTTCATAGCTGTTATTTGATCAAACCTTTGATCATTATGAGAGGAGTGAGAGAATTCCAACCTGTGAAGTTTTGTAATTTTTATTATACTTCGTATAAATCCAAATACACTATAGTGAATCGTTTTTTTAACATCAATGTTGAAAATGTTATTATTTCTTTCCATTTTCAGCTATTGCATGCGAAAAGTGCTTTTGACGATTCCAGAAATCTGGTTTTGCAAAGAATGTCAATCTAGCAATGGTATAGCTTCATCAAAATCTGTTAAAGCAGAACATGTTCCTATGGCTTTGACACCAAATGCCTCTGAGACTGAGAGTCCTAGTTGGTTTCTTAAGAATTCAAGGGGAGAATGTCATCTTGCTTCAATATCAAATGCCTTTGAGAGTGCGAGTCCCAGCATGTTTCTCAATAATCAAGAGATTGCAGGTCGTGATGGAGCGATAATGGCTATTGAAACTAGGAAAATGAAGTTCATTTCTACCGAAGAAGCTATTGAGATGACATCTTGCACTCACAAATTGAAACATTCACTGAGAAATGCAGGTTAACTTCTATGCTATGCAGTGTTTCACTATTTGTAGCTGAAATTTAGGGTTTTAAAAATGTTCAAATTGGTTGAAGTTAACCCTATGTGTCTAATTTTGACAGATACATCTACAATGTCTAGACAGACAAAGAATGTTGAAGAAAATGTTTCTCCCAATAATGTGGAAGAGCCTGAAAGAAGTGATGATGATTCATTGCCTCAATTACAAATGACAACAAAGAAGAGGAAAACAAGAGGACGCACAACAATGCCTGCCTTGGATAAACTTCGAAGTGAGCAAAAGAAATTACAAGTGGAGTTTAACAGTAAAGAGCAGCCTGTGGGTTATGCTGCAAAAAAGATGGCCGGCTATATTGGAATTCTAGTACGAAGTATAGTCCCCATTACAGTAAAAAATTGGAGGATGGTTACAGATGAACAAAAGCAGAAGATTTGGGATTTGGTGTTGGTAAGTTATACTTTGTCAAATAACAATGTTGATATCTCTAGGTTACAAATGCAATTCCAGTATCTTGTCCAATGTATTCTGGCTTGATAACTGATAAGTTTGTCCTGTAGGAGAACTTTGAGTTGGAGGCAAAGGCTAAGAAGATTGTTTTGAAATCAGCTGGTCTTAAATGGCGAGGCTTCAAGGCAAGATTAACTAAGTACATCCTTTCTAATAAAGACAAAAAAGACATGTTGACTCAGCCACCAGCTTCATTTAAGGATGTTATTCTTCAACCACAATGGGATGCATTTGTTCGAACTCGGCTATCAAATGAATTTAAAGTATACATTGCAACCTTTTTTATTATAGAAATTTAGTGAAGAGCAAATGTTATTCATTAAGTCTTAGGCATTCTAATTTGTACTTCTTTACTATTTGTATTTCAGAAAGTAAGTGAAGAGCAAAAGCAAATAAGGGCAAAGATGATATACCATCATAGGTTATCAAGAAATGGATATGCAAATTTGGAGCGTGAAATTGTAAGTGTTTGTTAATTTGAAGTATAACTTGGTTCAAGTAATAAGAACTTTATTTATATGCATATGGTAGCAACAATCATTGGGCACCAGTACTGAGGTAACAAGATCCATTTTATGGAAAAAAGCACATGCAACTAAGAGTGGGGAGTATCCAGATGAAGCTACTCAAGAAATGGCAAATAAGATTGTAAGTTCGTATGTAAACTTTTAACACTTCAACCTAATTCATCTTTTTTAAAATATTGACTTTGTTTTCTGTTATTTGTATTTGAGGATGAATATTCTATGAAATGCTCAAAAGGAACTATACCAACAGGCTTTGGCGTTGATGCTCTGACATTGGCTTTCGGTGGTACAGAAAGACCTGGACGTGTAAGGGGTGTAGGGAGCTTTGTTTCTCCAACAATGTACTTCCATGCACCAAAGACCAAAAATAAGAAGCCGAAAAAAGCTGAAATATTATTGGAAGCACAAAAAAAATTCTGTGAGGAGCAACTGGCTCAACAACGTCAATTGTTTGAGCAAGAACGAAATGAGTTGCGGGAACGTCTTGCAGCATTGGAGGCAAAAATGGCTGCAATAGCAACTACCTCATTACCTATTCCCAATTGACTTATTGAAACTGAAGACGTAAAACCGAAGAATCAGAATGTGGATAGAAATGATAACAACATTAAAGAACTTTTACTCTAATTATCTATTACAGTTTGCAAGAAGTTTTTGCATAGATTATGTTGCATTTTTTAGCAGAACAAATCCTGATGGTCGTTTCTATAGGGATGACATGAAATTGATGCCCCTGAATGTTGTTTGTAGGTTCAAAATTGAATTTTTTTTATAGGGAATACTTCTAAATAACTGTTCATACCACATGAACAGTTTGATTGAAGGTTTCGTGTTCACAAAAGTTATCTGACAAGATTGGAAATTGTATCTTCTATGAAAGGTACCATTTTATGCATCATGTTAAACTGTGTAGCTGTTTCTTGTTGCCATTTGAGACCAACTTCAAGCATTATGTCAGATTGGATTTTCCTGGCATTCCTTAAACATTATATTATATGGCTAGCAGCAACTTGACACATTTGGGTTCTGCCTTTTTTTTGTAAAGCTAAATAGTTGTGGCCTTTGAAGTTCACCCAGCAAACTTTGTATCAAGGGTCATTGTCTCATTACTTGGCTGTTTCCATGGAACTGGCTATGCCTCATTTAACTTAATTAGGTTTTATTATTATTAACTTATGTAAGGAGAATAATTGAGAAAAAAAAAATTTTTTTTGAAGCAGAAAAAGAAGTTACATTGGATAAAAATATAATTTCTATAAAAATTTTGAAAGACATTGATATTCCTATTTGAAATAGCGTGAAAAATATTGATTTGACTTTTGAGACGGAAATATTTTATTTATAATATTTTATTATAATTTATAATTATTTAATTATAATAAAAAATTAAATAAAAATTTATCATTTGTAAATGTGAATTTTATATAAAATTTTAATATTTTATATTATTTAAAATTATAATTAATTATGCTACAATACTTTATTTTAAGAGATAATTAGAAGGCATAGATTTCGGTGAAAAGTCAAATTCCTAAAAATGTATGATTTCGGAGTAAGTGTGATTTTTCATGATATTTGATTTTTAGGTTTTTGTATTTGGTTGAAGAAATATGAAATTACTTAATAAAATATTTTTATTATATTATTTTTTATTATATAATAAATACAATAATACGTCAATTATTCCGTTAATTTCATTCAAAAAAAAAGTAAAAAAACACAATACTGGTATGGTCAATTATAAAAAAAAAATTAATCCTTAATTATTGTATTAATTTCATTCAAAAAACATAGAAAACGCAATAATTAAATAAATATAATGAATAATTATTACGTTGAACTTTAAAGAAACACAATAATTGACAAACTCATAATAAATACTCATTAAATCAAAAGCTATCAAGTTCAAAAAAATTCAATACCAAATATTGCGATTCTATTAAAAGAAATTGGATTAATTACCATATTTATAATAAATGCTCATTAAATCAAAAGTCATCAAATTAAATATAAAAAAAAATTAAATGCTAAATGTTACATTTTTGTTCAAAGAAATGCAGTAATTGTCATACCTATAATAAATACTTATTAAATCAAAAGTTATTAATTGAAACGTAAAAAAAAAAAAAATTAAATGGCAAATATTACATTTTTATTAAAAAAATATAGTAATTGTTATACTTATAAAAATGCTTATTAAATCAAAAGTCATCAAGTCAAATATTATGTTTTCATTCAAAGAAACGCAATAAATAATTATAATTATTACATTTTAAAGCCTACAAATGTAATATTTAAATGAAAAAATAAAAAAATACTTAATTAAAAAAAGTTTAAAATAAAAGTAATTCATAATTATTTAATTTTTATATGTTGATTTTCATGATAGTAAAATAAAAAAAAAAATTTGTTAAGGTCATAAGATAAAAGTCTCTTTTTTTTAGAATCTTAAAAAATTACAAAGAAAAATATTATTTTATTCTAAAATTTTAGATACTATTAAGGAATATAAGATTATACTTAAAAAATACAGTACTGGCATGGCCAATTATAAAAAAAAAAATTAATCATTAATTACTGTATTAATTTCATTCAAAAAACTTAAAAAATGCAATAATTAAATAAATATAATGAATAATTATTACGTTTAACTTTAAAGAAACACAATAATTGACAAACTCATAATAAATACTCATTAAATCAAAAGCTATCAAGTCCAAAAAAATTCAATACCAAATATTGCGATTCTATTAAAAGAATGGATTAATTACCATATTTATAATAAATGCTCGTTAAATCAAAAGTCATCAAATTAAATATAAAAAAAATTAAATGCTAAATGTTACATTTTTGTTCAAAGAAATGCAATAATTGTCATACCCATAATAGATACTTATTAAATTAAAAATCATTAATTGAAATGTAAAAAAAAATTAAATGGTAAATATTACATTTTTATTAAAAATATATAGTAATTATTATACCTATAAAAATACGTATTAAATCAAAAGTCATCAAGTCAAATATTATGTTTTCATTCAAAGAAACGTAATAAATAATTATAATTATTACATTTTGAAGTCTACAAATGCAATATTTAAATGAAAAGATAAAAAAAATGCTTAATTAAAAAAAATTTAAAATAAAAGTAATTCATAATTATTTAATTTTTATATGTTGATTTTCATGATAGTAAAATAAAAAAAAATTTTGTTAAGGTCATAAGATAAAAGTCTCTTTTTTCTAGAATCTTAAAAAATTATAAAAAAAAATATTATTTTATTCTAAAATTTTAGATACTATTAAGGAATATAAGATTATACTTAAAAATTTAATACAACCTAAAATTTGAATACACAACAGTAATATTCTAAAAGAAAATCTCATGTTGTCTCCAACCAAACGTCCCTATAGAGATAATTCCTTGAAAAAACCCCAAAAAAACTTCGATCCACCATAGCAAGGATTTCTAGGGTTGTCCATAATGGTAAGCGATGGTGATGTCTGCTTTCAAACGCGAAGGGAGGTGTTTCGCCCCACTGATCTCTCCTCGCCCAATCACCGCCATTCGATCTTGTCCCCTCACTCCCACTCATGAGCACGATTCTCATATTTTCAATCTCTCAACTTGTCATCTCTTTCGATACATATACATATATTCTCATCTCATTTTTCCTTATTTACCTTGATTTCTGCTTTGATGATTAACAACTCAGGCCAAAAAAGAAGAGGTTTTCGTTGTTTTTCCCTTATCTTTTAGGCCCAAATGACACATTTTCCTTTTCTTTCTTGATAACCAAATGGAAAATTTTTTTTTCTTGTTGGATTGATTAGATTTTTCACTGTTGCTGAGGAAATGAAGTTTTGTATAATGATCTTTAGTTTCTCTTTCTTTTTTTTTTTTTTTAATTGTGTATATTTTTCCTTAATTTGCTTAAAAGTGAACATTTTTATGATAAATTTTGATTTATTTCTCTGCTAATGGAAATGAATTTTTTTTTATGATTTTTTTTGCCAGTGAAATTTAATATGTATCTTAAATTGAGCTAAATAGTTGGTAGTAGCGTTTTCTATAATTTGAATTTTCAGAAGAAGGGAAAAGACAAATATATCAAAAAACTTATTGAACCTTATATAAGATTTATAACAAAATTTATATTTTGGTATTTTCACAATTTTCTTTGATGTGATTTGAACTACTAAATAAATTAACTTGGATGGCAAGGATGAGGGTCCTATCGGAGTTCGTTATATTTCGACTCAAGTCGGTAAGAATTGTTTCCATTTTTTGTTTGTTTCATTTTAATATGATGTTATACGTACATGCTAGTCATGTTTTCCTCTAGAGTTAGGATTCATGGTGAAGGTTATAACTTAGGTGGTGGTCAATTACTGGGGCAGTTAGAAATTGAATGAAGAGTGTGAATAATATTCAGAAAATCACAAAGGCAATGAAGATGGTTGCAGCCTCAAAGTTGAGAGTAATTCAAACTAAAGCCGGGAATTCCTGTGGCCTCTGGTAGCCATTTACTGCACTTGTTGGTGATCTTCCCAATATGTCCACTAATAAGCCTTTGATATGTATCTTTTACTGAGTAAGCACAGTTGAATTTGTTTGTGTTCTCGTTCCATTTTGCTTAATGTTTGTTATGTCAAGTTGTTAATTGTTAATTTATGCTTTTTTCCATGTATGTTGCATTGGTGTTCATGTTGTGAATTTTAATGGGGCAGTGCCTTAGTTTGTCTTCCTACCCTTTCTATCCACAAAGTTTATGCAAATGTAAATTTGGGAAAATGACGAATAAAAGTTCTCAAGTGGATTTTTCTAATTACTCCAGCATAAATCGTGAAAAAGAAGGGAAAAAATGAATAATTAAATGATTTGGGGATTTCTCTCTCTCAGGTTAGTAGGACTAAACTGAGCAGTGGATTTTCATACACTTTTCGTCATTTGCTTGCAAATCCTATCGATTTTCTTGCTTTTTCTTCTATTTTCTTGTAAATTCTATTGTCTCTTTTTCTCTATATTGTCTTTCATATATTTCTTACACTTTGTGGGATCCATTGTTACGGAATGAGCTTGAAGAAACAATAAAATCCAAACAGGATATCTGTAATTCCTCCAAAGGCATTTTCTGCCCAATTGGTGCCTTCAAGTTCAGGTTGTGATCTGGAATCAAATCAAAGCTCGAGTGCTTTGCAGGTGAACGAATATCTGGCGACAAAAATGTGAGCTACAAAGATGAGTGAAAAGACAGAGTTTGTTACAAAAGATGCAGAGGTAGTTACTGCTGTAGTGGAGGAGAAAAATGGCCCAATCACTAAAATCCAACCTCCAAATGGTACTGTATGGAAGTCTCTGTTCAAATCTAAGACGTATGATGGTAGTTTGTATTTCTTTACTTCATCTTGTTCTAATGGTAAGATTGTGGTCAAACCGTCTATAAAAGTTATTGAAGAGGGAATTAACTCCAGGAATAACAGTCTTATTGTTCAATTTCTGGGGAAGGCACCAAACTATAGTCAATTTCAGAAGGTTGTGAACCTCTTATGGGGTAAAAAATGTGCAATGGAGATAAAGGGTGCGGAGGCATATTTGTTCTTTCTAAGATTTTCTTCTAATGAAGTTTGTAGCTGGGTTATTGAATCTGGACCATGGCATATCAACCATAAGCCTCTCATCCTCAGGCGATGGAAGGCTGGTATGAATCTTGATGAACTAAACCTTAATAGTATTCCTGTGTGTGTAAAGCTATTGAATGTCTCTTTGGAACTTTTTAATAAGATTGGTCTCAGCGACATTGCTAGTGCTCTAGGACAGCTTCTGTGCATGGATAAGGGTAAAACAAAGCAAACACAAATAAAAATGGCAGAAGTCTATGTTGAAATAGGATACAATGATGAATTACCTTATGAGGTTGAAGTTGATATGGGAAATGGGAATATTGCTGCAGTTTGTGTAGCGAACCCGTGGATTCCACAAAAGTGCACTCAATGTAAAATGTTTGGACACACAATTCAATCCTGCCCCTTGGCTCCAAAAGATATAAAAGTTGTGTGGGTGTCAAAGCTAGTTACTGAAGAAACTCAGGCTGAACAGAAGCAGTTAGTTCCAGACAACTTTACAGACCAACATGTGCAGAAGAGTAATTCAGTTGATATGGTAAAAGCGAAAGAGCCAGAGGTAGTGAATCAACATGTGAATAAATTTGAAATTCTTGCAACTTTAAAATTGGATGAACCTAAGCCTAGTATGACTATTTTAGAATTTGATATTGAAGGTTAGTTAGGTGTTGTTTCTCCCAAAAAAACAAAGGGCTGCAACTGTAGGAGTTACTGAGTTGTTAAAGAATATTGTTCCTACAAGGAAAAGGTAAAAATGAGGTAGAAAGCGTGAACGAGGATCTGGTAGTGGCAGGAATGTTTATGCTGCTGGTGGTAAGCCTTTATCTTATATTTCCTTATAATTCTTGTGTGGAACATCAGGGGTCTAAATGACCCTGTAAAACAAAAAGAAGTAATTAAGGTAGCTATAATAAATAAAATAGATATTTGTGCCTTGTGGAGACAGCAGTTAAGGAAAACAATATGCTAAGCATTCTTAGTAGAAGTTTTCGTACTTGGAACTCCATTCATCACTGTCAATTTGCAGTGAATGGTAGAATCTGGATACTCTGGAGGAATCAAATCTCCGTACAGGTGGTGTCAGCTATCGATCAAGCTATTACTTGTCTTTGTTCTCGACCTCAAGGTGATTTTTGGTATTTCACATTTCTTTATGAGAGGAATAATGGCATTGAAAAAAGATCTCTTTGGGATTATCTCCTTAATCTTAGTAAAAGATTTTGTAATGAGCCATGATGCTATCTGGTGATTTTAATGTTGTTAAGTATCCTTCTGAAAGTTCAGATTATAGTAAAAATCCATGTATTACTGCTGATGTTAAAGACTCCAAAAATGTTTACAAGAAGCTCAATTACATGATTACAAATATACAGATCCTTTCTTCACATGGAGTAATCACCGAGATGAAGCTCCTCTTGCTAGTAAATTAGATAGAACATTGTCAAATGATTCATGGTATATATCTCTCCCTCATTCCAATGTTGAATATTTGATGCCTGAAATTTTCGATCATAATCCTGCTTTGGTAAAACCCATGAATTCTGTCTACTCTCTTCCAAAGCTTTTTAAGTTTTTTAACTTTTGGGTACAAAATGAGAGCTTCAAGTTTACTGTGGATGATATTTGGAAGCAGAATCTGAGAGGTTCTACTATCTCAGTACTTCACTAAAAATTGAAATTGCCTAAGCCTGTCCTTAAGCAACTTAATAACAGGAATTATGTTGCTATTTCAAAGAAAGTTGAGATATTGCGTGAATAGTTGGTCAACTTGCAGAGTAAATCTCTTGCTAAGCCTAATGACATTGATTTAGCAAAGGCAACAAAGGCTAATTCCTCTGAACTTGTGAAGATGTTGGCAGCTGAAGAAGCCTTCTACAAGGTAAAAAATCTATAATACAATGGTTGTAAATGGGTGATCAAAATACAAGATACTTTCATAAGGTTCTGAGGGCCAAGAATTCTTATAATGAGATTAAGGTCATTTATGATGCCGAGGGACGGAAACTCACCTCGTTAGATGACATAAAGCAAGAAGCTATTGATTATTTCCAAAAGTTACTTGGTGCACCAGATCCTTGTGTAGAACACTGTTCTTCAACGGATATTAAAGCTATATTGAAGAAATCCTTCTTTGAAGAAAGTAAATCAATCCTTGCTAGGAATGTCCTTAGTAAGGAGATCAAAGATACTCTATTCTTCTTACCAGATGGGAAAGCTCCTAGGCTGGATGGATACATTGCAAAATTTTTCAAAGAAGCATGGCATATTGTGGGGGAGGATTTCCTTAAGGCCATTCACTACTTTTTCAATTATGGTAGAATGCATGCTGCCATAAACTCTACCAGTATTACTCTAGTGCCTAAGACTCAAAATCCCAATACTTATGGCTGATCATAAACCTATCTCATGTTATAGCACTATGTACAAATTTATTGCTAGGATATTGACTAACAGACTAAAGCAGTGTCTCCCTGAAGTAATTAGTCCTAACCAATCGGCTTTTGTGGAAGGGATAAGCATCACACATAATGTCCTTTGCTCGGGAACTAGTCAAAGGATATCATGGGAAGCATGTCTTTCCAAGATGCACTTTAAAAGTTGATTTGAGGAAAGCCTTTGATTCAATAAGTTGGAATTTCCTTAAATGTGTTCTGATACACTAGGCACCCCCGTAAACTTTGTCAATTGGGTACATGAGTGCGTTACTAGTACCAAGTTTTCTATATCATTGAATAGAGGTTTGGTGGGCTATTTTACAGGTGCAAAGGGAATCAGGCAATGAGATCCGCTATCATCTTACCTCTTTGTGCTAGTAATGGAAGTCTTATCATGTATGTTGAACAATGCCAGTTCTCAAGGACTGTTTCCTTATCATCCCTACCGTGAAGGATCAAAATTAATCACTTGTACTTCGCAAATGATCTCATGATTTTTATGAAAAGTTCTTCACAAGTAGCTAAGAAAGTCTACTCTATCTTGAAGTCCTTTTACATAATATCTGGTCTGAAATTAAACCCAACTAGAAGTGAGTTGTTTCATGCTAATATTTCTACTTCTGAGTTATAAGAGATTCAAGTACTGGGTTTAGAATGAGGAGCTTTCCTATTAAGTATCTAGGAGTACCACTCTCTTCTAAAAAACTAAATGCTCAAGATTGTCAGCCTTTAGTCCAGAAAATAATTGCCAGAATTCAGATCTAGGCGGTAATGAGACTTTCCTATGATAGCAGATTGCAGTTTATAAAATTTATTATGTTAGGGCTTCAAAATTATTGGTGCAACATATTTCCACTACCTAAAAGGGTTATCAAAAAAGTGACTCAAGTTTATTCTGCTTTTCTTTGGAAAGGGAAAGAGGGGGATGCAAGAGGAGCAAAAGTTAAAGCCATTTGCTACTCAAAAAAAGAAGGTGGATTAGGTCTTAAGGATCTCCTAACATGGAATAAAGCTTGTCTTTTAAAGCATATCTAGTCTTTATTTACTCAAAGTGGATCCCTTTGGGTAGCTTGGATAAAAGCTCACCACTTGAGGGAAAAAGGCATTTGACAAATCGATTAGCAGAAGGACTATAGTCGACATTGGAGGAAACTTTTAAAGCTAAGAAATGCAAGCAGAGAGCTCATAGAGCACAAGATTGGAGATGGAAAGAATACTTTCTTATGGTTTGATAATTGGCTTAGTGATGGTCCTTTAATTACTTCTTGCGGTAGAGTAATAATATCATAGGTTGCAATTCCTGCGAGTGCAACTGTGGCCTCTGCTCTTTTAATAAATGATTGGACCCAGAACCTCGCTACTCCGCTACAGATGAGGGATTTGTAGCAGGAGTTGGCTGGCCTCATCCTTATTGAAGAAGAGGATGCTATTGTTTGGCAGGCATCAAAGTCTGGCAAATTTATACTTTCAGATACATGAAACTGGATCAAGTTTAGAAAACCCACTATGGGTTGGCATAAATTGGTATGGAATTCGTCGTCACTCCCAAGACATAGTTTTATCACTTGGCTTGAAATTCTTAATAGATTAAGCACACTAGCTAATATTAGGAGATGGTGTACTCAACTACCAGAAGTCACTTGCTACTTTTGTGATATAGAGATAGAGACTAGAGATCATCTTTCTTTTCTTGTGACTTCTCAAAGCAAGTTTGGCAATTGGTGTTAGCAAAGTGTGAGATTGACCGTAGAATCCACAGCTAGTAGCAGGAGCTCGACTAGGCTATTTGAAATACCAAAGGTAAAACTTCCAAGGCTATGATTTTGATAGGAGTGTGGATAGCAAGTATATTCCATATGTGGCGTTCGAGGAACTCTCTAATGCATGGCATTTCTTCTCTAAACATTGAAAATACTTTGCAAGGCATTGGTTTTGATGTAAAATTTTGCCTTTTAAAATTTGTAAAAAATACGAATGATCCCACTGTTAGTTCTGTATGTAATAATTGGGGGATTATGTAGAAAGTACTAAGGTTCATTCTTTGATTGTTGACTGGTAGTAGGAATCATGCTTCTTTGGATTAATGAAATACCATTTATCCAAAAAAAAAAAATGTAAATTTGATAATTGATTGATAAAAGAACAGTGTGAGCATATTAGCTGCACTTTTATAAATGCTACTTACTGTTACTTGTTTGAGAATTAGGTGGGTAGATCTTTTCTATGTCCCAAGATTGATATAGGTAGATAATTTGTAAAAGATGGATTTTGCATTGATAATACCTCACTGATTTTGTTTGTTGGGGTTGTAATCTTGATTGTGATTTCTTTTAAAATTATGCTGCATGTTTGATATGTGTTTGTCTGTTTGGTTTTGCTTTGAATGAATATAAGTTATAAAGAGGCTCCGGTTGTTTATGAAATTAGTTTTGTATCGGTCACAATTATCAAAATTAAATTAAACCGTTAGTCCGACCAATTGAACGAGTGAATTAATATTGAAATCCGTTTGATTCTATAATTATATCAGTTTTATAATTAAATCATTTTAAATTATTATAAACCACCTTTTATACAACAAACCAATAAATCAAATGATTTTTTTTAATTAGATTGATTCAATACCAATTAATAAGTTTAAAAAAATATGAAAAAAAGTACTTTAAGTATTCAAAATAATTTAATTAAGTCATTATATTACTATTTCATTTAAATAAACTCCTCAACTTTTTTTTTTTTACCATTAAAGTCTTTGTATTTATAGTAATGATATGTTAGTATATTTTGAGATATGTAAATAATGACATTACAAAAATACTTACACACGTAAAAATAAGCAATTTAAAAAAAATGATCTAACAAAAAATTTTATTAATTGATATTATAATTAAAAATAATTATAATAAAATACAAAATGTTAATAAAAATGATTAATTATTTGACCATGATTGAAAATAATTAATAAAAGAAAATGTATATATATAAAATTAATAAAAAAAATCTACATTCATATAAAAAATATTAAAATGATTTTAACTTCCTTTTTATTAATTTTCATATAAATATAAATGTTTCCTTTTTATTAATTTTATATATAGATATTTCTTTTTTATTACATAAAGATTAATTATTACATATTAATAAATAATATTTATATTCTAACAAATATAAATAATTATTTATAATTATTTATTGGTTATTATTTATTATATTTATTAAAATATAAATATTATTTCCAACATTAAAATATAAAATATGATTTTAATAAAATATTAAGTAATTTCATTTCTAACTAGTAATTAATTATTCTATGAGTTTTATATTTTAAAATTTGTACTTTATGATATAACTTAAAATTTATAATTTTATGATTGAATTATTAAATTATAACTTAAATTAAAAGTTTAAAATTTGAATTTTTAAAATATTTATAATTTTTTATAATATTTTTTATTGAACCGACAATTGACTCGATTGTTTAACCATAAATCCGGTAACTCGAAACCTTGAACGGTTTAATATTTAATCCTGTTTTGATAACCATGGTATTGATAATAGCTAGCTTGACTTGGTTAATAACTAATATTACTTGGTTCAGGTTGAAATAGAGTGCTTTTTAATGCTTAATGGTGAATAAAACTGAAGTTTTACAAAACTGGAAACTAATAGATTTACTCGCTAACCTGAAGGGAAGTGTTTTAGCTTAACCTGTAAATTTGGTTAATACCATTAATAACGCTTTTGAAATTTGCTTAGTTAAGGTTACAGGGTCTTTGCCAATTCACTCTTGTTTTATCCTTGTACAATTTGTTGTATTTTGTTTAATAATCTTTTACTTATATCAAATGCATATATTCTTGTCAGCCTCATTTTATTAGTATGTATTGTCACAATGCTAGGTGTCGATGTCAAGAAGAATGTTGTTGTGACCATCTCTTCAGACAAAGGTCTTCGTGGTGGAATTAACTCTACATCAGTCAAGATAAGCAAGGCACTCCACAAGTTGAACTCTGGTATATCTTCCAAGCAACATAATCTTTTCTACTCGTTTGTTTTTCTCTTAGTTGGTGTCCAATTGGCCGCTTCTTTTGAGTTTAATATCTTTATTGCCACAGGTCCTGAAAAGGAAACAAAATATGTTATTTTGGGAGAGAAAGCTAAGGCTCAATTGGTTCTTGACTCTAAGAAGGACACTGAGTTAATCATAACCGAGGTGCAGAAAAATCCTTTGAACTAGACTCAGGTCTGCAATTATATTTTTTTTGCAATTTTCCAAGGAAAAAATTTTTGTCCAAGCTGAAATTTTGATTGACAAATTGAATGCTTGATTCTTGCTTTAAGGCTGTGTTTTGGTCATGCAGGAGCAGGAAATTTTGACCTTATATCTTATGTCTCAGTGAATGCATTGTTTCTTAACTGGTTCCTTGCAATGTAGTGCAGGATGTGGGAATCTATAATATTAAGAAAACTGTGGTCTAATGATGGCTGTAATTATAGGGTTTAATTTCATAATAGAATACAATTAAGGTATGTTGGTTGGTTTAGAAAGGAAGGACTCCATTTTGAGGATAAAAACAACAATAAAGGTTCAACCTACCTGCCGGCTTGGGAAGTGAATAAGTAACCATTTACCGTAGGGTTGAAGCTTGGAGGTTGTTTTGGTGTGGATCTGGTTAGAGTTTGATAGATGGCGATTCTGGGGTTGAATGGGAATTCTTTATGGCTGATTATAATATGTCAGAGTTCGAAAACAAAGAATAAGAAGAGGATAATATTTGGGCTTCACACTTAGATCTCCTCCATCTTTGCATCAAAGGCCTTAAAGGTTTCACATATAGGGTTAGGAATTTCTTCACACCACCCTAAAGAGCATAACAGCAGCAAATTCTCATATAATTGTTCTCTATTAGTTGAAAGCGGTAATCCAAAGTAGGAGCTACCAAAAACTGATTGAAAGTAAGTTCTAACTGTGAAGGAAAACATAATAATGGAAGGAAACCTTAAATGACCTTTGGTCTCAAATTCTAAGATTATAACATCCAAGAATTACCAGAATACCATACTCATAAATCCAAGAGAACGGATTTTTTTTTTTATGTTGCAACTGTTAAGCTAAGGAGACATAACATTAAATAATGCCGTAATTGTCTAACATCAAATAAAGACTGAATTCCAAATTTTCTTGGAGTTTAATCTTGACTCTTTTCAATCCACTTTCTTTGCTGAATCACTTTGTCTTTACTAAATTTCTATCTTCTGCTCAATATTGTAGATTGTGGTTGACTGTGTTAACTGTCGATCTCACTGGATGAAATGGAATTTTCTAATAGAGATGAATCTCTTTTTTGTGGACTTTTTCTATTTCTTTTCGCCATACTTACAAATATTTGCACCTGCAGGTCTCTCTTCTTGCTGATGATATCTTAAAGAATGTGGAGTATGACGCTTTGAGGATTGTCTTCAACAAGTTTCACTCAGTAGTTTCATTCGTGCCTACACTGTCAACCGTGTTATCACCTGAAGTGAGTATAACCAGAATCTTTCAGCTTGATAGTTTTTTTTTTTTTTTTTTTGCTGTTTAAATGTTGCTTTATTTAGTCTATTTTTTATTTGGTGATTTGTTCATATAGATTGTTGAAAGGGAAGCTGAATCCGGGGGCAAGCTTGTTGATCTAGACTCCTATGAAGTTGAGGGTGGTGAGACAAAGGCTGAAATACTTCAAAATCTGGCAGAGTTCCAGTTTTCTTGTGTAAGTCCTGCTGTTTGAAACAAAAGTCCTTATTACTTGTTATTCTGCATGAAAGTCATACCATGAAAACATGAACTATGAATAATTGAGTATTAACATTTAATGAACAAAAACCCATCTTTGTGAATTTTACTTGATACCCTGGATCTTAGAAAATGATTCCTATGATTTTGGAGATAAAGTAAACACTTAATTAGTTAAGTTCCTATAGATTTTGATAGAGCTCTAGAACTTAGTTTAGCATTGCACTTGAAAGTAATTTTTGTGTTCAAAAGTTGCTTTTAACCCTACTTCAATGCTAAACAAAAAAAATAATTTCCTTGTTGACCACTGCAAATTCATCTGAGTGGTGTTGTCGAGGCAAAGCCTTTACTATCTCTTTGTGTACGAAAAAATACAAATAGGTGTAAGAATTTTACATCTGTGTGTTGGGAATGCATAAGCTACCTTATCTTCCTATTAGTAGAAAATCTATAAAAAATAAATAAAAAAACTCAGGGTTTTCTTTATTAGTCTCTGTAATTTACCATCAAAGAATTCTCATATTTCCCCTAGGTCATGTTCAATGCGGTATTGGAGAACGCTTGTAGTGAACAAGGAGCAAGGATGTCTGCCATGGATAGCTCAACCAGAAATACCGTCGACATGCTTGATGGCCTTACACTCACATATAACAGGTATCCCTACCTCTCTCCCTCTTTCTCATGTACATGTGTTGTCATGTGAATCAGTTTCTACATATAAGTACTAGTATTCTTAGGTTGTCTCAAGCCTAATTCAGTTGTTTTTAATTTTTCTTCCTTTTTATAGCCGATGTAGATGATTTTTGTGTCATATTTGTGTTACAGAACCCGTCAAGATTACCACCGAGTTGATTGAGATTGTATCTGGAGCATCGGCACTGGAGGATCAATTTATTGCATACAGCATATAGACATTGCATTTTAAGAGGGTATTTATTTGGAGTCAATCAACAGTAAAAGAAGTAATCATGAAACCATCAATAGCATCAACATCCAATAAGAATTATTTGAAAATAAAAAACCAGTCGGAAAGTATTCAAGGAAAAGAAAGAGACTGGTTAAGATTCTGTTTCTACATTTCACAATTGGAAGTTAAAAAGGGGTATTTGTTGAAGACATATAAGGATGTGATATTGCTCATGTCAATGAAGATTGATAAGTCACTAATTCAGATTACGATACAATTTTAAAATCGTTGTTTCGTGTTCAACGAATAAGACTTGATCTATAATTGAATAATATTCATTTTTATTCCGAACAAAGTCTGTCAATCAAGACAATATTTATTGGTAGGAGGAAAACATCACCGGATATGAAAAGAAGTTGGCATTTCTGGGAATCAAAATCACTTTTTTTATGGTTTCAGCAGCCTTTTGATTCTTCCTTTCTTAATCCATGTGACTGAGTCAGCGTAAGAAGATCGGATCTTTTGAACCTATCATTTTTTGTCGATTTCGGGAAAATTAACACAATATCTCATCGTTATGGCTCTCAAATTAAAGATTTTTAATAGAAATGCATTAACGCAGCACACTCCTGGACCAGGCATTAACGCTAATGCACTCCTAAACTCGCTCTTGTTAAGGTAATTTGAGTTAGGTTTTTTTGAAAGAGTGTATTAAAAATTTTCTGTTCCAAAATTTAAAGGAGAAAAAAAATCATATAAAGGGTCGGATCAATCCGAATCCTAAACCCAATTCTTTGGGTCTTCACCAACCAAGTGTTGGGATGTGTAAATTGTCTGAAAAGGGATACTTTTCCGTAATTTGGATTGTGGTTGTTGGGGAGAAACGTCAGGATGGAGGGCGCTGTTGCCACTGACAAAAAACAAGCTTCAACGACTTAAGAACAGAGGAGAGATCCGAAAACAGAGAATCAAGCCATTACAGCTCACCACCAACAAAGCTTTCCAACGCTAGAAACCTTCTAAATCTCTAAACGACAACAGTAAGCCTTTTTTTTTTTTCTCTTTCTTTTCTCTCTTGGGTTCTTCATTTGTTATTTTGTGCATGTCATTCTTCATTACCCGTCTTTTATGGTTGTAATTTCCTTCTTTGCTCTTGTTAATTTTGGTTAGGGAGAAAATGTGAGAAATAGCTTTGTTGTACTTGGGAATTCTCTCAACCTGGGTTGTTGTTTATATAGTGAAAGTCATTTCATGTCTCCCCAAATGTGTTTATATATGGGTTATTATTTTTCTGCTGAATAAGGCTAGTTTAGTGTGTTATCTGATTAAATTTTGATTTTTCATGGTATTGGAAGATTTTGCATTACTGTTTTTTTTTTTTTCGAAACAGATAATTTTGATGGAAGGATTGTCAATTTCACGAATCATCCCGATTCAAGTTTCGTGTAAACGGCATTGCTCTGCTTTTCTCCCTACATTTTCCTTGCATTTACGGAAAAACTTGAGTAGAGGTCAAGTTTGGATGATGAAACGTCCTAAGTCATTGGATCCGATTGCTGCTTCAGTTCAACCATTAGAAGCCTCATCTATTGGCCACTTTGATAATAAGCAGCCTTCCAAAGGTTTTGTTATCTATAGCTCAAGTGATCTTATATTGCTTTAGTTGAGTTCCCAACGTATTGGATAGAAAACAAGGAATGGGTTTAAATTTAAAGTTAGAATGATTTATGAATTTTATGGACTTGAATGATGAAACTGGTTTGGGATTTAGTTTGAATGTTTTTAATTAATTTTTTGATGTTGTAAATGTAGAAGTAATTGCCTTTATTGATAGTTGCCTTTATTATATTCCAGAGGTTCTTGAGCTGTGGAGAAGCGCTGATGCAGTGTGCTTTGATGTGGATAGCACAGTCTGCATAGATGAGGGCATTGATGAACTTGCAGAATTTTGTGGGGCTGGAAAGGCTGTTGCAGAATGGACTGCTAGGTTGGTTGACCACATTCATTTTGAGTACTTGAATTCCTTTGATGTTGTAGAGCATAAATAGTAGTCTCTGGTTTTTGTTTGATAGAGCCATGGGTGGTTCGGTTCCTTTTGAGGAGGCCTTGGCTGCCAGGTTGTCTTTATTCAAACCTTCCCTAGCTAAAGTCCAGAATTTTCTCGAGAAAAGGCCCCCTAGGTATGAGGCTTGTAATTCACCTTCTTAATCTTACCTTGTTATGTTCTTCATAAGACTAGATGCTTGGGTAGTTCTTGGAGTTGAATTATTACATTCTCCTAAGAAATCATGATTTGCTTGTACCTTACAATATTCAGGCTGTAATATGTTTAGTGTTTGCTTTAAATATTTTCACATCTTTATATATTGTGTTTTAGTTCTAGTTTAGATGGTACTTGATGCAAGCAAAATAAGTTTCATTTTAGCTCCTTCATTAGTTTAATGTTCTTACACTATAATATAATTCTCCAGCTGCTACGTCAAACGCCCTTGTTTCTGAAACATCCTTTATAACCTTTAACCAAGACCCTATATATTTCAATACTTAAACCTAATGTTCTATTGCCAACTGCCTGACCAAGGCTATTTAATTTCTAGTCTTTTTCATCTCTTTCCTTTGTGTTTTTTAGATGATTAATTCTTTGGATTAAAAATCTGAAAGTTTTTTGATACAATCATGAATTAATGTTACGAAGTAACAGGACCAATGCTTCTCTGTTTTTGATTTGATAGTCATATAATGGTCATTTTTTCTGAAAACTTGCGTAATAATTTATAATTTATATCAAAACCCTGCCCTTTGGTAAGAGCATTCTGAATATTGATATAGCGACATTTAGCAATACTCTGAATCAAACCTATGATGTTATCTAAGAAAATTGTCATACAAAAACAATTATAGAAGTGTATCAACTCCTTGATGAATAAATCAATTTTGAGTTGTGATTCTTTTTTTTACAATATTCTTCTGTGTTTGTTTGTTTTTTTTTTTTTTCAACCTGAAGATTGTCAAATATTCGTGATTTAGTTCTGAAAAAGAACCATGTTCACTATTCGTCTTCTTACTGATATGCAGGATTTCTCCTGGCATAGAAGAATTAGTCAAGAAGCTGAAGGCTAGGAATATCAATGTTTATCTAATCTCTGGAGGCTTCCGCCAAATGATTAATGTATGTGACCATGCTGCTAAACACATGAAAGAACTTCTATCCTTTACTTCATTTTGTTAAAGCATTATGTGGAATTTCTTTTTTCAAATCAACTTTGATCGCTTCCAATATTTTGATGGCATTGAATAATGGAAATTGGATCTTGAGAAACTGGAGAAAATGAGGCTCATGCCAAATGCAAATAGGCAATCCTTACATGACATTTGGTTCTATGCTGAAAGCAGATGATGACTTGGGAACAACCAATTAGATTTAAGACTATTTAAGTTTGATACTGTCTCTGGAAAGCAATTTAGGATTTCCTGTTCTTAATCTCTGAACATGTTGAACCTGAATTAAATCAGTAGTTAAAAGAAATGCTCAGTCTGAATATTTAAATATCCTAGTTTATAATGCTTAGATTGGAGAAATAATGCTCTTTTACAACCAGACAATGAGATTAAGGATCTAATCTTCTGCTTTATCAGTTTATAGCTGGTACATAGCATGTAGGTTCATTGCTATTGAAAGAGGCATGTCAGTATATATTACTATAATCTTCACAGTTATTAATGGAATGCTCCTCCCAGAAGATAGTTAAGTGAGAAAGTTTGTTTGCAGCCTGTTGCATCAATCCTTGGCATTCCACAAGAAAATATTTTTGCCAATCAACTGCTCTTTGGAAGTTCTGGGGAGTTTCTGGGTTTTGATGCAAATGAGCCTACTTCAAGAAGTGGAGGAAAAGCTGCCGCTGTTCAACAAATAAGAAAGGCGAGTATTGTTTCTGCGTTTTGTATTGCCTGGCTAAAAATTGGATTACTGAGTCTGATTAAAGAAATTTTCCAGGTTAAGGGACATAAAGCATTAGTCATGATTGGTGATGGTGCTACTGATCTTGAGGTTAGTAAATTCATCTGAAATTCCTCTAAATATAGTTAAGTTCATAATTTTTTTCCCAATGACCTTTTCTCTGAATGGCATTTCAGTGCATGAATGTTGAGCACCTATAGGTTATAGCATTGCCCACTGCAGAAGGGCCATTTCTGATTTCTTTACTGGCATATTCATTGCATTTAAGCAGCATTTATTTAATTCAATGGGAATTTCACATTTTCTTTTATCTTCTCCTCCATTTTGCTTCAAACACAGGCGCGTAAACCAGGAGGTGCTGACTTGTTTATTTGCTACGCCGGTGTTCAACTCCGGGTGGCTGTTGCAGCAAAAGCTAATTGGTTGGTCTCTAGTTTCAGAGATCTTATAAATGCCTTGGAGTAGCTTCTTTACTTCCTGATTTCTTTGCCATTTTTCCCCTTCTGTTACAAGTTTCGTGCACCTCTGTATTACGCATGCATTTCTCGTGTTATCGCAACATTTGCTATTTTTTTTTTTGCGACAGCTTAACTGTATAAAACTCAAAAAGGAAAATGAATGAAGAGTGATTGTTGGTTCATGCTTTTTTACATTGTATAAATACCTGTGCGTTACGTATTGCATGTCAAAACCAGATATACACAACTATGAACACAGATGTTGTTTATATCTGGTATAAAAAAAATACAGTAACACAAATGCTAACAGGTTGGGTTGAGTTGAGTTTTTGATCACTCGAATTTTATAAAATAAATATCCTAATCTGACTTGACATTATAAAATGAATATTCAAAACTCGATTTGATAATAAAAGTTTTTTTTTTCATATCTAACTTGATTCACGTATATATAAAATTACAATTACAATTGATTTGACTTAAAATTAATTTAATATAATATTAACAAAATATTTTAAATATAAATTATATTTTAATTATATATAAATATAATATTTTAAATTTAAGTATTGTATAATAATTTTATTAATATAATACATATATATTAATTAAATAATAAAAATTTTATATATATCAAATTAAAATAAATTTATCTAAAATTTGACTTGATTTTATTTTAATAAAACCCAAACCAATTCAAAACACAAATAAAAAAAATGATCCTATAAGTCGGATTGGGTAAGAATCCGTATTATCATCAATCTTAAATACAAATATTTATTAAATATAATTTTTTAATTTGATTTAAGCTCAACTTCAAATATGTCAATCAAAATTATTTTAGTAGATGAAAACCTTTATACTGAAAAAAAATATAAATACTTTTAAAATATATCATTTAATAAATTTAAATTTTTAATTAAAGCTACAGTGGCCTTCCAGGATACTTTTGAACTGCCTTTTTCTGGTTGATTTGTAGATAGAATAAATACCATTAAATTTCTTACCTTATTATTTCTGACACTAAAAATCATAAATGTTTGTGAATTTACAATTAATTTTTCTAAATGTCTGTAAATAACTTTTCATGTCCTACAATTATTAAATCTTCTAATCCAACACCTTATTTTCTTCATGTCAATTCAATCAAATCCAAAATCAAATAGTCCTTTGGGATCTTTTGAAAAAAAAAAAAAAAACGCTAATATATTGACCAATTTGGTGCTACATACCCAAGTCAAATGAGATAAATATTAAGAAATAAAAAGGAAAAAAATAATTATTTAAATTTATGAGATTTTATTATAATTAATAAAATTTTAAAGTTTTTATTTCGGATCAATTGAATCATTAAATATTTATTTTTAACTTAATTGAATTTTCAATTGAATAAAAATGAATGTTAATAATTAATTAATTTTTATTTAATAAAAATTCAATTAATGAAAATAAATATTTAAAAACTTAATTAATTATAATAAAATAATAATTTTTTTATGATCATTGATTTTTTTATTAAATAAAACAATTTAAATAAGATCACAAGAACCCGACAACTTTTATATAAATTCAAACAGGATTGATAATTGGATGATTCATTATTTAAAAATTTTACTCTTTCCGTCCCAAAATGTTTGTCATATTAATTTTTATGAAATTAAAAAAATTGACTTTAATATATTTAATATTAAAATTTAATTTTTTTATAAAATTAAAATTTCATGATTTTTAATGCTAAAAGTAAAAAAATTAAAATATAATTTTAAAATATAAAAAAATTTAAATTTAAATGTTAAAAAAATAGAATTAATTTTGAAACATAAAAAAAAATGAAAGAGAGAGTAAATGATAAATCAAATCCCAACATTTGTATATAAATTTTAATTATTGGGTGGCAGTTGTACCAAATAAAATCAAAGTACTGTTGCGAAGATTAAGTAATGAAAGACAATTTAATAAATAAGAAAGTGTGAAGATAAGATTGTTGGTGGGACTGGGAGTAGATTTGATTAATCCCAGCAACCAAACGCCATTGTATTTTCCTCCCTGTCAATGGGCGATCATATCGAAGGACAAAGGCCAGTCACAGTCACATTATTCTCATTTCTCATTTAAAAAAAAAAATCACATGCAGCGGCCTTTTTGCAAGTTGCAAAAGATGGAAAGACAGATATTTTCTGTTTGGAAAGGTAGAAATTTTGGGACCCGTTGGGCCTGGTGTTAGCCTGTTAGGTTTACATGCTTGACATTGTCTGCCACCAAAATATTAGAATGAATAAGAAGCAGGTTCCTTTTCTTTAAGGAGGAGGTTAAATCTTTTAAAAGTCTGCAAAATTGAACTTTTATATTACTGAGGTTAAAATTTTCTTACGTTTAATTTTTTAATTTTCATTATTTTTGAAGATATTGAATGAATTGATTGAAAATTATGTGATTTTACGATTTTTTTTCTTTGTAAGAGATTAATCGTAAAAAAAATGAAAATTTCACAATAACTGTAAATCCCACTGAGAATATAAATTAGTATTATATTTAAAAAATAAATTTTAATTTAAATCATTAATAAAAATAATCAAATGATTTTATTGATCCATTCGAATAATTAAACGTTTTATAATTAGTGAACTGAATTTATTACCACAACCTTAATTTTTCAAAAAAATCATTAATTGATTTAAATATGTATTATTTTGTTAACTTAAATTTAAAAATTATATTATTAACGAATGTGATAGTTTTTTGGTAATTTATATATATAAATTAGGAATGTTATCACACGAAATATTCCATATACTACTTAAACACTATTTTAGCTTTTATGGTAAATTTGGCTTAAATTAATTAACTAAAATTACCCATTTTGGATTGGGATTTGGGAGTTGGGACTTAATTATATTTCAAGTGATTTTTTTTTTTTTTGAGAGGAAATATTTCAAATGATTTAAAAATATTATTTTTAAAAACCAATAAATATACTTTAATTTTTTTTATATAGTATATTTCAATGAGGGACCATATAGCTTGCCGGCCCTTTTAGGCTGCCGTTTTCTAAACTCATAGAAGTAAAAATCCAAAAAAACCAAAACTATCTAAAAAATTCCTGTGAATAAAAATCCAAAAAATGGACTAGTTGGTTGTTTTTATCGTGAAAAAGGCAAGAAAAAGGGATGAGAAACATGAATGGGTGCAGTAGAATGTAGCCTGTGTAGATAACAGACCAACGGGTCTTATTGTTCCAAGGAATCCAATCTCTTAGATTCAACAATAACAAAGATATCTTCTTTGACACTTGGGTCCTCTAGATTTTGCTTTGCAGCTTAACTGATTCTCAGAAAAAGGGTAAGCCCTTTTTACCCTTCCATCTTCTTGTTATTGTTGAAGCAGCAAAGCCATTTTTTCAGCTTCATTTTTGGTGCAAATGGGTTCCTTCTGTTGATTGGTTTTGCAGTGCTGAGGTTGTTTTCAAATGGGTAAAGCTTGGATTTTTTTATCAATCTGACAACTGGATATTTCTTTTGGGGTTGCTGTTTCTGACATCTAAACTTTTTGTCTTAGGAAATGGGATTTTGTTAATATGTAGGTTCGGCCTTCTATAGTTTGCGTCCAGTTGAATAAACTTTAGGCTTTTGGCTGCTATTCGGGTTGCTGTTGTTTATAACCTAGTGTTTGATTGTCTGAAGATCAGAAATTGAGGAAGCTGATATTTATTTTTTCCTTTAGTTTTGTATTGGTTGGTTTATTATTTCATTGTCTTGGGCAAGTTTCTGGAATTGATTATTGCTACAGAAAAAGTGGAGGAGATTCCATACTGGCTTGCACATTGTTTTCTGTTTTGTGAGAAATTAGGTTCTTGTAAGGGAGACAAAGGAGAAAGAAGATTTCATTCTCTTCTTGATATTGTGTTGAAGTGCTTAAGGCTGTTTGACTTGTGAGGCCAAGGATTTTTTTTTTTTCGAACTCGAGTTCATGGAAGTTGTAGCTTTAAGGTTTTGGATGTTGGGAATTGAAATAAAGGTAAACTTTTGTGCTGTAGAACTTGAGTAGTTTCTGAAATCTCTGTGGACAAGCAGATATGGATTCATGGCTTGTTGCAGCAGCAGCTGCTGCTGCTGGATATTTTGCTAAATATTGGCAAAATCTTTCAAGGGATAGAAATGACTTTCCAGAGTTTTCTTCTGTGGATTCAAGAATTGGAAAGGTTGAAACTGCGAAGGGTTTCCGCAAATTTTCTCGGAGAAGGAAACTCCAAGAAGATGTTTCTTTGGAGGGAAGAGCGGATTCAGATTTTTATGGACTAATTGTTGCTTCAGCTGCAGAAGTGGATTCTGCAAGTGGATTTGATGCTGAAAAGGTGGGAAGCTTGGGAAATCACACAGATCGCAATGTAATTTCTCTATCAAATTTGGTACCTGGGTTCTTGACCAATGAAAACTTAAGAGATCAATGTGGAAAGGGGCCTGGTGTTGATAGTGGTGGTAATTCTGCTAAACCTTCTAGTGCTAGAGTGGACTCTTTTAATGAACCAATGAGGAAAAGAAGCTCTCTTAAAACTAAATATTCATATGGACATTTACTTAAACCCCGAAGTTCCTTAGATGGTTGCCTCATGGCTCAACTATATATGCAACACGTTAAAATGGAAGAGTACATACTTAGTTCCCTTCCATCATCATCATCAACACCAATCTTGAGACGACCATTGCTCATAACTGATGGAAGCCGAATAATCAACAAAGCAAGTGGTGATTTTTCTAATGAATCAAATGGTACTGGGGACAGTAAGCTGCATGATGAATCCACTTTCGAAAAGAGTGGATACGTGTTTGGGATTCCTCCATTGCCGAAAATTGAGTCTTTGGATCTCCCCAAGAAGTTGAAATTTAAGAGAGGAACTGGGTGCGATGGAAGACTGAGCATTCCTTGCAAAATGGATACTGAAAAGCAGTTTCATTCACAATGGGGTACTGTTCTTAAGTTGTTCAATTTTGCTTTTACCTTTTATTTCAATACTATTTTGAAAAAGTGAGGGGTTTTCTTAATACTTTCATTGCATATACTTAGAATTCAAATAAACATTTTATTTGATTAAAATTTAAAAGAAAAATGAGAAGTTCTGATTACTGAGTGTTATTTTCTATTTCCTAATTTATTTGCTTGCTAAATGTGTTAGATATTGAAAGAAAAGTGAATCAAAAATATGTATTTACTGTAGGTTAAATAAAGAGTACAAGCATGCTACCATCATATTTGTGGGTGTGAACAAGTTACAGCTGCTCCATTCTGTTGTGAAGCTCAGGAGTGTCACTGTTTTCTTCTTTTTGTTTGTCATTTTTTTTGTTGGGGGGGGGGGGGGTTGTAGGGGGAGGCATATTCGGGTTGTAAAATATTATACCAATTAGTTGGACCTCCAAGAGTTCAAAAAGAAACGGAATAAAAGTAGAATCAATTACCTTTTCTCCATCTTTATCATGAGTTGAACTGCATTAGAAAAGTTTCTTATGCTTAATTCTTTGTTACTTAGACTTGAGAGTGTCAGTTACGGGTATGCATTCAACACAGGTGCATTCTAGTTTTTCTAAGTATTTCCTTCTATTTGGAGGGTTGGACCTCCATACCCACGTCCATTGGATATGTGTCAGACACATGTACTTAAAGTAAAATGAAGATTCGGAGGGATTTCTAATGCCTCTTGAACCATTTCTTTAGTTTGGCACTTATAAGTTCTTTTCAGAAACCAGTTAGCTTAATGCAGAAGAAGAACGTGATTTGCCATTTAATTTTATTTATTTGCTTTTTGTTCTAATTTCTGCACATAAGTATGGTTCCCTTGCTTCATTGAACCAGAAGCAATAGAATTTCCAAGTCACTTGTTATCTTAGATGTATTCGTTTAAATACTTAATTTGTTCATTACAATTATGATTTTTCTCTTGTAGTCTAGTCAACTGCATGGTCTAATCCTTTTATACTTAACAGGTTCACGTGATGGAGCGGTTCTGTTTTGTCTTGGGATTTCTATTGGTATAATATCTTCTTACATAGGAAATAGAAGGGAAGTGGAGAAATTGAGAGGGTTGTTAAAGAAGACGGAGAACTTGGTTCAAGATCTTCAAGAGGAACTTGAGATGAAAGATTCATTGACAGTGAAGGAGATAGCTTATGAGAATTATGAATCAGGGGAGACATATGACAATTCCTTTCATGGCAGAGCAACAAATTCATCTTCACTTGAACTGAATATGGATAATTTAACTAGATATGATGGTAAAGAATCATATTGTGAAAAGGTAGGGGAAAGTTCGGAGTCTATGAGTAAAATTGAAGCAGAGCTTGCAGCTGAACTTGAGAGGTTGGGTCTAAACATGAATGTATCTAATTTCGAGAGAAGATTATCTGATCTTGTTGAGGTAAGCTTTGTTTATCTTTGCACCTTGGAGCTCTATAGATGGTTTAATGAATGCTTTTATTCATTGCAGTTGCATCAGCCCTGTGTATGACTGTACCAGTTCTTTTTCATTCTAAATACCATGGAAAGATACTTTTTATCCTTTTTGTTCCTTACGTAATTATATAGTTTTTTTTCCCATGAAATATGGATTTTATATTTTTGGTGATGGTTTATATTTTCTTTCATATGCATATTTGTAAGGAATCTTTGCTTGGATGTCTTAATAATACAGCTAAAAATTCATGCAGCTTGACCCAGATTTTGTAGCAGATTTTGCTGAAGGTGAATTGAGATCTGATATGGTCAATTGTCAGGCTCTTGTCCAATCTGTGTCAAATGAAGATAGAAGTGGCACCTTAACTACTCATTCTGGAAATTATGCAGTCTCACCTCGAGAGTTGAGCTTGCGTCTACATAAAGTTATTGAATCAAGGCTTGAAGAACGTATACAGGAACTTGAAACAGCCCTCCAGAACAGCCAGAGGAAGGTGAAACTAATGGAATCAGAGCATAAGAATTCTTGGAAGATTTCTAACAGTGAATGCAAATATTCCTCCACCCTGGAGAGTCCACAAATCAATGATGACTTCGATTGCATGTCCAAGCCTCTAGTTATGAAACTATCAGGGGAAGCTCTAGATGCATACAATGAGGCTTGTGAAGAGTTGTTGAAGGTAGATGAGTCAGAAGAAGAGGATGCGCCATCAGATATTTATCAAAATAACCATCGAGAGGAGCTGCACAAGGGATACATGTCTTGGGGCTGTCAAAATGCTAAGAATACATCAGAGGAGCCTTTTCATGGTGAGGGAAGAACACGGGAAGTGCAACCTTCAAGGGTCCAGGAATTACTTGATGTTGGTGCAAGTGAAGATGAATGCAGTGATTATTGTGATGATGAGATGGAGAAGCAACTGATACAGCAGATTCTGGAGAAAACCAAGAAAGGATCTCCTGTACTGCTAAATGCGCAGAGGATATTGTTTTCTATGGATGAAATTTAACATTGAGATTATAATGAAAAAAATGGGGGAACTGAAATTTTTGCAGCGTATACCTCTATATATTTACCATGTCTAAGTCAAATCCGATCCATAAACATCTCTAAGTAGAGTTGTATTTTTAACCAAAGCAATTTCCCATTCTTTTTTTTTATTGTATTCTAACTAAATCTATTGTTCATACAAGGATTTTAATTAATTTTTCTTCAAAAACAAGAAATGAATATCTAAGGTAAAAGCGAATAAAATTCCATGAATTTCTATGATCAATGACTACAGACAGATTTTTCCAACTAGCCACCTCTGCAAGAGTGTGTGTGTGCGTGTACAAGAGAGAAGGGCGGCAAAATAAAGCAGCAGCCTGGAACTTTAAATTATTTTGCCATGGAAAATTCAGTTTTCTCTATGAGAAACACTCAAAAGGTATCAATGTATACAGATACAGTCACATAAATGAGAAATAAAAATTATAAAATAGTTCAGACAAAGGAGTTATGAGAACTAAAAACTAAAACCAAAATAATCTACTATTAAAGCAGAGTACAAACAAGTTTTATCAACCAACTTAAAGACTTATTTCATGCCCTTTTGGCGAAATCACCAGTATCATCCTCCTCGTTCAGTGGATCATTTTGGTCAAAAGCTCCTGCTTCGTCCTTGGAGCCATCTTCAGCACTACCAAGTTGATCACCACTACCAAATCCCACATTGTCACCTTCATATCCGCCTGAACCACCAGTAGAAAAACTATCAGTGCCGCCACCATCACCAGCAACATTGAAACTTCCACTATCGTAATTGTTAGCACCAGATTGACCAAACTTACTTCCATAGCCAACACCACCAGTGCCATAGTTATCACCACCATAATTTCCTTGGCCTCCATAGTTACCACTGCCACCACTATTACCATATCCAACATTACCTCCATAATTTCCAGAAAAGGAATCAGCATTTCTATCATAGCCACCACCTCCATAATTACCACCACCATAGCCACTACTGCCATAGCTGCCACCACCATAACTGCTATTAAAACCTCCACCAGGGGCACCATAGCCAGCGCCACCACCTCCAAAGTTACGAGGAGGTCTCTCAGCTGCATAGTTTACTCTTACTTGACGGCCAAGAAGAGGCTGCAACAAGAATTCAGACAGACGAATACTTATCAACCAAAAACTCCCATGAATTGTTACTAAAGATATGAGATCACAAGCAATTATGTTAAGCCTTTCTGTAAAATGTAGATGATGATAAAACTACTCTTTTCATGCATTCTTATTTAAACCAGACAGATTACCCCAAAAAGGGAGATAATGATAAAACTATGCATGACAAATCTACTATTTAGACTTACTTACATCCCCAAATTAAAGCCTAAATAACTTACTTTTTAAGTAAAGAAGATTATTCATAAGAGTGAGAGAGTGTGAGACCGTTAAGCAAACTTAATGTGTAGCTTTTACTGAATGGAATAAAGCAAAGAAATGGAATGCATCTGACTGAAAAGAGTTAAGAGTTCTTCTGTTACTTGCAGATATGAACGTGAACCAAATAAGATGGCAAGGGCACACCAGTGATCATGAACATTGAGGTCAAGATAGAAAAGACACTATCTTAGCAGACATTAACATATAAATATATTTTAGATGCAATAATTTCAAATCTACAAGTATGAACAAGAGGCTGGTTGACTGAGTGAAATGCATCTGTTTCAAAATTTTAAGGAAAGGGGCCTAGATGAAATTTGCCAGCACAATGCAAAAGCTTTCACCGGAGTTCCAGAACCATGAAGAGAACAAAAAACCTAGGAGGATTATAAAATGCAAAGAAGTGCGTTACATTCTAATTTCGATTGGTTTGTACTGGGTTGTATACACTTATGAGAATGTTGCATTTTTTCGCCTTTATGTTTAGGTAATGAAATAATGCACTCTGACCAATTCTATTGCTATTGAAAGGAAGCTTGATACAATCAGCCATTATCAAAGGTTTTTAGGGAAGAAGATCACTTGCTCATTGTAAAATACGTCAGGAATAAGGATTTCAGAAACAACAAGAAGCTGTGGGTATTTCCAAACCACCAATATCAGAGTAATAAGTAATAATTATAAAAACTAAATGCTTATATTACCTGTCCGTCCAAGGCCTGTATTGCACTGGAAGCATCCTCAGTACTGGTGTAAGTGACAAAGCCAAATCCTCTGGACCTTCCTGTTTCTCTATCCAAAATTACTCTTGCTGTAAATATCAAACTAATCAGCACTTATTACAAAGTCAAAACCAGCGAAAAGCAAACAAAGACAACTGCAATTTTGAGATTCAATAATTTAAAAAAAGAGGAAAAATCTGTTAGTGCACCACTAGCACAAGCACTCGGACATTCACAAACTCAAAGTTACAAAAAATCATTCATTTCCAGAGTAGTTCATGGATGGCATCTAAATGTTTCTACAACATGTCTTAACTCAAAAACATAAATAAACATAATACTTTACAGGACACGTAGAGAATTAGATTCAAGCGTCTCAAGGCTTTTCAATCCCCTTCATCATGATACTAGCGAATTGAATTCAGGAACAGATTCATAGTATCATACCTTCAATAACTTCACCATATTTGCTAAAAGCTTCTTTCAGACTTTGATCATCCGTTTGGTATGAAATACCTTCAATTAAAAAAAAATTAAAAGAAACCCTAAGCAAAACAGGGAAGGGAAAATGGTTTGATGCTACAATGGAAAGGAAAGCTGGATGTACCTCCCACAAAAAGTTTCGAGCTTGGCGAGGTTGACATGCATCTAAACACTTGAAAGAGGCCTGGTCTTGATGCAGACAACTGAGCATCTATCTGCATGCTAGTGGTCTGCCTTAGTATATTCCCAACTTTACTTAGGAAAGCCATTGATACAACCTATTAGAAGAAAAAAAATTAAAAGTGTAGATTCAGCCAATGAATTTGATAAAGTAAATTAACAAAAAGTTAGTACTTTCATTTTCAAAGACCTGACTTGTGGGATAACAATGGATTTAATAACATACCAGAGGCAAACAAGCTAACAAGCTATAATAAAATATGAAAATTTTAAACAAAGTGCAAGAAAAAGGGCTTACTACAACAATGAACAATCACTCTTATATTGTACTAACAAGACTGCTTCTAAGTAATGCATAAGAGCCATCAACTAATATTAAGATGCCAAACATAAAACATAGAAATAATCAAAATATATATGCCATTTTCAGCTAGGAACAGTATAGGGCAAAATCTATAAACATACCAACAGACCTGTTTTACAATATTTAAATTTTTTTTATTGATTTTTGCGTTTATAACTTTTAAACCCCAAAACCAAAAAGACCCAAAATTTTGATTTTCTAAAGAACAATTCTTTCCTTTTTTCCAACCTCAAATGCCACAAAAAACAAACAAACAACAACAACAACAGTTAAAGGTTCATTTTCAATCATTCCCAAAAACCCAATCCTTGATTGATCTTAAGTAGCCAAACAAGAACAATCCAAGCCAATTTTAAAATATTCATATGAAACATCGAAACAGGAATCTAATGCGATAAGAAAAATAGAAAAAAAAAAAAAAACCTATAAGGACACAGTAACCAAATGAAACCCTTTCAAAGAAAACAAAAGAACAGCCAAAAGAGAAGATTAAAATGAAAAATGAAAAAGAGTGTAAGGGCATAGAAAGTTTAGGGCTTTTCTCGAAGCCTACCCTTTTGTTTATGGGACTGAGACAAAGGGACTCTCGTGTTTGTTTTCTGGTTTCTTTCTCCGAGTAAAACCCTCGGGGGTTTATGTAGATGGTGCGGCGTCCAGAATCCAGATATTTTCGCTGAAATTTTTCCACGTGGGAACTGTTTATTGGGCTGTGTTTTTCGCATTTTAACAGGTTAACCATGTTAGATTTTTCCACTTGACAAATAATAATAACTTTTTTTTTCTGAAAAATGTAAAATATTTGGGTAAAAGGAACAAAAGGGAGGATGAGAACGGAAATTTTGAAAATTAATTCAAAATTGAATTGTTTAATTTGATTTGAAATTTTTTTATTTAGTTTGAATTAAATTCGAATATTAAATATGTATATATATATATAATTTGGATCAAATTTGAATTGGGATTCGAAAAATAAAAAATTTGAATTGAGCAAAATTATATATTTTTATTAATTTTTATATTTTTTAAATTTGTATAAAATAAAATTAATTATTATATATATAAATTTATTTAAATATATTAAAATTTATATTAAAATTTAAAATAATAAATTGAATTGATACAATTTAATTCAAATTATATCAATTTAAAAAAATTTTAATTCGAATTCAACTCAATTTTTTTAAAAATTTATAATATTATGCGTTATTTAAAAAATATGATTAAATTAAATATGATCCAAATGATTAATATGATCCATTTGAGAACCGACTTGAATGTATTATAAAATACCATCTTTTGATGAAATAAAAGTCTTTTAATAAAACACAAAAAAAATTTATGATTTTATGTTACTTTTTATTTTTTTATATTTAGAAGTAAAAGTTAAAAGTCAATTTTTTAGATCAATAAACATAAAATTAAAACGCTTGAAGATTATTGATTTGAAGGAGTTTAGGCATGTTATACATTTTTCAACAAAATAAATATAAAAATAAGAAGTTCAAGGGTAGATTAAATTTAAAGAAAAAAAGTAAATTTAAAAATTACATTTTAAAAATAAAACTAAATACTACTAATTGTTAAGAAGAATTTTAAAATCATATAATAACAAAATATATTACTATTACTTTTATTAGTGAGCTGCCCTCGCTTCGCCAAAGGTATAAATTTTTTATACTTATTATTTTATTTTTTTATGCTAACAAGAAATAAGATAAGAAGCTTTAATATTGTAATTATCTTTTTTATTTTTAGATCAAAATAAGCTTTTATTGATTATCAAATGATAATACATAAATTCAATTCTATAACTCATTCATCTAAATTTTTATGCTTCAAGTATACTTAAAAAAAAAAGTTAAAAAAATTATCATATAAAACATCATTTATGAAATAAAAATACTCTAATAGGTGAAACTAAAAAATACTCTAGAAAATTATAAATTATTAATTCATTATCAACTTTGAAGCTTTTCATTGATAACATTTAAAACAATTAAAGAAAAAAATAAAAATGATAAAAATTTCTTATGGTATGAAATAAAAGGTACCACTTTCATCTTATTGAGATAGAAAAAAAAGGCTTTCAGGATCATATAATCCTACAATGAAAGCTGTAAGAATCCACAACATGAATAGGCCTATTATGGAAATTCTTTAATACATGGTCACAGCTTCCACTCTGATCAATATTATCTTGACAAATTACAATAGGTGTGGATATATCCTCACTGTTGCCAACATCTTCATTTGCTTGTATCTTATTAATCTGTTTGTATATGGGCGCTTTACATAATGAACACCAATATTTAAACATTTTGTGCACCTACAATCTCCACTAAAATATGATGGAAAAATTCTCCAAGACAACCTTGAGGAACATTTTTCCTCCAATTTTTAACTTTTTCCTAGTAATTGGTTTCAAAACTTGAGAAAAAGCACAGATCTGTGGTTAAACAAAAGACAAACAGAAAGAAAGGTAAAATTAACACATTTGAAGCCAAAAAAGAAAAGAAAAAACCTGAAGAGCCAAGAGAAAACACATTTATATTTGAGTTAGAGAAGTAAATTTAACCTAAATAAAAGTCTAAGTAATGACACAAAAAACTAGAGGAAGCCGTATAATAGACAAACAACTAAAACAATTGGGATAATGGTATTGCAAAAGGGTAGAACAGGATCTTATTATTTGCATAAGAATTTTGAAAGGAGATAATCTTTCACAATCTACTAAAATTGTAACTTCAGGATTTTTTGGATTGACTAAATGCATAACTCTGCACTTTACTTGAGATACTGTAGTAGCAACTAATTTGTCTTTATCATAAAATTTCTTGCTCTCTTTAATCTTTGGTGATAAAAATGGTTTTAACCTCTATTTAGATTTTTTATAAGGTTCATATGGACTCATAAATACCTATTATTGTCACAAAGGTTGAAACTATAAATACCCATTGTCAAATATCTACAAAATAATCAATGTCTTAAAAATAGGGTCAATGTTAATATTGTTATTTTTAATTATATGACACTTTTTCAATGAATTAGATATGAATCTAATAAGAAATTATTGTCAATTAATCATTAAAATTCCTATAATGAGATACCTTATTAAAATATATAACTATCCGTAGAAAGACAAAGTATTTTTTTCAACTTGAGGCATTTAGCTAAGGATAAAGCCTAAAATATGACTTTGTAAACCATTCAACACGATACAATTGAAATTGGAGTGGGTTAGTAAAAATAAAACTACTTGGTGGGAATATGTATAGGCCATTACCCTTTCTTTTTTGATGACTACTTTTCATCTTTGTCTGTATTATGATCCAACAATCAACTTAGTTTTCATTTTTGTAAGAAAATATTTATTTACAGCTGGTTGTAATATTGTAATCTATATATTTATATTTGTATCTCTAGAATTAAGTATTTGTATCCCTATAATTGAGGACAAAACATTAGGATAGACAATCTCTCAATTATAGGATCTATTTTTAGAAAGATTTAGTTTCCTAATTAACCCCTAGTTAGTTGTATATAAATCTAATATTTTTGTATAATTCTTTATGAGCAATTTTTCAATATACATTCAGTTTTTTTCTCTTAATTTTTCACATAATTTTATTTCTTAATTTTTTCACATGGTATAAGAGCTTTAAGCTTTTCTTGGGAAGCAAAATTTTTAGCCTTCATTGCTGACTTCTATTTTGGGCCTTCATTGTCGAACCTTATTAAGGCCTTCATAGCTATTCTATTTTTCTCTTTTTTAGCCTTTATTGCTAAGGGTCATTTCTGGTAATATCTTAATATTTGTTTCAGTTCGAAAAAAGATATCACTACTACCTATTTGAGAAAATGTAAACTGAAAAAATTATCAGAGACTACAGATGTCTCAAAAACAAAGAGAATTAGACAGAGAAGAGATTGAAAAGCTGAGAAACCTATTGAAAACTCTTGAAAAGCTTATTGTGGTATGTTCTTTGGATAAAGTCTTTAGTTCAGGTAAAGCTTCTGGTTTTTCATGGATTAAATGTCGTGGTTAAGCCTATTATGAGTTTTTGGGTCATTAACTCAGGAGTCACAGATCATATAACACATTTTTCATAGAAGTTTAGTACATATACCATGTGTCTAATAATAAAAAAATTATTGTTGCAGATGGTTTACTTACTATAGTGGCAAGATTAGGAGATGTTGAAGTTAATCCCTCATTTATTCTAAAAATATTCTTCATGTTCTTGGATTATCTACTAATTTGATATCTATACAAAAACTTACCAGAGATATGAATTACAAAGTGACTTTTTATCCCTCTTATTATGAATAAGATCGAAGTTCGAGAAAGAGGATTGAACTTGCTAAGAAAAAGGATGGACTATACTATCTTGAGACATCAAATAACACAAGTAATATCAAGAATAGTTTACCTTTGTCTTTTTTTTTTTGAAAAATCTTTCAATAAAGATAAAATCTGGCTTTATCATTTTCGTCTTAGACATCCTTCTTTTGAAACTTTGAAAAACATGTTTTCTTCTTTGTTAAAAGGATTAAGTGTCAAAAATTTTTATGTGATGTTTATGAACTTATAAAGCACAGAAGCGTGTTTTTTCTAATTAGTAACAAAAAAAGTTCTACTCCCTTTTTCTTGATTCACAATGACATTTGAGGTCTCTCTATAATTTTTAATATTTCTAATGCAAGATGGTTTGTTTCATTCATAGATGATTATACCAGGGTCTCTTAGATTTTCTTACTTAAATCCAAATTAGATGTGAATAGTATATTTTTAAACTTCCAAAACATGATCCAAAATCAATTTAGAGTGATAATTAAGAGATTTAGGTCTGATAATGCAATAGACTATTTCAACCAAAGTTTATCCACCTATTTCTAAAATGAGAGAATTATCCATGAGTCATCTTGTGTTAATACTCCACAACAGAATGAAGTGACAGAGAGAAAAAATAACCATTTACTAGCCACAACTTGAGCATTTTTTTTTTCAAGTAAATGTACCCAAATCTTACAGAAAAAAGCTGTTCTTATTGCCACACATATTATAAATAGGTTACCTTCAAGGGTTTTGGGATTTAAAACTCCTATGAAACTATTCTTACAATTCTATCCCAACTTTAATACCACAAATAACCTCACACCTATGATATTTGATTGTACATCATTTGTTCATGTTCACAGTCATAATAGGAAAAAATTGGATCTAAGAGCGATTAAGTGTATCTTTATAGGGTATTCATCAACTTAAAAAGAGTATAAGTGTTATCATCCTATTACCAAAAAATTATATGTTTGAAGAAGTTACTTTTGAAGAAAGTAAACTATTTTTTACTCAATCTTATCTTCAGAGGGAGATTTCATTCATAGAAGATAATGATAAAGACTTCTTTTTGCTTGATTTGTCATTTTATTCAACATTTTCACCCATTAATTCTTCTGAATCGAAACTTGTTTTTACTGAGCTCAAGTCAAACATTGAATTTGAGTCTGAACCCATTCCAAATACAGAAGATGTGACAAAGGATAATATTGTTCTTGATTCTATGAAGAAATTACAAGTGTACTCAACAAGAAAAGTTTTAGATCCTGAACCAATGCCAGTCCAAGAACCTGATCCTAACTCTGGAAATGATGTAACTACAGTTTTTGACTCTGTTTCTCAAAATGAACATGAATTTTCTAAAACTATAACTAGTGATTATGATCTATCTATTGCCATTAGAAAAAAAATCAGAAATGTACTAAGCATCCACTATACCCAATCTCTAATTTTGTGTCATTTGAAAAATTTTCACTATCCCACAAAAATTTTTTTGTGAGCCTAAATACTATTTATGTTCCAACTACATTATTCGAGGCATTATCCAATGAGAAATAGAGGCAAACCATGAAAATAGAAATGGAAGCCTTAGAGAAAAATAAGACATGAAAACTAGTAAAGTTACATAAAGGAAAAATTCAGTAGGGTGTAAATGAATTTTCACTGTAAAATATAAGGAGGATGGTACTGTTGAAAGGTATAAAGTCAGGTTAGTGGCTAATGGTTACACTCAAACCTATGGAGTGGATTATTAGAAAACTTTTGCTCCAATTGCCAAAATAAATACTGTTAGGATTTTGTTATCATTGGCTATAAATTACAATTGACAGATTCAACAATTTGATGTAAAGAATGCTTCTCTACATGGTGATTTGGAAGAAGAAATATATATGAAGGTTTCACTAAGATTTGAAGGTCATCTAGAAGCAAACAAAATATGAAAGCTGAAAAAGACTTTATATGGCCTTAAACAGTCTCCTAGGGCTTGGTTCGAGAGATTTGCCAAAGTGATACTAGTAATGGGATATAAATAGAGTCAAGGAGATCACATATTATTTATCAAGCACTCTGATTTAAGAAGAGTCACAGTTCTATTAGTATATGTTGATGATATAATTGTAAATGGAGATGATGAAAAAGAGAGAGAATCTCTGAAACAATGTTTGATTAAAAATTTTGAGATAAAAGAGTTAGGGAGTTGAAGTACTTCCTAAAAATTGAAGTAGTTCACTTATGGTATGATATTTTCATCTCACAACAGAAATATGTGATGGATCTTTTGAAGAAAACTGAAAAGCTCGCATGTAAACCTGTAAATACCCCTATAGATTCTAATCATAAAATTAAAAAAACTAATGAAGATACTACTGTAGATAAAGAGATGTATCAAAGATTAGTTGAAATACTCATTTATCTCTCACATACTAGATATGCTATAGCATATGCTATGAGTTTGGTAAGTCAATTTATGCATAGTCTTAAAGAAGTACATCTATAGGTTGTCTACCGTATATTGCACTATTTGAAGATCAATCCTGAGAGAGGTATCTTATTTAAAAATAATTAGGGGCTAGTTCTAGAAGCATATATAGATATTGATTATATAGGTTTAATAACTGATAGAAGATCTACCTCTGGCTACTATACTTTCTTAGGTAGTAATCTTGTGACTTGAAAGAGTAAAAAATAAAATGTAATGGTAAGATCAAGTGTTGAAGTAGAGTTCAGAGCAATGACTCAAAGAATTTATGAACTACTATGGTTAAAGATTATCCTAAAAGACTTGAAGATCAAGTGTGATAGACCAATGAGACTCTACTATGATAATAAGTCTGTAATAAGTATTACACATAATCCTGTGTAACATGACAAAACAAAACACATTGAAGTAGACCAGCATTTCATAAAAAAAAACTAGACAGTGGGTTGATTTGTACACCTTATGTATCAACCAAGGGTTAACTTGCAGATGTGTTAACTAAAGGTTTCAATAGTGCAACATTTAAAGAAATTATTTTCAAGCTGAGAATGAAAAACACATATTCACTAGCTTGAATGGGAGTGTGAAAAAATACTTATTTACAGCTGGTTATAATATTGTAATCTATATATTTATAATTAAGTATTTATATCCTTAGAATTAAGGACAAAACATTAAGATAGACAATCACTCAATTATAGAATCAGTTTTTAGGAAGATTTAGTTTTTTAGTTTAACTCCTAGTTAGTTGTATATAAATCTAAGGTTATTGTATAATTCTTTATGAGTAATTTTTCAATATACATTTAATTTTTTCTCTTAGTTTTTCATACAGTTTTATTTCTTAGTTTTTTCACAATTTTAACAACAATATAGAGAGCACCTATACATGAAACAGACAGGAATATGATGCATATTTAATTTTAATAAGAGTAAATCAATAGACAAAATAATACAATAACTAATAAAATCCTACATAATGCTTCTGCTGTGTCATTAAGGGGAGGATAGCTCCAGCTTTCTACAATTTGAAAGAGGAACAAAGATATTTATACTATTTGATAATCTAAATGGCAAAAAACAATGAAGGAGACAAAAGTTTAAGATTGAAACAATCTAAAAATGAATACATCCTATAATAAGAAAATAAAATAAGATAAAGATATTTAAAGTACCTAAAATTTTATTCATTTGCTTTAAATTCAAGTATATACTTGTAAAATAATCATAGAAAAATAAATTTGAGTAGCACATGCTATGGGCAATTGTGAACAGTGTAAATACAATTTCTTAACCCTTAGTGGAAAAATTCCATGCTAAACAATTGATAAATTAGTTATACAATCATACAAAGACTAAAAACTAAATACAAATCAATCAAACCACTCTCATCGTAAGTTTGGTTAAGCAAGAACAAATTCGATATAAAGATTCTTCAAAGCAATGATACTGTCATCACTAAAGGACCCATAATTACTATTTGTAAGTGAGACACAACCACTAAATTATGGATTATGAAACAGTCTAAGACATAAAAAAAATTAATTCCAAAAGTTTTAGACCTTAGAAATCATGATTGATTATTGGAACACTACATGTTAGAAATAGGTATTACTTCCAAAATAAATAGGAAAAAAGCAATGTCACCAAATATGCTAAGACCTATGCAGTAAGCAATATGCTATCATCACATGCTTGCATTCTCTCACCATCACTTTGAATTTCCACATTATAGCTCAAAGATTTTTTTTTTTATCTGTTCTTTAGTTCTCAATTTTCCCCATCATTAAATCATTCAATTTAATTTAGTTATTATTTACAATAAAGCTTCCCCCTACCATTTCAAAGTCTCAATTTAGAGACTTCAATTTGCAAATAGGCCAAAAAACAAAAGCTTTCAGATTTGGGCCAAAACTGTTAAAATTGTTTTTGTTATTTTTTTTTAAGTTCATGACTTGTCAATTAAGTTTTTCCCTTTCATTGGTGCATTTACTATTTATTTGTTTACTTTTTGAATAATTATTATAAAATAAAAATAAATGAAAATATACTATAATTGTTTTAAGATGAACAAATTATTAAAATGTAATTATATAAAATAGTATAATACAATTAGTTTATGTAAAAATATATGAAATCATGCATTTTGTTTTAAAAAAACTTACTTGTCCACTATTACCTTGTTAGGTCTACCATTTTCCATCACCATCACATCAATATACTCATACCTATATGGAAATTGGAAAACTTTGGAACCTAAAAGAACAAATAAACAAAAAGAAACAAAAACCAATATTAAATACGTATATATTTATGAGAAATTTTTTTTTGTTTTTTCATTTGATCAGTTTAACTATTTAAGAATGAGAGAGAGATATTTGTGATGGCTAGAATTGCAAAAACATGAAGTTTTGCAAAGATAAGCTTCATAACCATCATTTTTCAATTTCATCACTACCAACTTCTTTAGATTGTTTGTATAATGCCCAACAGTTCCCATGTCTTTCAAATACATTAATATCTTCTCATGTATCTTGGCCTCCTCATTTGTGTGTTTTCTTAGAACTTTTAGGAAGAAAAATAAAGAACTAAGAGAATTCACCAGAATCAAAAACTAAATAAAAATAACAATTTGGTATATGTTATGAACTAGAAAACTATAAAAGGAATTAACCTGCAAAATGGGTTGATAATTGAAAGAAAGAGTTGTTGAAGTTTTCACTTTTAGTATTGAAATGAAAGTGGGCATTTTTGATTCAATGAAATCTCTCACCAATTAAACCGGCTATGTTTCAATCATCAGTTAATAATCTAATAAAGTTTGGGTCTTTTATCCCTTTAACTTGCATAATAAACATATTAAAGATACCGTTGTATGTTAGAACACCAATATGGTGCACAAAACCCAACAGAGGTATGTAAATGCACAAACATGCAAAATATGCAAAAGCATAAATAAGCAAATAGCAGAGTACCTCTTATCCTCTTAATCGAAATAGAAGAAGATTCAATACTTGATAGTCAAATGACTTTAGATAAATTGCCTACATTACATCTTCAATGAAAATATGGAAAAAAAATGAACAATTAATCTTGAAATATTTTCTTAATCCTCTAACTTGCATTACATGATTTTTTTTTTCATTTTACAATCTAGTTTGGAGAAAATAACTCCTAATATAAACAAAAAGCATTTTGATTACAATTCCAAAATCAATGTAGAAAATCTAAATTTACAAAACATTAGCAGCTTGTTAGTCTTAGAAATCAATTTTGTGTAGCACATGATATTTTCAATATTTAATGTATATTAGAACTATAAATACAAAGACAAATGTTTCAATTCAACCAAAGATAAAAATCATTAATGAATATAATGAAATAATCAAAATTTTAGACTAAAAGAATAATAATATACACACCAAAAGTTTACTAAAGATACAGAGGACTAAGCAAAAAAAAGAGTCGGGCTAAAATCAACTAGTAACTAAGTATTTTCTACAAACAAAACTTTAGAGTAGCAAAAAAAAAACACATACAACTCTTATAAAGGAAATGATTACATGTAATTTCAACTAAATAATTAAATAGTACCAAGAGGAGAAATATATTTTCAACCATACTTTTCTTGGCTAATCAACATTTTAATGCCATATTTATTGGTGAGAATGATAAAGCCTTGAATCACAAATACAAACCTAATCAACAAACATATATATTAGACATCAAATGAAATAATATAGAAAATTAATAACTAAAATATATTCAAATATCAACTAATCAATAAGTCTGTATAAATTAAATATATCAGAAGTTAGAAATTACATTCGTGAAATATATCAACAAATAAAGACTATAAACCTAATATCTAATTAGGTTAGGCCACATGTCTTTAAAGATATAAGGTAATTAGCAACATATAATTGACAAAGATAAAAATGAGAATGTAATAGAATTATAGATTGAATTTATTGACAAAAAAAATAAAATGATACTGGCAATAGACATTCTAAATTATGGTGTGAAAAGGCTTCATCTCTCATCCTAATCCTTATCATCATGAGCTCTACATCATCAATTTGTTCATGATTTTGCAATGGAGGATTTTCACAAATTCAACAATCTAATACAAATTTGAAAAACTATACTGATTCAACAAGTTAAGGAGAATGATTAAGAGGAAAGTTTGGATAGTTATAAAACTAAGAAATCCAAACAATCAAGCAACCAGACAACAATTCTAGCGAATCTAGAGAAAACAAAAAGAGTCATAAACACAATTATCCAGCTGCAAGTGTAATCAGCAATTACCCAGAAACAAATAACACAATAAAAATCAAAGAAAGATAATCACAATAATATAGAAATACAATCATACTCATAAGCATTCAATGCAAAAAAAAGTAAAAAAAAATCTACTAATGAGTTTTTATTTGTATTTGTGCTATAGTCAGTCTACTTAGACAATTTGATAATTTTGATAATCAACAAATGGGCCTTCCTTACTGTCTATAGGAAAGCAAGAAGCAGCCCTTAAGCTACTTAAAAAGAGCTTGATTGTCAAAGAAATATAGTACCTAGTTTTTGCTATGAAAAACCTTTACCAAAAGGTCAAACTTAAGAAAGTATTTTATTGAATCTTTTTTCCTTGTTTTTCTATGAGTCCTTATAGTCGCAAGCTAGGAAACTATTTCCCTGTTGGGATTAATTGACAAGATGTAAATATAAAACATAAAATGGATAAAAAATGAACATGCTTAATTCATGTAGGGTATCAATAATTTGGGCTTTTACATGTTGGTGAAAAAGAATTAATGTGTGTTGTGTAAACTATTAGAAAGCTTAAAATTAGTGCTTTTAAGTTGCCACTACAGGCTAAACTAGGATACACCATTACTAATTGAATAAAGGCTTCTGTTGAGGCATATCAACTTTCTATACAGGAATAATCAATTATAAAAATACATATATGACATATACCCTTTTAAACAAAAAGTTTTATATGTTTCATACAGCTTTGGTGGGTCATGAAACATTTCACTCTTACTTTTATTTCATTTTAATTGCCATTAACTTGGCCAAAATCACCAAATCTTACATGAAGAAAGAGCTGCGATGATGCAATCCACTTGTTTCTAGATGAAAAGGTAAAAACTTGCTACTAGACTTACCATCATAGCTTAGGTAATCATAAGAAACAATTCACTACTACAAATAAGGTCAAATGTAAGGGTTAGGTCAATGAACAGAGTAGCAATAGAGCTGGCAAGGTGAAAGATAAAGCAAAATAGGTAACAGAGATAACAAAAATTGCTTCTACAAAAATCACCTAGCAGAGTGATGCTAACATCATTGTTCAGTTATGGACATCTAGTTTTTACTAACTCTTAAGTGGGGAAATAGTCTTGAATTTTAATAATACCATATGATTTTTTTTCCTATGATTTGCATTGATGTGCATTGCATATGTTTTGTAAGTTATATTGTTATAGATCTTGTTATATATAAAAGAGTTATTGATTTTAACATGGACCAATTGACTTGTTTTCATCTTATATTACTATGTATAATGGACTATAATGTTCTTTTCTTCATCTAAATTTTAATAATATAGTTTTTTTTTTAGGTTTTACTTATGGGTTATGCCATAAAGGTGAAGAAGGAAATCTTCTATTATTTTTGGTTTATTTCAACAGTTGCAAATGGTGGAGATAATGGCAATGCACAAACACAAAAATATCAAAACACAAACAATTAATCGAACAACATGCAATCTGAAAATTCACCAAGCAAAAAAGTAGTCTAAAAAAATACAAGAAAATGAGAGCATTGTCCAAACATGTTAGCTTATTGCATGGCAATTGATTTCACTAAAATCTAAACTGTATTCTCTTCAAGACTATCAAATTATAATGGGAACTATTGATAGCTGTTGATAGCTATTACATGCTTGGTAACATCAATTGAAACTTCAATAGATCCAATTATTACATGATGAAAGTATAATTAGCTTCACCTTGAAACACTTTGCTCATTGACTGTAGCATCTGAGCATTTTACATTTTCTACTGAACCATAGTTTAACTATAACATGATATCATTCTATTTTTCTTTCTTTTCCTTTTGGGCATGGGCTTGAGGCTTTTGATTTTCGATAACCATATTTTGTTTTCCTAGAGAAATGAAGAGAAAATGCTTCTGAAAGGAAACAGAGAATAAAATAAATAAGAAGTCATGAAAAATTTTTAACAAATAGATGTATAAAAATTTTAGAAGATAAAAGTAAATTTAATAGAAAAAGGATGCCACTTATTGGTGCTTTTTTCTGTACACAGGTAAATACTTTCACTGCAAGAGAAAAATATAAAATAAACTTAGCTTTTGTCTTATTATTGGCACAGAACAACACCACTTCCATGGCTCTATAAACATGTAATGCTCCAATAGCTCCATTAACAATATAGCCTTACCAAGAGAGCCACCAGAATTCATTAAGCATGTTAAGAAGTTGAGCTCCCCGATGCTTTTGTTTTGCTTCAAAAATAATAGTTCATTAATAATTATTTAGAACTAAAAAAACTTAAAATTTTTTTCTTTGAATTTATGCCTTTTCCTTTTACTCATTTTTCCTTTAAAAATTATCAACGTTTAAAACTAAAATAAAAAAAAAATCATAATCCAAAAAATAAAAAAGAAAGTGCTACGAAAATACTAATTATTAGTTCAAAAATCCTAGAGTTTAGAAATTTAATCATACTTCAATTTATGAATCACTAAACTAAACGAGCAACATATAACATCATGATTTTGGAAATATTTTGAAAAGATTGTAATTGAAAGAAATTTAATATTTTTTCCTAATATTTTGTAATTTAATAGAACAATGTGGTTCAAGGTTTTAGTGAGTTGTGGAAGAGTTGGAAACTTACCAACGACACCTCCAACAACAACCCTAGTGGTGATGCGAGCCAAGCAAAGACAAAAACATCAAAACACCAACAAGTAATCTAACAACATGCATGTAAAGAAACACCCGTAAAAAAGTGAAAAAAAAATCAAGAAATCAAATATAAGAAAAGAAGAAATTTACCTGAACAAAGAAAACAAACAAAAAAACTTAAAACCATAAAAAAAATCAAGAAAAAGAGAAAATCATTAAAAAAAAACCAAAAAAAAAAGAAACAAAAATAAAAGCTTAAAAACAACTTACATTGCTGAACTAAGAAGAAATAAAAAAACCCATCTTGAGGAAGAAAACAAAGAAACCTCTTTCATGCTAAAAATGCATAACCTTCTTTCATAACATAAAATTAAAAAAAAAAAATTGCAATTTGACTTGAAACACAACACATTTTAAATGACAATATGTCATATTTATACTAATATATCACACTATATCTTAAATTTGTATTACTTCAATTTGATAGCTTTTTTCACCAAAAAAATTTGATAACTTTTTGTAAAATAAAATTTAGTTATAATTTTTATTTAATCTAAATTTTATTTTGTTATATTTTTATCTTCCCTACTTATCTTTCAATTAAATAAACATCAAAACCATTTATTTTTTTTAAATACATTGTCGTCTTATTATAATACAAAACAACGTTAATAATTTTTTATTTATACTAATATATAATACCGTATCTCAAATTTGTATTTCTTCAATTTGATAGCTTTTTTTTGGCCAAAAATTTTGACATAAGTTCAGTGACTAATATACTACATTTATATAATTAATTAAATAATCAATTATTACATCATAATAAAATTGCAATTACTAAATAGTCCACTAATAAACTAGAACACAATTAAACAACTAAATCCACACACAATGAGATTTGAATGTAAAACTTTAAAACTCCAAGATAGAGGTATCAAAAGTTGATACGAGCTCAAAAATCAATCTAAACCGATCTGTGACCTAACCCAGATCAACTTGAATTTACTCAAAAAAGTCAAAGATCGAAACCCAAAAAAAATCCAATCCGAAAAAAATTTCAATCCAAAAAAGCTTGAAATCGATACAATCTAAATTCGTATAACTTGAATCCTTAATATCTAAACTCTAGATAAATCTAATATAAAATCTACGAAAATCAAATTACAACCCAAAAAGACATATAATTGTATGATTTTTTAAATAAATAAGAAATAAATATTTTTCTTAACTAAAATTTTTAATATTAAAAAATGTTATTATTAATAATTATTAAATATTTATATCAATAATAGTCAATAAAAGTAATGTTAAAATTTTAATTTGATTAGAAATAAATTTAATTTGAAACACACTAAATATTAATATCTAATGTTTTTTAATACTATCATCTATATTTACAATAATTATCAATATAAAACAAAAAATAATACCATTAATTTAAAATTTAATTTCATTATAAAATAATCATATACAATATATTATTGATTCATTATACTTATTCCATATAATTTAATTTAAATTTGAATATATAGATGATTCAAATATAAAAAAATTGTATCATAATTTTAATATTTATTTAGTTTTATGTTTTTAGAAAAACATTAATACCATTATTAACAAAAAATTAACTTTAAATTATATTTTTTTAATGTTTCAAACATATTATATTAAAATATTAATTTTACTTGAAAATAAAAAAAATTATCTTATATATTAAAATTATTATTTTAAAATTAAAATATAAGATAAAAGCAGTTAAATAATTAAATTAAACAATACAATATCCAAACAAGTATAATAAAATAAAAGATGTTTTTCAATTCTTAAAATCAAATAACCAAAGTTTTCAAATTCTTAAAAATAATGCTTCATTATCAAGATCAAATCATCCGAATATTTAAAATTTGAACCTGCAAATTACAATCAAAGCAACACAATAATTGCTAATAAAAAATTTTCAACTTTTTTGTCAAAAAAATTATAAAGTAAAATACGAACATACGTTATAATAAAAAACTCTTAATTCTCTTCCACAAGACAACTAATTCAACATTACTAAAGTCCTCTCCAATTCCAATATTTCATTTTATTCTTCATCTAATAAAACATATAAAAAAATCATATAATCATTAAAAAATTAATAAAAATATAGTCAATAATAATAAAATCTTAATATCTTGATTTATTGTTGCATCATATCCATACAACCAATTACGAGTGGTAATCAATATTCTTGTGTTATGGGGTCCAAGATAATTTCTCCATTTATTAATCAATAGTTCTATATTATGAATGCTAATGAAAGCTCATGGCAATAGGCTCAAGGAAGAGGAATGTGACTTGATAAAGTAGGTTTAAAGAAGACAAGCTTGGGGTGCACCGATGACTTTATATTTAGGAATAGACTAATAGACTTATGATATGATGTTAGGGTTTACTCATTTTTTTAGGCATTTTGATTTTTTATTTTTGGAAATTAGAATTGTGAAATTGGTATTTTTTAATTTTTCTTGGAGACTAAGGTTTTTTCCATATGTCGCTAGCTCTTTTAGTTAATTTTTTCACATTTTTTATATTTTTATTTTAATATTAGATAAAAATAAATTTAATTTAATTTAATTGATTTATCAATAAGTATAAAATTAAAATTAAAGTGAGAATAGAATTAATTATTATCCATAGTAAATTGAAGTATATCTTAAAAGTATACTATACTAGTAATAATTTTAATACAATTAATTTTGATATTTTATTGATATTAAGGTTAATCATATTTATTAATTACATTTGTTGCCTTTAGGTTTTTAGCATTATATTAATTAATATAATAATATCTACAATTCAATATTCTAATTGAACATTTGGTTTTTGTGGTATATATTCAATATTATTATATTTATGTAAATATTAATGTCAAAATAATATTCTTTTTAATAATGGCTATTATTCAACTATGTGAATTTTGAATATTTTAACTTTTATTTCAATTTGTACGATGAACTAAAAAAAATGGATAATATTTAAAGACAAAATTAATATATAATATATATTTATATAAATATATTATTTTTAAAATTTTAACATTAACATTTTTGTCATATTTTTATTTAGTTATATAAAAAATAAAATTAATCTTTAATTTGAAATTACAAATATATGTTTATAACTTATAAAATTTATAAATTTTTTTGAATTCATCTAAATGGTAAACCTGTTCAACTCGAATTAAACCAAATCCAAAATAATTTGAATCCAAAATAATATGTATTCGAGTTTATCCAAATTTGAAATTATCCGAATTTAAAATTATCCGAATTTGAAATGATCCAAACCTGAAAGATCCAAATCCAAAGATAGCTTAATCTAAACCCGTTTGAATTGAGCCGTTTGCCATCTGATCTCCTCCTTGCTACTTAGCTAAGGTTTTACTAGCATGTCCAAAATTATTAGATCTAAATAAAATGCTTTGAATCATTAATAATGTAATTTTTATTTTTATTTTTTAACAAAAAAGCTGCAATATAAATATAGTAAAAAAGATTACACATATATTTGGATTTGAATTTTAGATTTACTAAATATTATCTTATAAAGGTGATTACGTGAATCAACTAAATTATCAAGTTAGGATAAGTTAAGATAACAAGAAAAATTATATAATAATTATTATTTGACTAAAATAATAATTTTTTTTTATTTTATTACTTTACTTAGATAAAACACTTATACTTTTATTATACCAAAATAAACTTTTAACTTTTAATTTATACTCAAATAATCCCTTAAATTTTAATTTGTATTCAAATAAGCTCTTATTTTTTAATTTATACCTAAATAAGCTTTAATATAAATAAACATTTTGTTTATAAAATAAACTCTTAACTTTTAATTTATACTCAAATAATACCTTAAATTTTAATTTATATCCAAATAAACTCTTATTGTTTAATTTACATACCTAAATAAGCCTTTAATATAAATCAACATTTTGTTTATAATCAGGGTTTATTTGAATGTAAATTAAAAAATAATAATTTATTTGGGTACAATAAAAGTATAGAAGTTTATTTAATAAAAAGTAAAATAACTCAAAGGCTTTTTTAGTATTTTAACCTTATAATTTATTATATTTAATTATATAAAGGTTAAGATAATAAAAAATAAGATTTTAGTAACTTATTTAAATGCAATAATAGTAGTAGGACTTATAATAAAATAAAAAATAAAAAATTTATTTAGATATAATAATAATAATAATAATAATAATAATAAGTGCTTTTTCCGATACTTAAGTTGCATTAGTGCTTTTTCCTGGTTTAACCATAATCATAATTAACATGTAGGTAACTAACATGCATTTCACAAAAAGGGTGAAATATGTTGGTAATTAACATGCTTTTTACAAAAAGGTAAAAAAATCATTAACTGACGTGATATATGTGTAACTTCCGTACGGTAAAAATTTCAAAACCAAGGCGACAATCAATACAAAAGTTCTTCAACTCTCGTAACAAAAGTCAAGCTCACGACTTCATATACCCAGCATTCAACTCATCCGAAAACAAAACAAAAAAAAAGTGAAATAATTAAATTCTAAAGCACATAATAATAAAAAAAAAAAACAAAATCCCTAGGTGTTCTTCCACGAAATTCATCTCATCTCTAGTCTCTATCAAAACCCTCACAACTTTTTATTTTCTCTATTTTTTTTTACAATTTTCTTCTAAATCTACCACTTTTATTCACTTTCTCATCCAAGTTTTAGTCATTTTTTTTTTCCTTTTCAGAAAACATTTATTTCTCTTTCTCTTTTGAGAATTTGATGTTCGTTTGACTTTCTTTTTCTGGGTTGATGCTCGAGTTCGATGATATCAAGGAAAACAAGTTTTAAGGTTTGATGGGTGTTTTTCTTTTTGTGAATTTTTTGAACTATTTGTTATATGATCTTCACGATTAAAGTTTTTTTAGATATGGGTTTTTGAAGATTGAGTTCTTTTAAAGTTTATCAACATGCAAATTTGCTTCTTTTGCCAATTTTGTTTAAAGTAAAAGGTTTTTGAATTTGGTTTAATTTGATGATCAAATCATTTTAACTTGATGCTTCATCTTTTTTATCATGAGCTTTTCTGTCTTTCAATCTTTTGTATTCCTGGCGTTGCATCTTGTTAAACTTATGTTTTAAGAGGACCATCTGAATCCCTTTTGATTTAGCTGGGGTGAGGAGTTGTCGAGCTATAGCCTGTTTGATTGATATCTTCGAATTCGAAAGCATTGGATTGTCTTGATCTGCTCTTGATCGTGTCTGGGGTTTATTGAATCCAAATCATGGTTTTGGCAAGTAGATGGTTTAGGTTCTATCTATCACACGAGTGAAGGGCTTGGCTTTTATTGCCTGGGAAGTTACTTGGTGCTTGATTGATTTTGTTCCGTTTCTTGTTTATTTTTCTTTTGATATGGAGGAATGTCAATCTGCCATCCCAACATCTGAAGGAGATCTTCATGTGGTTGCTGCTGCTCATCATATTGTCAAGGCATTAGGAGCAACTAAGAATCTTAGTGATGATTTAAGGAAGATCCTTATCGATCTTGATTCCCACTTGTCGATGATAACTTCGAATATAGATAGCAAGGGAGGAAGGGGATTTGTTGATGTTGAGGAGAGAATCAAACAAGCAGAGAGAAAGATTGTGATTTGGGAATCAGATCGAATGATGATATGGGATTCTGAACCTAGGGAAGCTTCTGAGTATCTGGAAGCTGTAGATGAAATTCAGACACTAGTTGATGGTTTACGAGGCTTATCTGTGAATGAAAATAGGAAGCAGAAGGAACTTCTTAACCGTGCAGTGAGTGTTTTGCAGATGGCAATGTCAAGGCTCGAGGAAGAGCTTATTCATATACTTGTTCAGCATAGGCAACGGTTCGAGCCCAAACTCATGAAATCTCGTTCTACTCAAAGGGATGTTGTTTATGATGAGTCATTTGTTTCAGTCGAGGATGAACCAGCAGAGAAAACATCCAGCAGAAATAGCAGTAGTGATGAAAGTGGTGAATATATTGTAGATTTGGTCCATGCACATGTAATTCCTCATATCAAGTCCATTGCAAAGGTTATGTTTACTTCAGATTATGGTCAGGAATTTTGTGAAGCTTTCATTGGTGTGAGGAAAGAAGCATTGGAGCAGTATTTTGCCATTCTAGAAACGAGCAATGTCAGCATCGAGGATGTGCTGAAAATGGAGTGGAATAGCATGAGTAGCGAGATGAATAAATGGACCTGGTCCATGAAGATCATCTTTCGCGTCTATCTTGCTAGTGAAAAACGGTTATGTGACCAGGTCTTAGGGGACTTTGGATCTGTTAATTCATTTTGCTTTCTTGAGATATCACAGGCAACAATCCTTTGCCTCTTAAATTTTGGAGAAGCCATAGCAATGGGGCCTCATCAACCTGAAAAGCTGCTTCGTTTGCTTGACATGTATGAGACTTTGGCAGATCTTCTCCTAGACATAGATACATTGTTCTCAGAAGAGGCTGGTTCTTTTATTCGGCTTCAGTTCCATGAGCTTCTGGAGAGATTGGGTGATTCTGCAACAGCAGCATTCAAGGCGTTTGGAGTTGCTATTTCTTCAAATGGATGCTTGTTCCCCTTCCCTGGAGGTGCAGTTCACCCTCTCAATAAATATGTCATGAATTACATCAGGATGTTCCCTGAATATTGTACCACCCTCAATTTGCTTCTCAAGGACCAACATGCAGCCGTTGCAAATCCAGTTACTGAGCCAGAGTATGGGCAGAACCTGTCTCTTTCCACTTCTTGTCCAATGGCTTGTCACCTTCGATCAATCACAAGTTCTTTGGAGTCCAATCTTCATAAGAAATCAAAACTATACAAGGTTGAGGCATTACGACATATTTTTTTGATGAACAACATCCATTACTTGGTTCAAAAGGTTAAGGGCTCTGAACTCAGACGCTTCTTTGGAGATGAATGGATTCGTAAGCATAACGCAAAGTTTCAGCAGCATGCAATGAACTATGAGAGAGCCACTTGGAGTTCAGTCGTTTCTTTGCTCAAGGATGATAACCCAGGCTCAAGTTCAATGTCAAAATCCACTTTCAAAGAAAGGTGCAAGGGCTTTAGCATTGCTTTTGAGGAGTTATACAAAACCCAGACAAGTTGGTGTATCCCAGATCCTCAGCTTCGTGAAGATTTGCGAATTTCAACTTCACTTAAAGTAGTCCATGCATATCGAACTTTTCTTGGGAGAAACCCTGCTCATATTGATGACAAATGTGTTAAGCATACTGCAGAAGATGTGGAAAATTTGCTTTTGGATCTTTTTGAAGGGTCGCCTAGATCATTGAACAATTCGCACAGATGGTGAAGACTTAAGGTCTTAAGGTTTCAGCCATTCTTTGTTTCTCACTCTCCTCCTTTTACAACATTTTCTTTTCCTGATAAAAGTCTTGATTGCTGTAGATGTAAATTTGGTTGTAATTAACATGTCTACTTCCAAAATTTCTGTTCCTCCTGTTGTAATACCTGTAATTGGGTCTTTGTTGGATACAAATGCCTGTGCCCGTGTTTCTCTTGGCTTGAAATAACATGCTTAGCTGTCCTGCAAGTGTTAACCAATACTTTTCTGATAAATTCAATTCTAGGCGTATGATCCAGGTCATTCTCTAGGTTCATTGTTGTGTTAGGATTGCTTTTTTTTTTGTGGATTGGTCGTATTTTTCTGCTCTAGAATGTGAGTATGCTTTCTATACAGTACATACATGTATGCAGATGATAGTAACCTGTGATGATGAGAAAAGGAACGCAAGCCTCTGATTCTGAGACTGTTCTACATTTCATGACTGCTTTAATTTTGGCTGGGATGCATTGATGCCCCACTTAGCTGCTCCAGGTTTAATTAAGAGTAAAAGCAGCTGATGATGCTGATGAGCATTTGATCCAGATTAAAGCAGTTGACAAGGAGATGTGTAGTTTCCATCAATGAGAAAGGACAGTTACATTGAAGGAATTAATGTGCATGTGCGAAATGTAAGTCATTTTCAGTTGTTAGGTGCATCAGAATAGAGTTTCATCCCAGCCATGACTTCCTGTAGTAAATAGACTAGATCTCTTGTTGAGTTGCTGTCAGTATCAGGATATTACTGGTCTGAAATCTACTATGTGCTTAAGAGACAATGTAGGCAAACTTGTAGAAAGCACTTAAATTTTCATTAGACCTAGAAGAGTTGCAGTTACTTCTGCATTTGAGATGTGTAGGTTCAGTAAAATGGATTTTATGAATCAAATTCTAAAACGGAGAGCCACAGCTACATTGCTGTAAGTTGCATTCATCTCTGCCTTCGACATCCAACTCTCCTCTTCCAAAGCAAATAGTCCCCTGTAGAACAAGTCCTTATCCCCCTTTTGTGTTGTTATCAACTGATGCGAGTGCTTCATGCATTAATCAAATCATTCACACACAGTGAAACAAGCCACGAGCACACTTTGCTACAATCACCAATATCATAATTAACATATTTTGCAAACTTATTTGGTGCTTATTGGACGCCAAATTTTGTGAAGTCTCCTAACCATCTTTGAGGAATCCTGAACCCAATCTTGATTCTACCCTATACTTCAATTTCAATGCAGGCCAATGGAAAGAGACTAAAGCCTGACTGGTATGGCTTTACTGAAAGTTGAAGTGTCCTAGTCCCTACTACCTAATTTGCGGTATTGTTCAGGAAAATACCCAACAAACACAACTACACGAAAACTTGTGACACATAGACAAACGCCTAGAATAACAAATCTGCAGCTCTTCTAATCTGTATTGCAACAGAAATGGCTTGTATGCTAACAAGAACACAAGTTTTAAACTGATCAGGACCTCTCCCTAATTCCAGAGCACAAGCTTCAATCCCACTATAAGAAATTCAAAGATAAATAGACTGTTTAATTTTTTAAGTTAATATAAAATGTAACGTATTTAATAGTTTAAAATAAATGATTGCAAATCGTACATTCAAAATGATTCAAACAAATAACAAGATTTGAACCCAAAATCTTTTAATCAAGGAAAATAAATTTTAACTGATTGAATTAATTACTTATTAGTAATTAATTTCTATTATTATTTTTAAGAGGTATAACCAACATCAATAAAATTTTTAATCTCCGTACTACGACTTGAATATGTTTGGCACAAGCCCAACCCACCATTTCAAAAACCCAAAAAAAAAAGAAAAACTATACCCAAAGGAGAAATATTTAGCTCCCGCCAAACGGTGAAAATATTATAGAAGAAATGAGGAGGATTTGGCAGCGGGAAACTCACTTAAAAACACACCAAAACTCCCTCCAAAATTTCTTCAATCCAAAAACTCTTCTCTTTTGATTCTTAAATCCCTCCCATTGTTAATTCTCAGCGCCAACATTTCCCAGAAACCAAACTCCAAAAAAAAAAAAAAAGAGAGAGAAGAGAGAGGGAGAAATGGCGAAAACGGTAAGCCAAGATGCGATATCGACGATACTGGCGAACCCATCTCCGGATTCTTCCTCAGATCTCCCTGAGACCATTGTCCAGGTCTTGGATCTCAAGCTCACTGGCAACCGTTACACGTATGCCTCTTTATATTCTTAATTCTATTGTTTTTAGTTAATTAACAGCCAAATGCATTCTGGGTTTTGGGTTTTTCAGTTCAACTTGTTAGCATGCTGTAAGTAACTACTTCATAAGTTTGTCAAATTTGTGATAGAAAATGTGTTTTCAGCTCATAAATAAATTATTTATTTAAAATTCAATTTCGTGTTTTCTCTTCCGTTGTTTGCCTTGGGTTTGTTTTCAGCAGCAAATAGAATGGTAGTGAAGATAAATATTTCCATTGAAAATGTAGAGACTAAGTATTATTTTGGTTGGTCTTTGATTGAAGGTTTAATGCAAGTGATGGGAAGATGAAAGTGAGAGCGATCTTTCCATCAAACATGTCATCTGAGATAATTTCAGGCAGTATCCAAAACAAGGGTCTTGTCAGAATTTTCGATTATACCCTCAATGACATCCCCAACAAATCAGAAAAGTAACTACTAATTACCCCTCTTTCTTTTTCTTTTTTTTTTTTTTTTAATTTTAAGGAATATGATATGGTCTCTTGAATGGTTTCTTAAAATTTATCTCAAGACTGGTTGCGGGTTTCAGGTATTTAATTGTAACAAAATGTGAGGCAGTATCCCCTGCACTTGAGATGGAAATCAAAGATGAAGTCAAAACTGAGGAATCTAACATTGTTTTAAAGAAGCCAAAGCTTGAAAATGGGATAAAAAATGAGGTCAAAGCGGAAGGGGCTGGTATCATTTTAAAGCCAAAGCAAGAAATGGTTTCCAAATCTGCTGCTCAAATAGTATATGAACAGCGAGAAAAGTGAGTTTCCCTTTTATTCTTTTGGCTTAGGTTCAATCTACTTTGTTATAAAGCTTAAGAGTTGTGTTGTTTTCTGTTCTAATGCTTTGTAATTTTATTTTATTTTTTTTTGAAATTTTCAGTATGGCTCCATCGGCAAGGATGGCGATGACAAGAAGAGTGCATCCACTTGTTTCATTGAATCCTTACCAAGGAAATTGGACGATTAAAGTTCGTCTCACAAGCAAGGGAAATATGCGTACCTATAAGAATGCTAGAGGAGAAGGTTGTGTTTTCAATGTGGAGTTGACAGACGGAGATGTAAGCTCCTGCTATAACCTATGTTTTTCTTATACTTGTGTGTGAAGAAACCGTTTAACTTGTAGAAAAATGGGTTCTAATTGATTGAATGATTAATGTATTGTAGGGTACGCAAATACAAGCCACAATGTTTAATGAAGCTGCTAGGAAGTTCTATGAAAAGTTTCAATTGGGGAAGGTCTATTACATATCAAAAGGAACTCTCAGAGTTGCAAACAAGCAGTTTAAGACTGTAAGAAACGATTATGAAATGACATTGAATGAGAATTCTGTGGTGGAAGAGGCTGTTAATGAAGAAACATTTATTCCAGAAACTAAATTCAACTTTGTCCCTATCGATCAGTTAGGCCCTTATGTTAATGGAAGGGAACTAGTTGGTAAGAATCTCTTTCCTAGGAGTTTATGGGCATGTGTATTTAAGTCTTTAATTTTTATGTTTTACATGCTCCTTTACTGTTTTTTTTATTGCTTTGAATTCCAGATATTATTGGAGTTGTTAAAAGTGTTACTTCTGTATCAAATATTAAAAGGAAGATTGACAATGAGAATATTCCGAAGCGAGATATGATTGTTGCAGATGAAACGTAAGTGTCCACTCGTTCACTGCTATATGTTTTTTTTATTTTTTATTTATGCTTTATTGAAGCTATACATTTCTGGATGCCAGGAAAAGGACAGTAGTGATCTCTTTGTGGAATGAGCTTGCAAATAATGAAGGGCAGGAATTGTTTGACATTGCTGATAAATCTCCTATAGTTGCAATTAAATCACTAAAAGTTAATGATTTTCAAGGTAATCTAAAGTTGGAGCATGTGTTCTGAGAAGTAATAAGCTAGAAATGTTACAATAAAAAATGTATCCTGAATCTTGGTGTTGATATTTCAGGTGTATCTTTGTCAACATTAGGCAAAAGCACAGTGCTGATTAATCCAGACATACCTGAAGCAATGCAGTTGAGATCTTGGTAAGTTATTGTTGCTGAGAAACTAATGGTTACCCTTTCAAGTATCATTTTCAGGTGCAAGTTTTTTTTGTGCAGGTATGATTCTGAAGGGAAAGGGAGTTCCATGGCCCCTATTGGCTCGGGTTTGAGTCCTTCATCCAAGACTGGGGCAAGATCTATTTACTCTGATAGGGTTTCTCTTTCTCATATTACTGGTAACCCATCTTTGGGTGATGACAAGGTATCGCTCTTAGTCATTCATGGAATAGAAACATCTTTGAATTAAGTTTTGTGAATAACTACAAAGTTTTTTTTTTTCTCCTTGGAGTTGGTTGTTTGGATCACGGATCATAGTATGCTATTGCGCTTTATTTAGAACTATTTGAGAAAAAGCAATATAGTGTGTTTTAATTTGTAAAAGATGCAAGCAATATGGTATCATTTATGAAGCTGAATTTGATTTCATGGATGACTACCACATCCTTCAAATTGAAAATAAATCCAGTCCTGATAATTGAATCTCTTTCTTCTGCAGCCTGCATTTTTCAGCATTAAAGCATTTATCAGCTTGATCAGGCCTGAACAGGCAATGTGGTACCGTGCTTGTAAAACTTGCAACAAGAAAGTAACTGAAGCCCTAGGATCTGGTTATTGGTGTGAAGGATGCCAGAAAAATGAAGACTGCAGTTTAAGGTGAGAGGTCTTGGAAATTTTAAGTAATTATAAATTAAATGTTCCATACAGTTCTCAAGTTAGCTGACATATATTTAATGTTTATTTGGGCATTTCTTAGATACATAATGGTGTCGAAGATCTCTGATGCAAGTGGTGAAGCCTGGGTTTCTGCCTTCAATGAAGAAGCAGAGAAAATTGTTGGATGCTCTGCTGATGAACTTGATAAGCTAAAATTAGAGGTAAATGTATTGCTCTCCTGATGAGTTTGATGTATATGTACATGCCTCGTATAAGTTGGAGAATATTGTCTCACAGGCCCTCATGGTTTTGCCATTTTCAGGAAGGAGAAATTAATGCATACCAACAAAAGTTGAAGGAAGCTACTTGGGTTCCTCATCTTTTTCGAGTCAGTGTTACTCAGAATGAGTATAACAATCAGAAGCGGCAAAGGATAACTGTCAAGGCTGTTGCTCCAATTGATTTTTCTGAGGAATCCAGATTTCTGCTCGAAGACATCAAGAAAATGAAAAATTCTCAGTAGTTTCTTCTTTTCTCAAGAACTATCTAGGCAACATATGTGAATTTCCATTGGATTTAAGATTTCAGTTTTTGTTAGAAAATGTCAGATTGAAGGGTTATAACTAATTTAGATTGTGACTTCATTCTAACCCATTTTTGTAACATGATTTTTAGGAAACCATTACAAATTTCTTTTTGTACTGTTATGTTCCAGAGTCCTCGTGGTTTTGGCTCTTCAGAAAATTACAGTATGAGTACAACCAACAATTTTTCATCCTGCACTCTTGCGTAATCTGTCAAATGCTAAAAATAGAACAACTTGAATGAAAGATTACCCAAAAAACACATTTGAGGGGTGCAATTTGGCTATACATAGAAGATTATGATCTGAATCAAGATGCTAATTGTTCCCAGAAGGGATGTAGAATTCCCAAAACTACCTTCACAGTGAACAAATTTCAATACGTTTTCCATAGAAGTTGCTTTTAGGATGACAGATACGATACAATCTATGGTCTCACCCATTTTTATATGAAGAGATCAATAGGGCAATTTTATCCAATAATTTAGATGCACGACCCTCATCACTGCTATTATTTTGAGAGAGAGGAGAGGTCCACTGCTGAAAATTGTGGAGGCTCCCTGTGAAGTCTGTAAAAAGTCCATCAACTCCAATCTTGTTTAACCAAAAATCATATTCCTGGTATGGGTCTTGATGGAAGTTGAAGTGTAAGAACAAGTTTTCATCGCGATAAGTGTATGGATGCACCTGTATCGAAGCCAACATCGCACGTTACTGCCATATTAGATATCACCGCCAGTGTCATTGATCAAAAGCTCTAGATAAGGAGTACCTGTAGATTGTGGGCATGTGCTCTGGCAACAAGATCTGTTGGTGTTTGCAGGTAATTGTCTTTCACGGGAACCACTGTATCTTTCCAAGGTCCTATACCGACCACATATTCCTTAATGAAGTCAAGATAATCATCTGATGTAATTTCCCAATATGACTGCACGACGTCAATTGCATTTTCGTCCATCAGAATTCCAAAATTCAAAAGAAATTAAATTTAGAAATCGAGTTGCATAGTGAAACAACACATTGAGGCAGCACTGCATTTAGTTTATGTTTTGATCTATAAGGCCATAGTTCATGATGACATGTAATTCTCCAAAATCTGTTAGGTTTCCATTATGAAACTCACCGATCAGGTGGAAAATTTCTTCCAATTTACCAACTCATAAGGCAGGTATGTTTTAAGAAAGAAATGCACGATATGTATTGAAACAATCTGATTCAGAAAATAGAACGCTGGCAGACATCTTTTGATCTGCCGAGAGGCTTTATCACAATTTAAACTTTTTTTTTCTTCCTCTTGTTTGGCGGTAGAATTGAAACTATTGTATAACTCATGAACTCTAGTTCAGAGAGCTGTCTTGCGAGCATTCTACAATGACTAAAAGGAAAAAGACAGGAAGAGGTGTATTTTGAACAAACCTGATTAGTGTCCTGAGTCGGAATTGTAACATCATCAATCAAGAGGATTTTTGGCGAGTCTGTCAGATTAGATACGTACACAAGAGAAGTTGGGGCAAAGGACTGGATGAATACAGGTTGTTTCAACCAATCTTTTGACATGTATGATCCTCTATATCCATACTTCTTAAGTGTCTCCACAAACTTGTCCTCAAATCTCTTTCCATCCGGCCATTTTACCTGTTAAAGGCTTTGTTTCAAAATCAAGCGAATCAAACTTCATAGGAAATATCATTCAATTGACACAACTCACTGCATTGTAAATAGGCCACCTATTAATCTAAAATAGTTCTTTTCTCAGACCTGCATAGTACTTTCACAAGGTTTTCTAATGGAAAATGAGAGAACACAGAAGTACAAGTTCTGACGTAAATTTCTCTTTCCAACAGTTTAAACTCTTATCACCAGTCACAGCCCTCCCATGACAGAATTAGCATTATAATCAGAGGGGAGTTCTTTAGCTTTTTCACTAATATTGCTTATGCCACAGCAATGTCAGAGGAATTATAGGAATCCTCTGAAGTGGTTTTTGAAACATATACTTTTTAAGATAAAAAACAAAAAAGCAGTCCACTCTGTTAGAACTCAATTAATTATGGGGCAATCGTATTCTTCTCCGGATGGCAAATTTTCAGGGATGCTTATGCAATACTTACACGCTGGTTGATAAACACTGGATTTTTAATCTCTGGATAGATTCCAACAACTCTTGGTGCATCCAGCGCAATTGAAATAAACTCTTCAAAAGTAATAATGGGAAACTTTCCTAAGGAATACACAACAACCAGTCAGATTGGCCCTGAAAATTAACAGGTATCTTTCTTAATTATAGAGTTTGAGTGCCATAAAGTTGGTAATGGACAAGGTGAATCAGTGAAATCAGCAAAATTCTTAACAATGGAAATCGATGATACAAATTTGTGGTGATTCAACCTAGTATAATTGTGAAACCATGCAATAGCATTCAGCTAATAGAAATGGTCAGCTAGTTCCATATTGCATTAGCAAATGGTTCCCTAACTTTTTATTTTTATATTAGAGCATGGAATTTGAATAAATCCAAACAGATAGAAATCAAAGAGGAGCTAACCATTATACTGCTGATCCCGAAAAATGTACCTCTGTTTCACCCGTAACTTCTTTAATTCTTCTAGAGTGAAGTCAACTGCGTATATTGAGAATAATTTGCTATTTCAGCTAGATATCTGGTGTAGAAATATACCAGTTGGAAGTTCCAAGAAGACATGCAAGATTACAAGGGTAAAGCATACATAAACATAAAAGAGTACAAATTCAAAATTTGCAGAGCACTTATGGTGCAAGACTAATCATGGTGCCCATCTACAGGATTTGCGTCAGCTTTATAGCACCATTGTAAGAGGCAAAAGGGGCTGAAAGTTGTATGCTCCCATACCAGTAAAGAAGCCAGTGGTATTGACCCCTTGAACCTCATAGGTCCTTTTACGATTTGCAAACTCTTTGTGCTTTGTGACATCAGTTGTCTCATCAAGGGTGACATCATGAAAACATATAAGGACACCATCTTTGGATGATAAGATATCCGTTTCTATGAAGTCTGTACCCTCTTCAATAGCTCTCTGCAAGAAGCAGTATATGGTCAATGTAAATATAAACTTGATGATTTTAAATCTTTTAATGATGTAACAAGACAAATATTTCGGTGTCTATAAGTGATTATGGAATCTAAGCATATAAACTTGCATGTTTGATGGGGTAAAAGACAAAAGTAGAAAAGCTGTCATGATGGTCAAACTATAGAAATTTCAAAACTCCACTGCCAATAAAATCTCTCACTTTCTTCTACAAATTAAAATTCCCCTTATGCTCCAAGAAATTTTGCTTGAGCAACTAGTATCAATGAAGATGGTACCAAAGTGGTTCATTCCATTGCTCTATGTTGATGATTTACATGTCAAATATACAAACAGAAAGGGGAAAGAATACAGATTAGCAGACTGTGCCTACTCAAACATACCATGTATGCAGCAGCAGTTTCTTCAGGGATCTCTCCATTTGAACCTCGATGTGCAATATTATATGGACGTAAGGTTTGTATAGGCTGTCTATTTTTGTTCGATAGTTTACTAGGAAGTGGATACAAAGGCCTTGCAGCACATCCAGCAATGAGTGACAGAAAAAAGAGAGGGACAAAGCCTGCAGTGTGTCATAATATCAAATAAGTCTTTCATATTTGATCAAAAAGAAAAATTTACTTAAACCGATATGCCCTTAGACACGGCCATTCATAACATAGAAATCACACTTGGAAAGGGTGGACAATTAGCTAGAGCAGTGGGTGCTGTTGCGAAACTGATTACAAAAGAGGGGAAATTGGCCACATTAAAATTACCTTCTAAGGAGGTCTGTTTCTTCCACTTAACTCTTGTACATAGGAAATGAGATTCAAAATTTTTTTTTTTGTTTAATTTACTACAAATTTATAAGCTGCTTTCTTTCACTATGTATAACCATCTAATTTAGTTTATCAACCTAAAGGAATAATAAAAAACGAAGATATTTATTCAATCCGTTCAGCTTATTTTCTAGAATGAAAGGAATAGGGAATAGAAAAGTTTATATTTCAACAAATCACATGTAAAGACATTGATAAAACACAGAGTTAATAACTAATCGATGTATTTTCTTGAGAACGGAATATCATATGTTAATATAACAGCTACAGATTTGTGCTTATATGAAAGAAATCTATGCAGCAAATAAGTCATCATAAGAGATTCAAATAACATTAAATAATGATACCAAAATTTAAAAAAAAAAAAACGTAACAGTAAGAGATTCAAATAAAACTAAATAAATGTTTATCTGGCAAGGCCCTTGCAGTAGCCAAGATTTAACAGGTGCAGTTTGCTGATAATTCATAAGATTTAGGAGAACGACTGCCATAATCTAAAGAAGCAAAATCTGCTAGCTAGTTTTGAATATATCATACAACAGTAATTGTGGACGATTATTATCTTTAGCTGATGGCTACATATCTATTTTCCTAATCAGTTATCCATCTGGATGTCGGCCAGTGTTTTTGCGTATCAAATGGCATTATAAAAGACCACATCATAAAACGAGTAGAAGATGAAGAGGCCACACATGTAGGCATCAATGAATTATGCAAATTACCCCCATTTATGGGTATTTATAGGTCACAGTAACGCAACATCAAAATGCTATAATCTCATGCCCTTATGCTTTTATAAGACAAATTCCACTTTGGGACAGGAAGAAGAGGAAAAAATGAAAGAAAACAAAAAAGAAAAGGAAAGGAAAAAGATCACTGAATCAAAATTCTGTTTACAATCCAATGAATGAATAAATATAAAGGCTAGAATTAATCTCAGAGCATATTAAACAATGAACTGAAAAACCCAGACAAGAATAACTAAAAAGGTGCAATCTTAGCAGCACAGAAACCTCAAAAAACAAAACCCAGAAACTAAATAATCAAACTAATGAACAGAAAAGAAAAAAAAAAACCAGAAAAGTTAAAGTCAATCCAACATCATAAAACACTAAAAGCTCAAAGCTTACATGTCAAAGTCATTGCCTTTGCCCTTGCACAATCCACTTCTCAACTCAATGGAATGATTGCTTGTTTCTTTTTAAATTTTAAAGTAGTTTGTTTTGTTTGCAATGGGCATGAGATATCGGTGCAACATGTTTCTGGGTGCACTCTATCATATTGAATCATTGCATCAGATACCATGGATCTACATAATATTCCTTCTAGTTTTTTTTTTTTAATCTTAAAGTCCAATTGTCAAAGGACTTAATTATCTCATTATAACAATTTTTTATCTTAAAGCCCAATTGTCAAAGGGGGTTGATTATCTGATTATAATAATCCAAAGGTGACGATGGAAGATTGATTACGGCACGTAATTTTAATGGTTTTTTTTCTCTTTTTATTCTTTTTTATTGGTGGATAAAGAGGGTTGAATGCTGAACTGGTGGAAAGACTTGGAAGTATCTTTTTATGTTACTTTTACACATTTAATTTATTATTTTTATCCAATTAAAAAAACCCTTTATTATAAACTCTTTTCTATAAATTTTATCTTAATCAATATCACTTTATTACATATGACCATTTTCTTTATAGAAACGAGGCAACAAATACGAGGACATGCAGTGAAAGGTGCTGAAAATATTTTTTTGTCAAACCCCATTAAAGCTTCAAGTCAAGCTAAATTTAAGATTCATTTAAATAGGTAATGAGATTTATTTTTATAAAATTAATTATTATTATTATTATTATTATGATAAAAAAAATTATTATAATTATAATTAAAATATTTACACTAAATAAATCCTATTAAAATTAATATTTAAATTTAACTAATGATGTAATAAATATATTTATACTACACTTTCAACCAGGTGAAATCCAAACCCCCACTAAAAGTACCCATTTTCAAAAACATAATCTTTTCTTTTTTCTGGCTTACAAAAAGATTTAGTACAGTGGAAATCAAACCTCCACTTAAAATTTCCCATGTTCAAAAACATAATCTTTTTTTTTTTTTTTCTGATTTACAAGAAGCTACATCTCAATTCAACATAATTAAGATATATTCTCTTTGGTACTTGATTTGTAAATGTAAGAAGACAAGTAAAAGTCGATTAAAATACACTCCAACAGTGTTAGATTAGGTCTAGAAAACATGAACGGACATCTCAGGGAAGCTATCTTCTATAACAAATTAACAGCCATACATGCATCAGATTCAGAGCTCTAAAACAAATCATCCAAAACAATTTCAGCATCATTGGAATGAGTACATTTCATTTATGGTAATCATTATTAACTGAGTTTATCAGAGAGGAGATTGTCAAACGAGTTCCTAAATTTCAACCACAAAAGTAACAAATGCATGCATTTCCAAACTGCCGGGACGGAGAAAACCACACCGTGCTATCAGAGTAACAGAATATGGGATTACTCAGAAGCTCTTAATCCATCCTTAATTCCTTATATAGCCATAAGATCACCATAATTGCGCATTAGAAGAATTGATCCAGCAAATAACCCAACAGCTCTCAGTAGTTTCTGCAAAAGAGGGTGAAAAACATACTTCATTTCTCAGGATGCAAATGAAACTTGTTAAGTAGCAGAAGGATGAAACAACATATCAGAAACAAGATCATACCGAGAAGAGAACTTTCATTTCAAGTAAAAGCAACAATTAAAATGAGTTGGTGATAGAAAACTTTTAAGGCATGTTCAAATTCTACTACTGCTCGAAGAGCACTGTTTTCTCTAAAGAATATATCGAACATAAGGCAAAAATGTAAGCACATTACAAGAGGCTATATAGATTAAAATGAACATTTTGAATCTATAGGAATCTATTCCCTTTGATGTTGCTCATTGATCTCCGAGCAATCAAATTCTTGTCTTGAAAACCTAAAAGTGATTGGATTATTAAGAAAGAAATGAATAACCAATTCTATACAAAATTCTAAACACTTTTAGAGCAATTTATGCTAGATTTCTTTCCGCAGATAAAATATACCACACACAGTAATGCCCATCTTAAATGAGAAGTCATTTAAGTCTGATCATGGTGTTGGAAGTAAGCTATGGGCTAATAGCACAGCCCATAAGCTTGCCATAGATATTTGGTCACCCTCATTCCAAGCCAATAGAAGTCAAAAGCCTCGAGGATGGATGCCATGACATTGGCCATCAGAAGAGGAAACGCACTATGAAAGGCTAGTTGTAAAAGCTTCAGATGGAAAAAAGGCAGATATTGAAGTACTACAGCCAATAGGCTGTGCTCATTCACCAAAACATCATGCAAATTGGCCTACCATTCTGCACCCTTCATTCTTTCACATATATTCCTCCGGACTCTCATGGGGCTTTTCTCCTGTTTAATACTATTCTTTAAACCTTGTAGCATATTTCAGAGAAGATGAAAAATCAAATGACTTCCATTTTTTCTTAAGTCAATGTTCAACTCTTAAGCCTTATAGATCATCTTCTTTTGAACACTTTCCAGGAAAGTGTCCATCAAAAACCCGAGATCATAATAAATGGATATTTAAGTTGGCCACAAAAACCATTGCTCGTCCCAAGAAAAGAAAATAAAGTAAATTATGTAAACAACAAATCCGACTAATGAAGGCATTAGTTATACTCCACAAAACTTCTCTCTTGTTGTTGGTCATGCCCAAACAGTTCGCCCGACTCTATAAGGTTGTCTTAGCTTGTCCTGTTGTTATGTATTATATTCTCCCCACAATTAGTACCTTGAGAAAACTCTTCATTCCTCTCTACTTCACGAGTTCACGACTTCAATTAAGAACCAGGGTACGACAGTGACAAATACATTCATATAATCAACTAATCCTAACTGGATTAAGTCAAAGCAATTCATTCGGATGGAGATCATGCCTAAACAGATAAGATACTGATAGCCAACTAAATTGAAATCGAACGCTCACCCACCCCAGTGTTTAATTCTTCAAAACCAAAATATTCATTTCCTTCTTTTTTTTTTTTCATTTCCTAGATCGGAGTAAAAATCTATTTTCTAAACAAATTCCCATAAACACAATATAAGAAAAACAAAATCATGATCAAAATCACATCAAAATGCAACTAAATCAAACGACAAACTAAGAAAGGAAAAGAATAAAAGATAAATAAAAAAAAATGTAATACCATGTTTTGAGCCCACTTTTCTTCATTGTGGACTTGAGAGTACCAGAAGGCTTTCAGCTTATCAAGAGAGATCACTGTGTCCGCCATTGCTTCTCTTAAGAGAATATTTAGTTGCCTTTGAAATCAGACGTTTTATTTGGAGACCGGGGAGAGAGAGAGAGTGTGTCTTCGGACTCGAGGATTAGGGTTTTATTGTCGAGACTGAGAACAGAGTGATTCTGTTTCAACCCTAATTAACAGATGGGAAATAACAATAATATAGCTTGAGTCCATTTTTAAGATTATTGTGGGGGATTTAATCACTTTATTACTATAATAAGATAATGAATATGATTTGATTATTAGTGATTTTAAATTATTTTAGAGAATATTATAAATTATTATTAATTTTAAATCATTTTATTTGATGTTATATAAAAAAATAAATCATAAAATATAAAATATAAAAGATCTAAAATAACCTTATAAAAAAATAAAAAATAAATATTTATTGAATCAATAATTTATAAAATAATTAAATGTTATTATTAAAAAATTATAAAATATAAATAATTTCTAAAAAAATTATTTTATAAATTGATTATATTATTTTAATTAATAAACATTTATTCAATTGAAACAAACAACTTAAAAAAAAAAGTGATTAGAAAAATCATTTTTTGATATTTTTTATTATTCAATTTCTTGGGACAATGTTACTAAATTTTTTTTCAAGGCAAATTAATTAAAAATAATATTAAAAATTACTTTCTTATTTCATAGTGATAAAATTTTTCATTATTTTAAAATAAAAATCAGATTACTCTTTAAAATAATGATATTATTACACTAACATTACTACGTAAAATTTTTAAATTGTTATGTAATATTATTATTAAGTGCATATAACTGTAATTTTTAAACGAATCATCTCATACCAAAATTTTTTTAAATGTAAATCTTTTTATTTAGAAATTTGATAAAATTATGAATATATGAATTCATTTTTATACATCAATAATATAAATTTATAAGATTTTATATGTTTGTTTTAATTTTTTTATTATAATCTAAATTACATGTGACGTTTAATATTTTCAAATATCAATACTCTTTTTAATTATTTTAAAATTTTTTTATCATAACCTAAGCTACATGTGGTACACGACGAATTTTTTTAATATTTTCAAATATCAATACTCAATGGCAAAAATTTTTTTAAGGATGTTTATAATTTTAAAATTAATTTTGCAGCCATATAAAAAAAATATTCTCACAAAAAAATGAATTTAAAAGTAATAAGAATGCCAAGTGATGTTCATCATTGATATAATTAAGATATATTTTTTTTTAGGGAAAATATTTTCCGACTTACAACTGTAATAACAAAGGAAGCATGTTAGATTATTTGGATAAATCAAAAAGTACTTACTAATTAATTTAAATAAAACGTGGGGATTTTCTTAATCCGCATAGGAATACACTATCCTTGATTGAATACTCAGATTTCCATCAAACCATGGCCATAAGCGCATAAGATGATAAGAAAAAGGAAAATGACTCGCATCATATTCGGAATGGCAAATAGACTAGCCAATCATTGACTGCCACCTGAGAATCTCAACCACTGAAACCCAATTCTGTCCATTCATTTCAGGCAATTGGTTTCAAGAATCAAGGCCTCTTTTTTTCAAGCAAAAATCCCAACTTCACCTAGCTTGGAAGTTGGGTTGGAAACCCAGGGAGAGAAGACATTTGAAAAGAAAAACCAAACATGGAAGCCACAGCTGTTTATAGCAGCAAAGGGAATCCATTTCTCTGTTCCTCTAGAATAACAACAAAGCCTAAACCCCAAAATTCTGCTACTTTGTCACCTTTTCTCATCCAATCCATGGCAACTCAGAAACCATTGCCTTCAGTTGCCAAAACTGTTGGCTCTAGAAAGGTCAGTTCATTTTCCAATTCAACCCCATGTGATTTTTGGTATTGTTGGTTACTGGCCTTTCTCTTGACGTTTCAGTAGCTTAATTTGATTACAAGAAGTTTACTGTTTTGCTGATAAGAATGCAGAAGATATAAATGGAGGGACTTTGTTACTGTTTTTACCTGAATTCCATGTTCTCATCCATCTAGTGTGATTTAATGTTAGAGTAATGTGATGTACGATCAACTAGATCTGGCAACCTGGCAATTGGTATATATGTATGGTCGTCCTGCAATGTTAGAACATGAAAAATTATGGTTATAAATTCGTGTCCATAGTCCATACGACACAAAGCAATTGTTTTTTTTTTTTTTTTAAATTGTAAAATGCTTCTTTCATATGGTTTTTGCTTGTTGTGTTTAAATGGTCAGATTGTGACATTAACAATTACAAAGCTTCTAACTTGATGGCATAATAAGAATGCAGAGCTCGAACTCAACTGTCTTCCCGCTTGGCGAGCCAGGGCCACGGAATAGCCCTGTGGTCACACAACCAGTGAAGCTGCTGACAAATGTGGAGAAACTGAAACTGCTAACCAGAGCTGAGAAAGCTGGCCTGCTATCAGCAGCCGAGAAGTTTGGGCTATCCCTGTCGTCAATAGAGAAACTAGGTCTCCTCTCCAAGGCTGAAGAATTTGGAGTCCTGTCTGCAGCAACAGACCCTGGGACTCCAGGGGCACTCTTGACCTTGAGCTTGGGTTTACTGCTTTTGGGTCCTTCTTGTGTTTACCTTGTGCCTGAGGATAACCTCTGGGAAGTGGTGTTGCAGGTTGTGGTGGCTCTAGTCTGTGTAGCTGGTGGATCAGCAGCTTTTGCCGCATCAAATCTTGTATCTAACTTGCAGAAATGAAACTAGATTTGGTATCCAATTTGCAGATATCAGCCAAACTCCATAGTAAAAGAAATGGCTTTTACATTGTTTTTCAGTAGGTACTTCCATTTTCTGTGATATCATTGCAAGTTCTGCGATTTCGGACTAACAGAATACGTTCAAGTAACCGGCAATAAAATTGAAACTAAACAGCATGTTTCACGCCATATCATGTCACAAATACATTTTTATATCGTTGTATTGTGTATTAAATTGTGGGATGCAATGATATAACATCAATAATGCCTTGGAATGCAGCCTGATCAAAAAATCAAATTCTCAGACTTCCACTTCAGAGAGACAGAGACTAATGGCGATGATGGTTAATTCCCTGAAGCTATCATTTGAAGTTTTCATGTAAATGTGCGTAAAAAGGAAAGATTTGAGGCAAACGAGCATATTATGATAATAACAAAAAATTGATCAAAAGAATCCTGAATACATTACTTGAATAAACCACCTTTTCCCTATGTCACGTAAGCTTTGTGAAATGCCTCAAGGGGAGGTCAGAAAAAAAGAAAAGCCCAATAGTCTCCTCATAAACAGCTTATTTGTGATAATTAAAAACTTGAATTCGAGTTCTTTCGTTCATTCCCTTTGTTTATACTGTCAAAAAATCATCTGGTTACGTTCTCTGCTAACGTCCAAGAAGAATTAGAATCATGCTTTTGCCCCACCTTGATGGCCACCCCTTTCATTCTGATTGGCCCGCTGATAATTATCTCCATTCCGTCCACCGGAACCCCTAGGTCGTCCTGAAAACTCACCCTGGTTTCTGAATTCATTCCTGCCATAGCCTCCTCCTCGACCACCGCCAAAGTTCCCTCGAGCCCTGAAACTGTCACTCCGATAAGTACCTTTACCTGAAGAATACCTTGGTCTCCCACTGCTACCAACTGCAAAAAGCAGAACTTTTTCAAATTATTTATCCTAGTGCCAACCTTCAAGGAATTGCAACATGAATAAGAATAAAAGCAAATTATTGGAAGAAAACGCATTTTAAAAAATCAAACTTCCATAATTTTTTTTGTTTTTGTTTATGCCAGCTTGATATTTTTCAGATAGTATTACTATTAAACTTCAAACTTCAATCCAAATTAGCTAAAACTATCAGACAGAAATCCCTGATTATAACAAGAATTGGCAAGAGAATTTGATATGACCAAGGTGAGGAACAACAACCCACCCCACTGAACAAATATGACCAAAGGTTCAAATTACTAGAAGCAAACTAGGCTTTTTTTCACAATGCATCGCCAGCTGTATGGGTATTGCACCGTAGTGAAATATTTGGGACCATATCTTTCCTAAGCTCGGTACTATCATTAGATGAACTAAAAGTTCAATTTGTGCCAAATCATATAGTTAGGAAAAAAATGGAAAATTTGATAAAATTTCGGCATCTAAAATGCATATTTCCCAAATAAATTTTGAATTACCCCGAGTATTTGTCCTCTTTTCTTCCACAACAGCTTGATGATCCCCAATTGTGATTGGTGAAGCCTGAAATGCATTCAGCAAAACCACAAATTCAAAAATATGCTTACAGAAGCACCGTGGATAGGCAGATTGAGATTAACAAGCAACTCTACAAAACATTCTTAGCTTATTGTATAGCCAAGAAGAATATTTTCACAACCATCATGCAGTTGGTGACAAAGAAATATGCTTGCACCTCTACCATTATAATTCAAGGTTAAAACTATGCAAAAAGCTGGTAAAAAACAATGACATAAAATTTGGAGAAAAATAAACAAGAGCTGCAGTTGATATTCAACTAAAATACCTACAATCAGTTTAAACAAAGAAGCCGTTGAAGAAATTGTCATTTCTTTGATTTTTCAGTACAACACCCACTTTCCCCTCAAAGAAAAAGGAAAAAAAGAAACCCTACATAGTGAATCTGATCCCTACTAAACTGTGATATGCTTGGGATTGATTACAAGGTTCATTTAGGAAGCGTTACCTGATTTTCAATTACATCTCCAAAATGTTAATGTAAAAGCAAGGTCTCTGATTAGTATCATCGTTAAGTTTTGCAGCAAAAACTGGGATGACATTGTAATTAAACCTTCCATTTAGGACCTTAGAGTAGATGAGGTTAATCCATTCTTTTTGACATCCATACAACACCACTTAACATTTAATCATTTTAATCTTTCAACTTTCTAACTTAATACAACAAGGCTGCAAATTGGTTACAAACAGAAGAGTGAACTAATAAAAGGGTAAGAAGAATATCAGACCTAAATGAACAAAAAAACGATACAAGGTTCCTGTGTCATGTCGATATACTGTCCAAAAGTAGCAGGAGAATAGAAAAAGACAACAGATCAAGGATGATTTATTTTTTAGACCAGCTGATTCAATTACCTATACAAAAAGTAGATTTTTCTTGAAGAAAGTTCTAGATAAAGTCATCTAATCAGATACTTTTCAAGTGACCAAAAACCCACATTCAGGTAATCCCATGCAATCATACTGTCACTTAGAAGACAATGATCTAGTTCTGGGTTTTATTTCTTGTTCTTTTCTTTGTATTTTCTAAGTACTTTGATATTGGTTAGGAGATGTGGGAGGTTTGACATGATTGAAAACTTGAAGACAGCTTAACCCCACTAACGAGTACATTGCTGTTTCCATTACGGTAATCTAGCAATAACTTTAGAGGAATAACTTAGTAGAACTTGCCTGACATATGGCATGTATTCGGCAGACTATAATTATGAAATGTTGTCATGTAAGTGATTAAATTGAAGAGTGACTTATGACAGTGATCATACTGCACCAGATCTAAAATAGGAGAGATAAAAGGTATGAGCATACCTCAAGGGCACTCTGCACTGAACTTGCAGTCTCAAATTCAACAAAACCAAAAGTGAATCCCTGCTGCAGGAGGCAAGAAATCACAAAACAGTAAGAACTGAGAATTTGAACTAGGAATGTCAACTAGGAAGGAGAAGCCCAAATTGATATCTAAGTTAAAATCTTATACCTTATTACTTCTGACTTGGATGCCATTACGCATAATGGGTCCAAATTTTTTGAATGCCTCCTCAAGTTGTGCAGGCATTGCATTGTAAGGCAAATTCCGTACATATATGGAATGCCCTTCAGCTTTAGTAAGAACAAAGTAATAAGGTTTATGTTTTAAAACAAGAAAGAATATGCATGAAGACATATCAAAGAGAAAAATAAATATGACCTAACATTAACCATGCCAAATCAAGTATGCCTTCTTCACACACTTAATTGATATCTTTATTGATTAAAATAGAAAAGCTATGGATCTAACTTCATTGACAAAAAGAACAACGTTGCTTCTATTATCCTGCGAGCATGCAGTAAATGAAGTTGGCAATTACCTTCCTCAATATCATTGCTACTTTCAGGTGCATTATCACTGTTAGGTACTGCTGCCTCTGGTGTTGGATCAGGTTTTGCAGAAACAGTTGACTGTTGGTCTGCAGGTGCCACCCTCACATTATTGACAGGAACATAGACTGGAGTAGATGCTGTTTTACTTTTCATTACTTTGACCTAATATGTAATTCAGTAAGTTCAATAAAACATCAAAAGAAACACAATATGAATGGGAAAAAAAAAACCATTAACTTTAACTCACAATTGAAGCATATGACTTCTTTGGAGCATCCTTTAGAACCACAGGAGCTGAATCAACAGCCGCAACACTCTCATTCTTACTTGCAATGCCTTGGGGTTCAACAACCTCTTCTTCAATTACTGATCCTTCCTCTTTATCTGAGGGGTCACAAACTTCAGCACCATTATTAATATCTTCCTCTTCTGCGTAATTTAATGGGTCCTCCTCAAAATGGTCATGAGTGGGCTCTGGAAGCAAATGTCAAAGAATTTCATGATTTGAGTGTAAAGAAAATACAATAATGCACACAAAGAGAAGAATCAGGTCAAACCTGGTTCTGGTGTCAAGGCAGATATTGAAGCCTGTTCACTGTCGCAATTAACCGCAACAGGGTTTTGCATCTCTTTCTCTTCAATGTATCTGAAAACATCATTTAAGACAAAGTAGCCATTGTCTTGTGGAGCCAGAAAGAAGGTTTGTGTGAATTTCTTTCTCACATTGTCCTTCCCAGTTAAGCATCCAGTTACCAGTACAATGACCCCTTTCTCAAAAGAGTCCTGAGCATCTGCAGTTTTGATCTCTGCTATATAATCCTCACAATTCAGCGATAGTACCTTCTCATTAATTGCCTGCTCCAAAGCATATATCAGTGCACTTGTCACTCAAACTATGTTCAAGCTAAGTGACGGCAAAAGACAATGCCCATTCAAGTTGTCAAATTTAACAATTTTTATATCAAATATAAGAGTCAGCAGAAACAAACAATTGAAAAAAATCCATTACTACAGTTAAACATATGCATCTAATAAACAGACAAAGATTCACCTAAAGTTTTGCTTGTTTCCTGTACCTTCTAAAGTGAACAAAAATTATAACAAATATTCTCTTCCATTGTTCCCAATAACTTATTATCAACTTAGTCTAGCTGTTTGATCTCCTGCATGAAGCAGGATTCAAGCAGACAGGAATGACTGATGTAAAAAAAGGAAAGAGGCCATATATTTTGAATTCTTCATAACAATATGCTCATGCCTGTTTATATTGGAAGTTATCTTAACTTCTAATAGACATACTTGCATCGTTGTTACTGTTGTCATGTTGCCATACATATCCGGCCGACTTAAATGACTTGAATCTTGATAAAATCTATGCACCAGATGCGGTGATTGGTGAAGAATATGGTAATATTGCTCCACAAAAGCATTTCCAACAACTTGAGCACTGGGAGCACGGACAGGGCTTCCTTCCTGCATGGCCATCTGTCCATAGTTTCAAGGAATCAACAAATAAAACTTCAAATACAGACAACTAACTACACAATTACAATGAACAAAGAGGATCAATCCCCCATCTTTCATGAGAACAAAAAAACGCACAAACGAAAAGTACTTTTTACAAGCAGTATTTAGAAGTGACCCTAAAAGTAAGGGCAAAGATCAACAAAATGTTTGCACAACACAAAATATCGAAAACTCAACAAACAAAATGCAAGATGTTCAACTGCCTAGAAAAAGTTGACTGACATAATGCAGATCATGAATAATTAGAGATGTGAGAAACAAACTTTCCACTAGGGACGGATCTACATATGGGGTTGTAGGGGCAACTGCCCCACTAACATCTTAAAATTTTTTAAGTTAATTATAAAAAAATCTTATAAATTTTAGAAAACTTAAGCTATGCCCCCATTAAATTGAGGCTTATAAAGGAAAACTTTTTACTGTTTATCTAATAATTGAACATTTTATTCTAAAAAAAAAGTAATTGAACATTTATGCTTTGGATGGTAAGCAATTTCATTACAATATATAGTAATTTTGTAGGAAAACAAAAAAAGAACTTTTAGAGTTCATATAGATAACATATAAAGTGTGAATTAATAAGAATGAAAAAAAAAAAAAAACCTTTAACTAACATGCCTACCTTGTTTTCATTGAATATTAAGAAAATATTGTTTTCATTATATATAAGGAAATAGATTTTCTTTATTCTCCACGTTATAATGATTAAGAAATGAAAATAGATGATAAAACTAGACATATTAATTTTTATTTTTTCACATATTACATCTATCTTTAAGAATTCTATAAGTACATAAAATTTTATTAAATTAATATATACATATTTATATATGTTTGTATGTGTTTGTGGTGTTTAAACTATATTCGCTAATAACCATATAGTTAATTTTAGTTATGCAAATATTATATTTATAGCATAAAAATTTGTTATACATATTAATTTTGTTTGGAAGTTTTTATATTAATTTGTATTTAATGAAAAATTTAATAAATTAAGTTAAAATATTTGCCCTACTGATAAGGAATCCTAGACTTAGAGATGTTAGAAACAAACTCTTTCCACCATAAAGGTAGTTCTCAACCATTAAATAGTATACCAACAATTTTCAAGCAACAATAAAACCACAAAGCTAAAACAAGTAACCGAGAAATCCCATCACTAAAAAAAATTTCTCACAGTAATAAAAGGCATAGACATAGTTCTTTATATCCAAAAACAATTAAGACAGTGATTCGAAAACAAAATAAACCCTTTAATAAAAAAAAAAAAGGAAAACCCAAAAAGCCCTTCATAGAAATGAAGACTATGAAGCAGATTTAACAACCAAATTCAACTGAAAGGCACGATCTTGCGGGTGATTAGCAGATCAATCAAATACTGTGGCTGTAACGATGAAACAGAGATCAATTGGAATAAGAGACATGGGAAAAGTAAGATCAGACGTACCTGATTCGTGAGTGATTTAAGCTTAAAAGAGAGATTTGTCAGCTTTAAAAGAAAGCGGAGAGAGAGCGAAGCCCAAAGGCAAAGACAGTATGCGTGCGAAGCAGGAAATATGAAGGACACAAACACGGCCAACCGAAAGATACTGAAATTATAAAGAATAGAAATTTTGATATTTTATAAAATATATTTTAAACATATAAAAGTTTGAGATAGAATCATATTTAGTCTTAAATTTTGAGCGAATTTTATTTTCATTCATCCTTTGTCACGTGAGATACAAATTAATGGTTGATACTATCCGTACGAGATGTGAAGTCAGTTGACATTTATTTCTCAATTTAGACGATTATATAAAAAAATATCAAAATAAGATAATTTTACGTAATTAAAATTTAATTAAAAATTTTAAAGATTAAGAATGAAAATAAAATTTGATTTAAAGTTTAAGGATTATAAGTACTATTAACTAAAAATTAAATATAAAATTTTTTTAAATTTACATTTTTTTTATTATTTAAAAAATTATTTGATATATTGATAATAAAATTTTAATTTCACAAACGAGATTAATGTAATAATGCATATCTTACTTTTTTTAAAATTATTTTTTTATTTTTCAAATATATAATAAAAAGTATATATTATCCGATTAATTTTATTTATAAAATTAAAATTTTTTATTATTAATGCATTTAATAATTTCTCTTAAATGACGCTCGATTCGAGAAATAGTAATATTATTGATCAAAATCTTACTTTTTATAATTTAATTTTTTAGCATGATTCATGGAATGTAATTTTATTAGTTTTTCAAAAATTTTCAATAGTTTTAAAATTAAAATAAAAAACTTTACTCTTTTTAAAATTTTTTTAAAATTTCAAAACAAAAAAGAAAATTTTTTCTCCTCTACTTTCAATTGATCACATTTTAAATTATATTATTATTTTTAATCTCATAAGGAAATATAAATTTTATTATTTATAATTTTAACAAAATTCAAAAATTATATATTCTCTTTCAATATTATTTTTTCTCTTAAAATTTAAAAACTTGTGAATCAAACATTTTTTTAATGTAAAATAGATTTTCATTACGCCATTTGTTCAAGTGTCTAGTTAATGATATATTTAAAAAATATTTACTTAATATATTTTTTATAAATCCAAAAAAATTATATATTAATTATATTTTTAAAATAAATATCACTAATGAACATCAACTAAAATTGAAAATGCTTGATCATAAATTAAGTAAAATAAGTAGCAATTAGATAATTAATTACAGATACTTTTGAGTTAAATGCTTGTTTAGTACCTTAATTATTGAGTTAAATACTTGTTTATTATGTGAATTTAAATTTAAAAGAAACTAAGTTTAAATTTGAGATTAAAAATTGACACATTTTTTTTATAAAATTTAAAAACAAAATGATTGTTATAAAATAATAATATTAAATTTAATCAAAGTTGATGAATTTATTTATTTAAATGTATAGATTAAAATTTGATTATTTAGAACTGATTTGAAGACAAATTTCTTTATAAATTTAAATTTAAAATTTTAAAATTATAATTACAATTAAATATTTTAAAAATTTTAAATTTCACAAATTTTTTACCAAACTAAAACAAAATAAAAAAAAGTTCATTTAATAAAATAAACTAAAAATATTTATTACCTAAAACTCTGGAGTGTCGAGAATTTACCAAATCGAGTCACTCTTTCAATTTCTGTGTGTGTGAGAGCAAATTAGCAATGGCCTCCAAAGCAAGCGGCTCCATCTTCCAAAGCCTGAAACGCTACATCAAGAAGCCATGGGAGATAACCGGACCCTGCGCCGATCCAGAGTACAAAAACGCTTTGCCCAAAGCTACGGAGTACCGTATTCGCTGCCCCGCCACACCTTTGCAAAAGCCCATCGTCCCAACCTCCGACCCCGAAACCGTCTTCGACATCAAATATTACACCCGCGATCAACGCCGCAACCGTCCCCCGATCCGCCGTATCATCTTGAAGAAAGCTGACGTGGAGAAGATGATGAAAGAGAAGACCTTTGATGTCAACGATTTTCCTAGGGTTTACTTGACTGCTAAAGTTGAAGAAGATGAGAATGCCATTGGTGGAGGTTACCAGAAATAGGTCCGATTTTCGAAATTCTTAAAATTTTTATTGTTATTTTTACTTTGATGCTTCATTTAGCTACTTGTGATATTTTTAAGATATAGGTATTTGTTCCTTTTTTTTAATGAATTTTGATGTTTTAAAGATCTGGGTATTGGTCAAGTTTTTGTTTTGAGATGTGGTGATTGGTTTGTTACTGGCGTATGATTGGTTTGTTATTGACACTATATGATTGTGCGGAAGTGAAGGTATTGTAACTAGTTGACTTCTAAGATCATTCACTGCTTTTTGAATTTTTGATTGATATAATGTCTTCTCGAATACTTATTTAAGTCGTTAGAGTTTAAATGTGGAGACATGGAGTGATTTTCTTTTGATTTGTTCTTTTTTTAATGAATTTTGATGTTTTAAAGATTTGGGCATTGGTCAAGTTTTTGTTTTGAGATGTGGTGATTGGTTTGTTACTGTTGTATCGTTTGGGCTTTTAAGTAGCTGGGGGTTGGGTGGAATTTTATTGAGGCTTGATTATGAGTTACTATATGACTGTGCAGAAGTGAAGGTATGTAACTAGATGACTTGTAAGATCATTGACAGCTTTTTTGATTTCTGGATATAATGTCTTCTCAAATACTTATTTAAGGTGTTAGAGTTTAAATGTGGAGACATGGAGTGATTTTCTTTTTATTTGTTCCTTTTTTTAATGAATTTTGATGTTTTAAAGATTTGGGTATTTGTCAAGTTTTTGTTTTGAGATGTGGTGATTGTTTTGTTACTGTTTTATGGTTTGGGCTTTTAAGCGGCTGGGGGTTGGGTGGAATTTTATTGAGGCTTGATTATGAGTTACTATATGATTGTGCAGAAGTGAAGGTATTGTAACTAGATGACTTCTAAGATCATTCACTGCTTTTTTGATTTCTGATTGATATATGTCTTCTAGAATACTTATTTAAGGCGTTAGAGTTTAAATGTGGAGACATGGAGTGATTTTCTTTTTATTTGAGTTTGAAGGAGTTAATTAGGGTCAGGTTGAAATTTCTCTCTCTGAGTTTTGTGCAATGTTTATTCGCAAGATGAGATATACTGCTTTGTTTAATGTTTATGATATTTGGTTTTTGATGAGGATGGATGGTTCCAGTTGATATGAATTTGAGTGGGAGTGATTTGGTGCTTAAAATTGAGGATGAATGTGGTATTCAAGGTTTTCCTATTTTATTAGGTTCAAGAACGTTTTGTTTTGGATGGGATTAGGGTTATCATGAGATTTTAAATATTGGTATATTTGAAGCTATATTTCTATGAGATCTTGTATGTTGCTTTGATGCACTAGAGGTTTTTGACAGTTTATTTCTTCATTCTTAGCATAGGTCTTTCCTGGTAGTTGTTTTGTAGCTATTCCAATGTTTGGCAAGTTGGGATTATGGCTTAGTAATGTAAATTCATTGTGGTGGGATTGGGTGGAAGGAAGGTAGGAAATAATGTGGTAATGTGTGACAAAATGTCATCTCTCAAGATCTTTGGGAAAAACTAAGAAGAAAAGCTGTTTAACTTATTATGCACTATTTGTTACTTTTATCATGCTAAAGTCTGGCATTATGTGATGTCAGAGGAAGTGAAAAAAGAAACACTGATCCTATTTTACATGCATATTGCGTTTCAGACAATTCTTTTATGTTTAGCTTTTAATTCACGTAAGTTGTAAAACACCTTTGTTGTTGTTTACTAACTACTAGCCTTATACATTGTTTGGCACCCCCTTGGTTTATTTTAGTGGAGTGTCTTCCTTTATTTTAAAAAAAAAAGAAAGGCATGAGTCAAGTTTTGCACTGAGCATTCACTCAAGTTGAATAGAGCAGCATGGGACAGGAGTATAGGTGGACCTAATGTCATATCCTATCAAACTTTGGGCAAAGGCCCTAACTTGTGCACCAAGTGCTGCAAACTTTAAATTCTCATAGCATTCCTCAAAAAGCCTTCTGCTGCAATTGTTCCAAAGGAAGCTTTCCTGCCCGCAATTTTTAGGGTAAGACAAGAAGATTCTTGTACCTGAATTTGCTGGCAATGCTTTTTTGGTATTAGTTATTGATCTTGGCAATGGTGAATCTTTGGTGAGATAGCATTGTCAGATCCTGTGGCAAACTTTCATTTCTGAGCTTCTGATGCTAGCAGAAAGGGTTGTAGATCCTTCTGCATGTTCTTCTTGTTTGCATTCTATAGAAACTGGATCTATAAAGTAAACTTGCTCCCTCTCTCTCTCTCTCTCTCTCTCTCTCTCTCTTGATTTGCAATGCAAAGTAAGTTGCACTCAAGCATTTCTATTATCTTTCGTGGAGGATGCATGTGTATATCTTGGAATTGTATGCCAACCATATACTACAAGTGTGGTGATGTTCCCAATACTTGGTGGCCACATTCTAGAAATTTGTTTTATTCTTCAACTACTGTTTATAAAATAGAAGTATGGGGCCATTCAAGATATTTAAGTGTGCTACATTTTGTTGCCTGATTTTCTTAACTTGTTCGTAGTATCAACTTAGATTCATATTTGAACCTATGAAAAGGACCTCACTTTTTCTAAGCTTACCGAGGATATGGTCCTAAAGAATTAGATGGAGCAGAGTGATGCAATATGGTCCATATAGCTGACTTCATGTTGTCGGAAAAGGCCTACTTGTTATACTAATCCATATGTAATTCCTTGCGCTAGTAATCTCATTGAGATTGTGTCTTTTGTTTCTTGTATTACCAAGCTAATATTACTGGCTTTAAAAACGTTTCTGGCATGTGAGCAGGCTCTGGAACCTGTGGCAATATTTAATGTGCACCAGTTCCTTCAGTTTCACTCCCTTGCTGGCCTGTCCTGGAACAAATGCAGGCCATGTTATGATAGCAATTTCATGAGACTCTTGAAGTTAAAGAGGATGCAGTGTCCGACATTAATAAGGATAGTCACCTGTATTTTTTTTATTTGTTTGGTTTATTCTGTAACCGTCATGTTTGTATAAACCCAGATGCGAGTGCAGTCGGCTGATGGCTGATGTCATTGATTCCTTCAAGCTTGTATGATTTTCTAAACATGATAATCTGGCCTAAGTTTTCACAACATCACAGACAGTAGGTCTGATGAGTATCTGGTTTTTATTAGCTGTCCTGCAATAAGAAAAGAAATATAGAGCCAACTCCATTGTTTCTGTTTTCCTTCTTGCTCCATCTTTTACTCAAAAAGTGAGAATCATTCTGTATTCTCTCCTTGGGCTAATGTTCCCTTCAAGATAGTGACAGCTGTGGCGCTGGGTGCATGTTTGTGTGTGATTCTGTCAGATATTTTAAAGCTTTGGAATGTTTGGGATAGATATGGATAATGTATTAAACTGTTGTTTTGTAAGCCCCGGAACTAAAGAAAACATCTATGGCAGAACCGCAATGCCATAAACCCTATCCGTAGGTAAACATAAAGAAACAAGGATGTAAGCATAGAATGTTTGATAAACATTTTTGTTTATGTTTTTAGTAAATCATAAAAAATAATATTATAATATTTGTTAATTAATTGAATAGATTAAAAATATACTTATATTTGTTTACATTTGGAATGTAAACGAATATAATATTCGACGAATAATTTGTAAATAAATTTAATTTTTATTTGTTTATAATTATTTATTAAATTTAATAAATTATTATGAATAATATTTTAAAATTCATTAATTAAATAAGCATGTTGCCAATATAATAAAATTAGTTTATATTGAATTCATTTACGCCATGTAAAGAAATCTATTGAGGGGATTAATTTGGTTATTTAGACAACAAGATCCTGCCCCAAAGCAGTAACAGCTTGAGCAGCCACCATTGTGTTCAATGACAAATGCCTAGTCCTTTTATTGATACTATAAAATTTATCCCATTGTGTTTCACGCTTTGTTATATTTTATTATTTCCATTTTATTTTATGTTTATTTCACGTTATGTATATTTTTTTCAAACATTATAACTTTTAAACACTTGGAATACTGAAAATGGAACACATCTAATCAAAACCGATGCCTTACCCATGGTAAAAAGGAAAAATGGCCCGGCTAGCTATTCCGGTATGACTGCATTTTTAATTTGATTTGATATAAAAGCATAAATGATACATTAATATTTATAATTTATTTGGATTTAATTTGATTGTTATCGAATCGAGCTCGAATTGAGTAATTCAACTTATCGATTGAGTCAAATTTAAATATTCTTATACTTAACTCGATTAACTCATAAGCTTAATTGAATTTTTATATTTTAATATATTTATATTATTTTAATTAATAAAATATCTTAAATTCAAGTTCGATGTTGAGTACAAATAATCAATTTTTTATTGAATAAAATAATCGATTTTTTATCGAATATAATAATTGAATTTATATGTTAATTGAGGTTAATCGAACGAAATTAAGTAATTTGATTTCTATCTCGAGTCGAGTTTAAGTTAAAAAAATAAAATTTACTCGAGTTCGAGTTGAATTTTGAATCTCAAATTTTGAGTTGAATTCAAATTTAATATTGTATCGATTTGAACTTGATCAATTATACCTTTGATAAGTAGAATCCAAAAAGAGAAAGTGTGAAAATGATATAATTTAAAGATTAAGTAAATAAAAAAAAAACAAGTATCATTATGTGATATAATTATTTTAATTTTTTAATTGAACAGCCACGTGAGTCAAACAAATTTAATAAAAAATATTTTTTTTATAAATTTTAAATGAATTCGAACCCAAACAATACAAAAAGAAAAAACAAATTCTCTTTATCACTTGTTCAAACGAATCCTATCTGTATGTATGCTAGTTAGATATCCTAATCTTAATGATTTTTAATTTCTATTTAGAACATTTAAGATATAGTTTGGCTGTGTAATTGGAATTCACTCTCTAGTCTCTAGCTACAAAGAAAATCTTAAGTCCACCATGAAGCTTCCTCCGGGACCATGGAAACTTCTCATCGTAGGTAATATGCAGCAACTGAGTTCTTTGCCCCATCACGACCTGAGAGATTTTGCCAAGAAACATGGGCCTTTCATGCATCTACAGCTTGGAGAAGTTCCCACCATTGTAGTATCATCTGCAGAAGTTGCCAAAGAGGTTATGAAAACCAATGATCTCATCTTTTCCCAAAGGCCACATGTCCTTGCCTCCGAGGTCATGGCCTATAATTGTAAAGCAATTATTTTTACACCATATGGGAACTACTGGAGACAGATGAGGAAGATTTGCAGCAAGGAACTTTTGAGTCGAAACAGAGTCCAATCATTCCAATCAATCAGAGAAGAACAAGTGACAGATCTCATCAAATCCATATCTTTGAATGAAGGGTCTCCAATCAATCTTAGTGAAAATTTTTTCACTGTCATATGGGATAACAGCAAGGGCTGCATTTGGCAAGAAAAGCAAAGGCCTAGAGGAATTTATAAAGATTATGCCAGAAGCTGTCAATCTGGCAGGTGGTTTCAGTTTCCCTGATATGTATCCTTCAAGTCAAGTGCTTAAAAAAGTTAGCGGAATGAGGAATCAACTAGAAGCTACATCAGGCTTCTGATAGGATACTTGAAAACATTGTCAATGCTTCACTGAAGCTGCAGCCAAAGAACAAGTAGAAGGAGATCTGGTTGATGTTCTACTGAAGCTTCAACAGCAAGGTGATCTTGAATTTCCTTTGACAAATGACAACATAAAAGCAGTCATCCAAGTTTGTATATTAACTTCTACTTTAAAATGCATATAAACTTCCTACCCTAATTTAATGGCTCCAAAATTTAATATTAATTTTTTTTTTTTTTAACAAAAGAGCTCGCGTTTTGAAAATAAGATATATGCATAATCAGTTCGAATTTTTGTGTAACGAATATATGCATCTATCATTGAATTAAACACTCATGTGGGATCTCAAAACTAACTTCGATTTTAATATCTTTTTCTAGGACAGAATTGCAACCCTTGGCTCTATTTTTTATCCTGCGTACCATATTGCAACCTTCAAAATTAACAACTATTGTCCTTTTCCTCTTTGTCTCATGCTATTCCCACTTTCCACTGCCCTAGAAAGATAGAAACTCAAATGGACAGAAAAAAAAAAAAAAAAAACTCTGCAAATATTTCAAAAAATTGAGATTTATGAATGTGGGTTTGATCAATTGATCTGTATGGACAATTATAATAGAATGGACAATGTCAGAACTATCGAAAGATCCAAGACTGATGAAAAAGGCACAAAATGAGGTAAGAGGAGTCTTTGATGAAAATGGTGGAGTAAATGAAGAAAGGATTCATGAATTGAAATTCTTAAGATCAACTGTGAAAGAAACTCTGAGGTTGCACCCTCCAGCTCCTTTTTTAATTCCAAGAGAATGCAGTGAAAATTGTGTGATTAATGGATAGCACATTCCAACCAAAACCAAAGTCATTATCAATGCAAGGGTTTAAAAAGAGATCCTAGTTACTGGACAGAAACTGAGGAATTTCATCCAGAAAGATTTTCGAGCAGCTCAGTTGATATCAAAAGAACAAACTTTGAGTATATCCCATTTGGCGCAGGAAGAAGAATTTGCCCTGGAATATCATTTGCGATTCTCAGCATTGAGTTACCACTTGCATATTTCTTGTACCATTTTGATTGGAAGCTCCCAAATGGGATGAAGTATGGAGATTTGGACATGGCAGAATCTTTTGCCTAAACTGTAAGAAGAAGGAGTGATTTGTTCCTAATTCCCATTCCTTATTCTTCTTTGAACTAATAATGCTGAACTTGATTGAATTATTTTTGCATGCAAACTGCATGCAACTTTTTTTTTTTTTATTTTAAGATAATGTTTGGTATCATTTTTAAATTATTATAATAATTTAATTATTATAGTGATAAGATTATCAAAATAATTTGATCACCGGTGATTATAAATTATAAAACAAAAAAATTTAATACATATTGAATCAATAATTTATAAATTAATTAAATATTATTTTATAGAAAACTATAAAGTATAAATCAATTTGGATGAAAAATAATTTCTAAAAAAGTTATTAAATAAATTCATTATTTTTATAATCAATAAATATTTATTTAACTATAATAAAAAATATTTTTTAAAATAAATTATCAAAAAAATAGATTTTTCAAAATTTTTCTTAGCCAGCTTTCTAGGGCAACGTTAAATACATCTTTCGTCAAAGTAAATTAATTAAAAAATAATATTAAAAATTACTTTTTCATGGTTATTAAATTTTTTCATTTTTTAAATTGAGAATCATATCACATTTTAAGACAGTGATTTTATCATTTTAATAATTTAATATTAATGTCATATAAAATTTTAAATTACTATCAAATAAGATGATGTAGTTATTAAATGTAGATCAACATAGTTTTTAGACAAATTACCTCACACAAAATATTACTTAATAGATTTATTTTTACTATAACCTAAAAAAATAAAATAAAAAAGAAAAACCTTATCTAGCCGTACAGAACATGTGGGCCGGATAGATAATTTTATCCATGAACAAAATTAACACACATACATGCGTACGCACACATATATATTATATTTTACCTTTAAATTATAATTTTTTTATCTAAGTTTTCGAGGTTTTTTTTTATGATGATATTTTGATTAATTTTTTTTAATAAGGGTAATCTTATGAATGTTGTCTAAATTATAATGAAAATTTTTTAAAATTTTTAATATGGTATTTGAATTATTAATTAATATAATATTTATTTTAAATGATAAAAATAAGACACAAATAATATTTTAAATTTATGTATCAAATTAAATAATTTATTATAATTAAAAAATTATTTGTAATATTAACTTTTTTTTATAAATATAAAATTTTGAGTTTTTCTTGAATTAAATTCTAAATTTATAGTTATATATCTTTTAAATCTCATTGTCACTTGCACCATAGTAGTTGTAATTAATCAATCTGATGGATTTCGATCTGAAAGCTCGAGATCGAGGGGTCGATTTTTTTTTTACGTTCGAGATCGATACTCGGTCGATCGATCGGAATATATTTATGACAACTCGGATCGATTTGGTCGAATTCGAGTTTTAAGAAATCGATCCAATTCGATTTATTCGTTATATTTAAATAATATTTATATCTTATTTATTCATATTTATATAACTCGATATTTTAATATTTATATTTAAAAAATAATATTTTATATTTAAAAAATATATTTTATTAATTTTAAATCGAATCAAATCAAGTATAATTTATATAATATTAAATCGAAATCAAATTCGAATGTAAAAAAATAAAAAAAAATTTAAATAAAATCAAATTTAAATTTAATAACATATAAAATCGAATCGAATTCATGACAAACAAAACTCACCCCAATCGATCGATGCCAACTCTAACACCAAGTGCTATTTTACGCGGATACAGCAATGCACGCCCACCGACTGCCTGAAAGCGCCACATCCCAACAGCAACGTGCCTGCCATCACAGTCTCACACCTCAGTATCTATATATTATTATTGCCCCCACCTCCATTTCTTAAACCCTAATCATAACCAAAATTCATATGCATTAAAGGATTATAATTTTTAATTTAATCAACCACCCAATTTAATAATAGATTTTTTAAGCAAAAGTTGAGATCATGCTTTTCTCTCACTTAATTAAGTAGGGCTGAAACTCCATTTCTTGGTTACTTATGTATGCATGCAAGATTAAAAAATAAACATATATTTTATTTTTTAATATACTTAAGAGTTATGTGCAATTCTCTTGACTTTATTTATGAGTTTAAAAACTCCGTTTACAATTTAGATATTTTCTTAATAAAAAAAAAATCTACAAACAATTATTTATTGCTGTTGAAAAAGTAAAAACTCAGGAAAGGGGTGAGAAAAAATTGATAAATCTAAAAATTAATTCGAAATTATAATGTTCAATTCGATTTAGATTAATATTTTTATTCAATTCAAATTAAGTTCAGATATTAAATGTAAATATTAAGTTTGGATCGAATTTCAAATTAAGAGATAAAAAATAAAAAAAATTAAATCGAATCGAATTATATATTTTTTTAATTTTTATATATATTTTTAATTTTTATGAAATAAAAATAATAATTTTATATTATAATCTATTTAAATAGATTAAAATTTTATATTAAAATAATATATAAAAATTAAAAATTAATAAATTAAATTGAACGAAACTAATAAAATTTTGTTCAATTCAAATCAAATCGAATAAAAATTTAATTTAAATTTAAATCAAAATTTAAAATTTTATAATATTATATAATATTCAAAAAATCAAATTAAATCGAAATCAATCCGAATTTAACCGATATCACCCTATAAAGATTTTAGTGTGACGGTGTGAGGATATTTCTTTTGTGCTGTGGCGCAAAAAGTTAGTCAGGGCTTGTTCTACAAATGTAAGTCATCGTATCCCAAAGCTCAAAAACTAAAACCTTCACTAGTCCACCACTATAGTGAGCCCCCGGCGAGGATCGAACTCGCGACCTTTCGCTTACGAAGCGAACGCACTACCACTATGCTACGGAGGCAAGTTTTCCATTTGTAGCTTTGTTCGCTTTCCAGTTAATATTTATAAAGTAGTAGATGTACACTCTTATGTTCTTGAAATTTTTTTTTACGAAAGGGTTAATATAATGTTTAACTCTGAACTATATTATTTGACTATTGGTATTGGCTTCAGTGTCAGCAAAGTAAGGGGATCAGGAAGATGGAACGAACGCAGCACTGACGCTCTTTCTTTTGTAGGGAGCAGAGTAACCAAGCCCAAGGGCCCAACGTACAAAACAGAGGATCCGAGCTCTTCTCCAACTAAAGGGATTTTGAAAAGCTCAGCCATAGCATCGTGAGGGGCAAGCAGGTGAAGTATGTCACGAGCAAGCTACTCACTTTCGACTTCCGTAGATCAGAGATTGGACCATCTGGATTGTTATGGATAGGCGAATTCACCCAGGGATGCCAGCACTTCATCATCTTCCGTTGAGGGTCGGGGTTGAAAGCAAAGAAGCAAAGAAAATGAGAGCATTGATTCGCCGTAGATTCGATCTCCCCTTTCTTCTTTAGAACACGATCTCATCGCTCAAGTCGTTAGGTATTCAAATTTTATTTTCGACTAAACACAATAGTAAGCTTATGTGATCAAATAACAACCACAATAATATTATTGTACGTGGCTGATTTTTATAGATTAATAATTATCACGTACGTCAGCAATTTAACTAATAATGTTAATTAATGATATAAAATACTTGATGAAACAAAATTTGGATATTCAATTGTAAATTTTTTTTTTTCTGTAGATATCAAATTGTTAAGAATAGCATAGTTGAAGAATCAAATTATACATTAAGCCTATACAAAAAGAAAGTTTAATGAAAGACATACAAATGGCAACTCCATTTTTTCTCTTTTCTTTCAGTGCTGTATGTTTTCTCACTTGGTCACTTTATAATGATACTTAAACTGTACTTCAGCTTACAAGACAAAGCACAAAACATAGATTATAGGCTGATCACCAGGAATAAGATTAATGTAAAACATGAGCTCATATACAAAGGGTCTGATCCTATACTTCTTCTTACAAATATGTATGGTGTCATGATCTGAGAATGGAACATGTTTTATCATATAACATAGGACTGCAGTTCTTACTTCTTATCCGTGAATCATTATGCTTTCATGCAAAAACAAAAAATTTAAATCAGAACAAACAGAGGAAGAACAAAGGTGAATGAAGAAGAATTAGAAAGACAATCTGCAAATAGTTTACTTGGAAAACAGCCGTCGTCTTCGCCGACTTTGCTTGGCTCGTAAACCATCCCCTTCACCAATCACAATCTCATCAACTAAATCCTTAACGACCAACCGTTCAACATCTAGAACCATCCCTGAAATCTCACAGTTGAAATCTGTCCAACTCTCTGATCGACACATTACATCTTCCCACAAGATGCTTTTCAGACCATCCTCCTCTTCCTCCAGGTTGCATTTTGATTTATTGGCTTGAAGCTGCTCTGTCTCCAAACACAGTTCTTTTAGAAGCTTTTGTGCATTGAGGGTCTTCCTTGCCAGCTTGCCAGAATTTATCCAAAGCTCTGGAGAGGCTCCAACTAGAGCTAACTTTCCAACAAGAATCTCATTAACAGAATCAAATATAAGCTTTCGATGGAACTTCTCATGGTCTGGCTTTGAATGGGAAACCTTTCCAGTGGTACTCCCTCCTTTCGATAGCAAAGAACTTGCTTTGGTTTGCTCCAAAACAAAGAACAGCTCTGGGTTGATGGGGTGGCCTGATGGATGGAGCTGAAATGTTGTCAAGCCAGAACCAAGATCTCTCAGTAGAAAGCCAGAGGCTAATAATATCTCAGAAATGTATCTGTGATCAGGATTTGTATTCTCACAAAGTGATGCAATGTAATCTGTGCTGGTTTCATCATGATTGGAGTTCAGTCTTCTAAGTTTTTGGACCAAATGCTCAATGTTCTGTAGTTTCTGGCGATTAATCTCTGAGGTAAGACCAGACCCCATGTTGTTTGACAAGCACCTATCCGCAGGGTTCCATTGCTCTTCATTGTGACTGTCATTGAAACCTTCAGCATCATTACCTGACACAATGAATATTCAAGTGAGATTTAGTTCATAGATCCCTTTGCATGGCATAAGAAAATGACAAGGAGACGAGTAGTATTTGTTCATTCTTAATCTAAACTCCATATGCTGCTAATAGAGCTATTGTTAAAGGCGGGTAGAAGGAAGTTTTGGCTTATAACCAGTCTAAGACTCACAGCTAACTGAATTAAATTGATGGACTGCACTTTATGCATCCCAATACAACTACAATTTCTCTAACATAGCCTATAGAAACATAGCAATGGTGGCAACCACAATGAAAGATGATGATACAATTTCCTTCTTCATTTTGCCTTTTGCGTTTTGTTATTCTACTTTTTAGTTATTATTTGGATGTTCAATTAACATGTGCATATGCACAGCAGAAATGCATTACAGCCCGGAAAACAACAAATTGTGGTAACTAAGATGGAATTGTAAATTTTCTAGAAAGGTTACTGGGATAAGCAAACATGGTTTAAAATTTACTCTAAAAAGATGCCGGATCCAGGGAGGAAGATTTAAAATTGAACTAATATGTATAATCCTGTATAATCCTTAGCATTTAAAAATGAAACATTCTTCCCCCCCCCCCCCCCCCCCCCCTTACAGAAAAAAAAAAAGTCATGTTAAAAATACTGAGTAAGATGATGCTTTAAAATTTTTTCTAGTCTTGCAATCAAATGTGTGACAAAGAAAATAAAAATGCTTTGAATGGGTCAACCCAACAGCATTTAATTAACAACAGTTTATATCCAAATCAAGAATCTTAGAAAACAGAATTATTACCTTCTGGGGTGTTCAATATCTGCTTTACTGGAGATGGTGCATCATCTCTATAGATTGAGGTGTCAAGAACAGAAACCGGACTTGGATGTTCTGGAGCAACCATAGCAAATTCTGTCATTGATCCATCCTCAACCAGTGTTGATGTTGATTTCTGACAAAAACAAAACATGACAGGTAAGATAACCAAAAAGAACAATTGGATGAAAGGTGAAAACTCAAGATTAATATAACCTACTTTCTGCTTTATGCCAGAAATTGAGTACTTGGCAGCCTTCATGGATGGGCTTTGACTACTACTGATCTCAAGAGACTGGTCATGACTGGTAACTTCCTCATCTAACTTGGACTCCAAGATAATATTGCTGTCTGATTGGATAGAAAAGTCATCTCCTTGGTGACTAGAAGACTGTGATTCAGTACTTGCCTGACTGAGTTGTTCATCATATTGCTGCACGTTGTGAGATTTTGATCTATGTTTAACACCAGGGGAACCTGACTCTGAGGAATGCCGGTGGGATTGCCTTCCGGGTTTGCTTGGATCAAATGGTGGAGTAGGTGGACGAGATCGCCTGTCCAACTCAAGCTTTTTCTGCTGCAGTCTTGGGCTCACAGATCCTGAATTCTTTACTGAAGTTGTGGTGCTTTCTTTTGGAGGTTTCGTTAAAGACTGCATGGACCTTATATTCTTACTACTAGCTCTCTTATCAGTAGAGCTGGCAGCAGAATCGCTGTGATTGTTTCTGGCAGTATGATATCTAGCTGCTTGACTATTTATTGAACCTTTGTTATTATCTACAGATCCCACACTAGGAATCTTGGGGAGACTAGAAAAGTCATCTATTGGAATTATTGTTGAAGCACGAATACCAACTTTCTCAACAAGTTTTGCTGGTTTCATGATCACAATTGGAGATTCATATGTTCTAATAGAATCTGAACCCCTCGTTGTAGTGGAAGCATTGATGCGAGTGTTCTGTGGGCTTCGCTGGCCTCTCAGATTCTGACTAGGGCTTGTACATTTTGGTTCATAGTCTCTTTGAGACACGAAGTTTGCAGCTTGTTCTTCTTTCCTGGTCTCAAGGAGTCCCTTTGTTTGCATTGCTTCTAGTATCTGTTTAAGAGCTCTGAGATCCTTTCCACATTGTTGAAACTCTAGATCTTTCAATCTTTTCTCAATCTCGCTATAAACTGAAGGGAAAGAATTTGGAATCTTGGCTGGAACTTTTACATGTTTGGGAGGTTGTTTCTGAGAACTTCTACTTCCATCCATATGTCTCCATGGTGCTGGCTCAATTGGGAACCTTGAATTGGAAACAGGTTTCATGAACAAATCAGGATTTTTCCACTGTGGTGATGTTGGGTCTTTTAATGAACTTCTTGTAGAGTTAGAAGTTCTGGTTGGCCTGTACAGATCATTTGCTCTTAGTGGCTGCGAGAAAGGATTGTTATCTTCAAGAGAGCAGGTTTTCATCACTCCCAACTGCCCATCACCAGTTGAGGAAGAATCTGGCAATGGTTCCAAACCCATCAGCTTGGCTACAACATTAGGAGGGCGCTTCTGGGCTCCTGGCGATTGTGGTGGATTTGTAACTCTGTTGTTCAAGTTGCCACCATTATGAAAACTTTTAGTAATGTAATTTGAACCCCTCATTGACCTTTCTCTACTATCCAAAGAAAGTCTTGGCAGCTCTTTAAGCTTTGGTGTTGATTTGGAGGTGTCTCGTGATTCAAAAGATAAACGATTAGTCTCCCTTCCATCATAAGAAAATCGAGGAGCATCCCTTGACATTGAATTCCACGAGCCATGTGCTTCATGTGATGATCTTTGAAGTTCTCTAGCTTCATTGTTGTAGTACCAAGGTGCTTCCCGAAGTTTTGCAAGAACTCTAAGAGGATCTTGCCGATCAGCAGGCACATTTTGCTTTCCAATGATCCCAACACCATAAGACCTATCCACTGATTTAGGAAGCTGAAATGGCCTTGGTGAATCTCTATGCTTCACGGTACTGCCCGATACTTCCTCTCTGGTTGTTGTTTTAACTAATAGTCCTCTGGCTTCTCTATACATTGAGTCCTTGACCACATCTCGAAGGTCAAGGCATTGTGACCCCAAATGTGAAGAAGCACTTGGTTGGTTCATCACTGTGTCCCTAGAGGGAGTTTCAGGAAAAAGGATTCTGTCAAAGGAAGAGGCATCTGGCTGAGCTGTCTTGTTACAATCCAGTGATGACAAGGAAGATGAGCACGAGGATGAAAAAGAGGCTCTTGAAGATTCTGTGGAGATTCTTTGTTTCTCATTCACACTTCTGTTTATATTCATTTCCTGGAAATCAAAAGACTGTAAGGACAGATTTCCATAAAAACGAGGATAGCCTTAGTAACTTTTTGTAATTATAGATGCAATCTGAGTACTCAGTATCTATCTAGGGTCAGAAACTATGCACAATCAGATTTTGGAAAGTTTTCTCGTGTACGTAGTCACAACCAAGACATCAGGATAGAATTATGATATAATATTGAGAATATTTATATGTCAGAAAGGCAACTATTTAGTGAAGAAATGAACTACAAACCATCCAGTGTTGCATGGCATAGAAAAGGAGATGTGAAGGGGGAGGGGAGGAGAAGAGAAAACACAGAGCAAATTGCTAGGAATGTACCATTGCTGTGGATCGATAGTATGCATTATTTAAATCCCCTTCCAGGATTCCATTTCTCAAGTGGGAGCTACCTGTAAAGATGTGAAAGGGTTAGATTGTCCTTCAGACTGCACTGCCATTGTTCTTTTACTGTGAGTTCACAAAATACCAAATAAGGAAAACAAATAAATGAGATTGTGCTTTAAATAGAAACTCGGCTCTGAGAAAACTATGGAGAAATCAGCAACTACAAAAATAAGGGGTAATCAACATTTATGATCAGAGAACTATACTTATACTTTGGCCTCCTAAGAATGTACTATAAGTAATCTACATCTACAAATGACTCTTCAATAATAATTTCAGACAACAACACAAGTTCAACAGTTGGAAGAACTCCACCTCCATTAATCATCAATGTACAGATAGAAAGCAGTTGAAATCAAATCAATCAGTTGGAGCATAGGCCGCTCTATAATAGTAATACTTGAATACACATGCATAATTGTTCCATTAAAACACAGAAATACTTGAATACACATTCATAATTGTTCAATTAAAACACAAAACCTAACATTAAAATTAGACAGAAACATAAAAAATACAGATGCTAATAGATATTAATGCTGTTGGAAATGGTCAATGCTGTGAATGAATTATACAATTGAAATTAAAAAGCACAATTTTAGCCTTATATGAATATTGCATGAATCAGTGATTAGTATTAGACTTGAGCAAAAAGAATTACTTTCAGAGGAAAATTATAGATTAAGCAACATTCCTAAAAGAACTACCTGCAGGAAGCTTCCTATGGCTCAGGCGCTTAGTTGTAAGCATATGATGACGATCAAAGATTTGAAAAATGCCAGTCATGCATCCTATTTGCTTCTGCAAATCTGGGTTGTCATCTGCCAATGAATGTAGAAGCTTTGCAGCCATCTTCTCCTCAACCAATAGAACCTAATACTCCTCCTACCTCCTAATTCCTATAGCTTCAACATCCTTTCTCCAAACAATAGAAATGCAATCATCATTCCCTCTCTATCACCATAACATCAGTTTCTGTGCTGTATGAGCTATCAGATGCCTAAGCAACTCTTCAAGGACCCAATTGAGAATCAATTCTATTAGATACCTCAGAAACCAAAATACAATTCAAGAACCAATAAAAAGTTTGCAATCCCTTGTCTCTTCTTTTTCTCTTTACCTCTTCTACCATTCCCCTTTAAAGATATCCAAATTTCAAACACATATTATCTTTTATCCAAAACCCTTAAACAGACTAAAGCACTTCCCACATGAACTACAAACAACTGTACATTTTAAACCAGAATTCATCAAAATTTCAGATTGCTTCTTTCTGCATGTCTGAAAGTCCCCATAAATCACTTTTGAAACCCAGTTTTACACAACTAATTACAACTCAAAACCATAAAGTTTGGCCTCCCACAATATCAAAATTGACTTTTTGCAATATAAACTCAAACCCCACAAATTTTCTTTTATTAACATTAAGATCCCTTTATTGGCTTTGCCATGAAATCGTCCAAAGCTCAAACTTTTTTCAACAACCAAGCAAAACTGCGAGAGGAAAAAAAAGAAAGAAAGAAAAATTACCAAGATACCATAAAACTGTCTTTAATGAATATAGATTTCACAGGCAAACCAGACAATGCCTTGTGTTAACCTCATAATACAACCAAAAAGGAAAAAATTAAAAAAAAAAGAAAGGAAGGGACCCAGTACCTCATTTCACAATATGTCCGCAAAATCAACAGTTTGCCTGTAACTATAAGTCTATAACTCTAAGAAACTAAAACAAACTAATGAAACCAAAACTGTAAGAGGAATCTCTTCAGATCCAAGAAGGAAAAAAGAACAAAAAAAAAAAAAGAAACGGATGTTACTCTGAGACAAACTCATAAGAGGTAGGAAGGTTTGTTACTTTTCCATCATATGAAACACCATTGTAGTCATAGCTAAAGACTAGGCAAATAAAAATGCATTTTTTTTCCTTTTTTTGTGTGTGAGAGCGAGGGGAAGAGGTGAGTGTTTGTGGGTAATTGTAGGGTCTTCTCTCAAACATCCATGTGGGATGAGAATGTGAGTGGGTCTACAGCTGTCTGCATGGCATGTGATTCTGTCAGGAGAGAGAACAAACGAGAAAAGAAGCATTCTTCCTCTTCCTACAAGTGGCTTTCTTCAAACAATTGTCACCTAATCATTTTTCAAAGTACCCTCCTTTGGTTCTCACCTTGACCCTCCATCTAATCAGGCTTTCATCAGCATATTCATCTCAAAAATTAACAAATCCTGTTCTAAGCTGAGCAAAAGGTGTTGCCTAATTGGGTCAGTATCTTGAAAATTTTAATATCGGTTTAGTTTGAAGTAGTTATGCTTTTCATGTAAGAAATCCAAGTTGCACAAGTACAGTTGGCTTAACTTCACATTAAAGATTTAGAAAATGCAAAAGAACAACATTGCCTTTGGACATTCATGTATTGTACTCGTATCCTTGCTAGGGCTGTAAACGAGCCGAGCCGAGTCGAGTAGTGAGAAGCTCGAGCTCGAGCTCGACTCACAACTCGGGGCTCGATACTCGGCTCGAGCTCGCTCGAGTTTTATTTTTCAAGCTCGAGCTCGATTCGTGATCGAATTCGAGCTACTCGAGCTCGCTCGATTAAGCTCGATTAATATGTAAAAATAAGCTCGATTTGTATACTCGACAAGAGTTCGATTATTCATGCTCGAACTCGAACTCGAACTCGGATTCGAAATATTTTTTTAATTAAAAAAAATAAAAATATATTTAAATATAAAAGCTCGATTAGGCTCGCGAGCTACTCGAGTCAGATATAAGAATACTCGAATTCGGCTCGATCGATAAGTCGAGCTACTCGAGCTCGAGCTCGACTCGACAATAATCGAACCGAATTCGAGTTTTTTTCGAATCGAACCCGAGTAGCTTGCGAGTACTAATGTATCATTTACACCCCTAATCCTTGCCAACTAAAAACAATTATAACAGCAGGAAAATTAAAAAAAATAATTGATTTACTCTAAATGAGAAATGTGTTAGGTGGGAAGATGGGATAAACAAGCAATTATTATCGAATTAAAAATATGATAATTTATGTATTTATATTTATTTTATATTAAATATTGTATAAAAATAAAAAAATTTATATTATCAATATATTAATAAAAAATATATATTTATTTTTATCAAATTCGTATATAATTTTTATTAAAATTTTAAATTATATCATTTTATATATTTTTATATTATTTTTATATCATATCTAAAATTATCATATCAATTTTTTTATATGTATATATAATGTGTTTTACAAACAAGAATATAATTTTTTTTCTTAATCATATTACAATTTTTTCAAGATACTGTTATGCATGGAAATTACTGGACGTTAGGATAGTCTTACTGTTCTTTGGATTGATCTTCATCATGAATCAATCACCACAAGTTTTACGTTATTAAGAACATTATAACAAACAATTCTAGTAAAAATGATTTGTTTCTTGGTAGTAAGGATATTAACCACATGAAAAGAAAAATTGAATCTTAAACTTAAAATTTATAAATTTAGAACTTTGTAATTACCACCAATTAAGAAAATTTTACCTTCTAAATCATCCATTTTAAGAAAAAGAATCAATAATGGATTAAGGAAAAGATGATAATGACAATAGCGGAGGTGAGAGGTTGAGCTTCCAGAGCATGAAACCAGTAGGTGCTGAAAATTTGCAATTTTCTATTCTTAGAATGATCACAAGGGCTGGCCATAATAAAAGACTCATTCTTTTCCTTCAATATTATATATCCGAAATTTAATTCAATTAGTTCATACAATCATTTTTACGAATTAATATAAATTCGAGATTCAAATATCAACATTTATAATTTTTTTTCAAACTATGACTGCTTTTGTAAATATTTCTTTAAAAATTTTAAATAAAGTAGTTAGATAAAAAATTAAAACTGCCAATAAAATAATGTGATCACATCATCATACATTGAAGCCATTAAGACCTAAATTTTTTTCAAAGAATATAATATTTATTCAATATTGAATTATATTTCAAATTAATCAAAGACTAATTGGAGAAAATTAATTGTATGTTTAAGAAGAAAAAACAAGGATGATTAACATTTTTTTTTTTTTGCAGAAGGATATTGTTTTCAATTGAGAAATTCCATGAAAGGAAGTGTATAACACATGATAAAATTTACTCCATGATGGTTCCATTGAATTGCTAACGTTCACCAAAATTTAATAATGGAAATTAAAAGCTGTGTGTTTAATTCATGATGAGCAAAAGCTGAGAAAATGCTATGTCAAATGCATTGTCAGATTCCTTATGCACATGGCTGCCCACCACTCTCCTCCTTTGTCAAGCTTCTGCTTGTAATTTTATTATTCACCCATTATTTCCTCCTCTCCTCTCTCTATCATGTGTAAAAGCAATGTCTCTTCAAAAACATTGCAAACCTAGCAACAAACAAGTATAAGAATTGATTTTTTCAACATGGGTTTTTAGTTATATATATATATATTATGGTCGAAATTATTTTCAAAATTTTGTTTGGATTCAAATAATTTTAAAGACATAATTCTCATGTTGATATGATGCATTCAATATTTTATTTTTAGAATAGCTTTTGTAAAATTTGAATCTTGATTTATAAAAAAAAACTCATCTCCTTACAATAATAATAATTATTAAATATATAAAGAGAAACCCTATCTATTGGCAAAGTCAATAAATTTTCATAATTAATAATATTTTTATTTATATGTGTTATATAATTATGTTGATGTAATAATAATTGATTAAAAACCAACTTTTCAACTGCTTCTAGAAGCAGTTTGTTAATTTGGCTTATTAATTCATTAATCATGAACAAAAAAATTGAAGTTTTGTGACCTTGTAATGTTATTTACAATTTTTTTGGGCCAATAAAGATTATTGTAAAGAAACAATTAATATTATATAATAAAAATGACAAATAAAAAATAGTGCTTCACCTACACCCACCCAAATGGATAAATAGTCAACAATAAAACAAAAATTTAAGAGAATGTAAGAACGTGTATATATATATATATGTGTGTGTGTATATGCGTTGATGTTCGTCGGCATGTTTTTGATATTTTGATAAAAAAATATTATCATACATATTATAATCAAATTAAATCAATCCAATGGGGTCTTTAAATAGCATGACCCTAAAGTGTTTCACTTCTTTCATTTTTGTTATGTACTTGTCTAATTTGAGGGTTGAGAAGTAAAGATTTCTACTATTTGACTTATTTTGTCCAATACATACCATTTTGTTTGTCTTGAATATTTTTAGTGAAACAAATTACCTTGATTTTCTTTATATTTTTTTAGTGATTAATGCTTGCTATAATTTCTATCTTTCATTTTTCTTTTTTTAAAGCAAGATTACTTTCATTTTTTACTAAAACATTGTAAGAAACATGCATGTCCTTGCATGCATTCATGCATTCCAAATACATACATCCATTCAATTTCAAGCATATATACAGTTTGATAATTGGATGATAGTGATATACATATATATATATATATATGTATGTATGTATATATCTATATATTGGGACATGGAGAAAGGGTTGAGAAAGTAAGATGAATCCCCCACATGCTTAAAGTGAAGAGACAACATGTGGCATGCTTGAGCTCTATTAGGCAAAGACCAACTAACCCTTCCCAATCATCTCAACCCATGTTCCAAGGGAACATTACACACCCTCCCCTCTATCTGCTTGATTGCCACATTATGCCTTAAGACTTTTTCAACATCTGTTATCCCCACCAAAATTATCATTATTTGTGCATGCATAGCCACATCATCACATCAATCCATGGGAGAATTATAACCAAACAAGGGTGGAATCAAAACCCTAAAAGTTTATCCAATCAATAATTATATGAATGTCATGATATGAGAGAGAGAAGAGAATTATGAGCTTATAGTTTCCATAAAAGGATTTGAATGAACATGAAACAAGGAGAGGTCCCTTGTTATTTCTAACCTTAATAAAGTTTGAGAATGACAAGAGGTTGTGGATCTGATCTTAGGTTTTAAGTAAAGTAGGTTTTGATTGAAGAATCAGATTTCATTTTTTGATCAAAGAAGGCAAATTATGAAGTTTTTTTTTTTTTTTTAAATAAATACCTCTAACTTTCATGGTAACCAATTACGTATGGAAGACACCAAGTAGTTAATGGATTTGAATCAAACAAATTTTTCTTCCCAGCTTTTCAACCCCATCAAGTGTTGATATTTTGATTTTATAGTTCACCCAGCTTAGATAATCATGTAGTGTGTGAATTGATTATAAGTAGAAACTGATTCCTTTTTTTATCTTTTTTTTTTCTCTTCAAGGGGAAGACATAGTCATATAGCTTCAATTATAAGGATGTAGAAATCAATCTCTTTGAGATATAAAAGAAACTTTGCAAGGGAGATAAATATGCGATTTAACTTTCATACCTTACAAAATATCACAGCATGTTCATCTTGATTAAATATAGAATCCTAATGAGACATTAGAAACAAGTGAAACCTAATTGAATTTTTTTTTTACAAAAGTGATTGTAATAAAAAATAGAGAAATGATTGCAGATATTAAAATTTAAATTCTTGATCTATTAGATATTACCTCTTAAAAATTATTGTATAAATTAATTGAATTAAATGTTATGTTATAAATTGGATTTCCTTTGCTACTCGTATTATAGTTAGCTAGTTACTTAATAAACAAGGAGATTATTATCCAGTAACTAGGCAATTAAATGAGATGTCTACCTCAAAAAAACAGCCTATTTAAACAGAAAATTGTGATCATAACATATAAAAAAATAAAAGGCAAAGGAAAGGATCATATGCATAGAAGGTTCTTTTTCCTGTTTAAATTCTTAACCAAAGCACAAAATCAACATCTTCCAACGATTTTAATAGTTGTAGAATGGAATTTACAGATCATTCAAGATCCAAAAACATCAATGGCACATGCCTTGGCAATAATAATAACAATTTAGGGTGTCACCAACAACCGTTTCAAGCATAAATTGAGTTGGTTAGTACACAACAGCCATGGATTAGCCAACTGACCTGTGATTTATCGATAAAGTATTGAATTGTTAATTTTAATAATGAATATATAAAAAAAAACCCTTGAATTAATTAATAATCATAATTACCAACAATAATTAATTGGATTTAATGGGCTTTTTCCTAGCTGTTTATTGGACCCAACAGTAGAGGGGGAAGGAAGAAAGAGAGAGCACATTTGAGATTTGTGAGTTAATAGGGTGGGGCCCAAATTAGAGTTTTAGTGTGGGCCCATGAGATTTGTGAATATTAAAAATCATTGGGATGAGATCATAAATGTTCCCTCTGAAAGAGGCTTAAGGCACATGGAACCTCAGATATTTGCTGAATGCAAACAAAATAATGAGAAGGAAGAGCTAATTTTGAGATATTCCTCAAAAGTTTAAGGCTCTTATAAAACATGGTGGTTGGGGTTCACAAATTTGCTCAGTGAATTGCAATAAAGGGATGATGGTGATGGTGACAGTGACGAGGAACATTCAAAGTAGGGGAAAACAAATCAAGTTAGACGTGAACTATTAAACAAATCAAGTTAGTCGTGACTTGCAATATAGGGTTGATGGTGACTTAATTGATTTATGTAACGAGATGAAATGACATTAACAAAGTTGGAGATCAAAGACTTGACAATAGGGGTAACAAGCAAAGACTTTCTACCACTTCTCTTTGCCATCCTGTTCACTCATTCATGCTATGCGTTATGCTGTAAAAGAGTAAGATATTAAACAGGAAATAATGAGAAAACATCAGTATCAACATCTGGTTCTTCAATCATCCCCAACTTCAGGAAGTTGAGTTCTGTTTAGCAGTAGCAGGTCAGTGGACCTAGGACAAATGGCCAAATGCCCTAAAAACCTTTTATTTCCATTTGCTTAAACATTGTTACACTAAAAAACAAATGAAAAACCGTTGGATTACCAAAAAAATGGGATCAGAATCAGTTAGTTTTCCGACATCGTTCCACAGAAAAGGATAAAATTAAAATGTTTATGCACAGATCTTATGTAAAGCTAAGTGGAGAGACTAGTCTCTTAAATTTCCGAAAGGTTACATACATCAAAACAATTTGGCCCAAAAGTATGTAGTTCTCTGATAGAATCCACATTCTCCGGTATGGTATGCTGGAAAAAAAGAGCAAGGTATCTTCACAACTAATGGAAGCAGAATCTACAGTGTGATGCATTCTGCTGAAACTCAACTGACCATTTTGCGAACTCGCATCAGGTTTCTTATCGGCTCAAATCCGAAGCAGATAATAATCATGATATCACCGGTTCTAAACCAAACTACTGCATGCATGCAGCTTAAGTGAATCATAGATTTCAAGGGGGCGCTCAGATAAATGGGTATTAATTGTTAGAAAAGCAAAAAGAAGAGTAATAGTGGGTGGCTGAGCACCAGTTAGTAAGTAAGCAGATTCAGTATAAATAAATCATATACATCTATAACCACCTTGAAGCAATAAATGTACATATGGCTTTCGCATTTCATTATGTTGAGTAGTCATTACTAATTGAGTTAAAGATTGTTCACCAGTCATAACAATTTTTCGGGATTGTTGAGCTCCAAGGTATTTGGCCTCCTCTCAACTGCCAGAATATTAGAAGAATCTGTGTTCATCAGAAGATGAACTACCTTAAAGTATGTAACAACAAATTCAGATGAATTGCAATAAACTATTATTACATGAAGCTTAAATTTCTCTCTTAAGAGAAAAACATTTGTTGTTGCTTCTTCAAACTCTTGCATAATTTGGACAGCTCAAGAGAGAAGTCACTCAACACCATAAACTAGCAGTCTTAAATGATCCAATCTTAAAGCTATGAATTAAAATACGAGATGCTAAAAGCCAGCAGCTCTGAGCTGCAAAGAATGATGGAGTGCAATGAAAATAAAAAAAGAAAGTTATTTTTGCCTTTTGCACGTCCAGAAGTCATTGGAATTGGCTGTAAATTAAACGATTCTTCCATTCCAGTCATTCATACCTTTTTTTGGAGATAAGATGACAGAGTAACCCGCCCTCATGGATCCAATCCCTTTCAGAACTTCAGTGCCAGACTTTGGTGCATCACCTGCTTTATCATTGTTTAAGTCCAGATGAGCTACTGATGGTTCTTGCTTCGCAGTGTCCTGCCAAAAACCCAAACAGTACAAAGTTGTCATATCATACTTAACATATGCAATCAACAACCAATTTTGATGTTTCCTGGGAGACCAACAGACTGACTAACAAATCACATGATGAATGGCTATATATGGTATAACTGTGTAACATTTTGAAGCCTTTAAAGAAACTAAAGATGGAGAATTTCACATTCACCAATTATTCCTTGACAGAAAGAGCATATAGCACAATGACTATTGATACGCCTAACTGCTTAAGCAATGCCAGTCTAGAGTGTATAAAAGAAAGAAGAGAATGGTAACAAAAGGAGAAAAAGTGATAAGCACAAGCATGAACCATTGATTCAATAGTTCCAGACTTCCAGTAGCCAAACTGGTTGACAAGTAGCAATTTGATGGTTGTAAATTGCATATAGTCATCCAAATTTTGACAGAAATTCTAGGATTTTCCCACAAGATGTTAGCTGGTTAAAAGGAAGCCAAATTACAATTCTAGTGCAAGCTTTAATACCAAACAGACAGGAAGAAAGTATGAACTGTTGGGCTAAAAGCCTTCAATCCAATCACACTAGCGGAAGCGAAATCAAACAATAAATCAAACACACAAGAGACAATAATTTAACGTGGTTCGGTCCAACTGACCTACATCCACGGATGAGAAACAAGATCCACTAGTTGTAGAGAATTACAAACTTACATCAAATCATTAATCTCACTCAACAATCAATACTCATAAGACACTCTCAATCTCCTCTAGTCCTATGGAGTATTCTCAACCCAAACAAACACAAATCCAAACCCTTGTGCACTCTTTCAACATAACCAAACACATACCCATATGCTCCCATACATCATACCTATGTGAACCCTCTCAGTCTCTTCTAATCCACTCACAAACAAACATACACACCCATAAGACATAGAGCCCCAATATTCCTATGGGGTGTCTATCCCACAAAACCCTACAACTCTCTTACATCTTTTTCTCATATCAAACCCTGTAGAGACTTCACCTATTTATAACCATACAAACTTGCCCATTAAAAATCTCTCTCATCTTAGAATTCTTCTCCTGTAAGTCAAACTTGCCTATTAAGAATCCCTTTCCTTTTAGAATTATTCTCTTGCAAGTCTTCTTGTCTATCAAGCAATATCTGACAAATCTCTAACAAATCTCAAACAAATCTCTTATGGGATTTGAGTCAATATTCCCAACATAAACCTTATGGGTTTGTAGAACAGAAGGTGTCAGATTCCTCGAACTTGAAGCAGGAGCTTCTGTCTTATGCAATGAAGAATCCTTTTCCTGAACATCACCTTGTTTGTGATCTCCACAATCCTGCCTCATGCTTCTCAAAGATTTTGATTTAGTATCTATTGCAATCACCATTTACTACAGTACACCCAACTTCCACAGAAGTTCTTTTTTTGAAATGAAAACACTGTATTAAGACAAACCAAAAGTATCTAAGAAGTAATTTATACAGCCACTGATGCTGGTAGACAAACCAGAATTATGTCAAATGCTGCTACCATGACCAATGCTGGTTAAAGGAGAAAGAATGCAACAAGAATTTCCTAACTGCTGGAATTCTGATTGGCTACATGGACAGAGCTGCACTTGTTTACAAACAGTATTCCTCTAAGAGGCTTCCCATCTATAACAGTCTCAATGGTATATCCATGTGGGAAGCTCTCAGTAACCTTAGCTTGAAATGTCTTCTTCCCTTGAAGCAGGACTTGGTTTAATTGAAAATTCTCTCTTCCTGCAGAATTATATGGTAATATAAGTGCACAGATGATATCACGTTTCAAAAGTTAAATCACACTAATGAGGCAACATTCTTTTGGATGTTTACTTAAAAACTAATAAATTATTCATTGAGACTGTAGTTTAGGTTAGGTCTCCAAGAACATTTTACCACCATGCATGTTATAGCACAAAAAGTAAGTAACAAGCAACCCAAAAGTCCTTTTTTCTTTTTCTATTATTACAGAAGACAATCAAGCAAGATGCAATAACCAATCACACCAAAGCACATTCATAGTGTGCAACATTAGTTTCTTTGTGCGTGTCTATGTGCTTTTGGGGGGGGGGGGGGAAGTTGAGTGCTTAGTGACATACATATAAGATTAAGAACTTGAAGAAGACCAGGTTAAAAAAACCTTAAAGAACATAACTTGAAGAAGAGTGACATAGACGGGTATAAAATAAGAGAATCAATCAGAACATAAGCAAAACACTTCTTACTCGGTTGGCTATAGCCAGACAAAGTAATGGGTTGGTGCACATCATTGCTGACTTCAAGTCTAACTAGAGCTTTATCATGTACAAGATTACTAAGATTTTGTTCTTGACACTTTAGCTTCAACTGCTTTCTCAGGGATTAACTTCTCTAGCTTCCTTTCATCTCGTACAACAACTCCTGGGAGTCATATTAATCACTATTAGAAAGTAGAAACTCAGTAGAATGATGACTTAAAGATTTATGGAGTTCCAGGGACCAAATCACATATAAAAAGCAGCCAAGCAGGTAATGTTTTTAATTCAAAGTAAATAGAATATTTTGATTAAACCTGTGTATAAGTAATACACGTCATCGAGTGCCTCCAGATTCTTATTGCAGCCACCAATGAACACAAGAACACCACTCTTCAGGGGATCCAAACAATCCCCAGCAACAGAAAATCTAGCAGAAGGGCCATCACCCATGGTAATCACCCTGGTTCATACGCTAGTATCTGTGTTACGTGACGAGACTTAAATTTTAAGTTCGTGCGATTTCAGGATCCCAACATGCATTCATTCAACGTTCCAAATCAATTTACCTGTCACGGTTCACATTTTTTTGAAGTATTATCTACGATTCACATTTTTATAAAATATTATTTGCTCTGACCTCCTGATCACACGATTTTATCTTACAAAAGACGTCTCATAAGAAAAAAAAAGTGTAAATCTTTTTATACCTTAGTGATCCTCATTTTATGTTCGATAGAAAATAAATTTAGGTTAATTTCTTGACTCTTATTTTTTTAGACTCTTTGGTATGTAAAGAAACAACTTTCTGTAGCCCAATGTTGACCATATTAAGGTAGTTCAAAACATAGTGACAAGTTCTAAATTCGGATTTAGATAAAATTTGGAAAACAGTAAGGGTTTCAAATAGCGTATGTGTAGCGGCATTGCGGCCGCTATTTTGCGGTTTTGGTAGCCTCCGCCACCGTTACATACTCGAAATTGGGTTGTGAACAGAATTCACAATCACAACGCGTTCACAACCCAATTTGAAAAACAAAGATAACGTGGATGGAACTTGAAAGAGGTTAGAAGATAGATGAAGAATGGGATATGCTTGTCAATTTTTAGAGAAAGAGTTGGGGAAAATTTTAGACGTGGGTTGGACGTGGGTTTCTACCTTGCCTTTCTGTTATCAAAGTTTGGGGGAAATTTTGGGGGAGAGGGGCGCTGCACTGAGGGGAACGCATGGGTTGAGTGGGGTGGGGTGAGTGGGGTGGATGAGTTTTTATTTATTTAATTTTATAATTAATTTTATTAAAATATAAATTTAAAATTTTATAATTTTTGAAATTATATATATATATATATATATATTAGATGAAAATTTTTAATAAATTTTTTTTTGTATAAGTTAGATAAAAAATAATTAAAATTAAATATTATAATTTGATTTTGTATTTGAAATTTAATAATTTTTTTGTTATTTTGGTATTTATTTTGTTGTAAATTTTTTTGTTATTAGATTAATTCTTATTAATTTATAACTATAGTTGATGTAATTTGAAATTTGAAATTATTATATTTTTAAGTTTATAATTTTATTAAATATGGATGTTTGATATTTAATATATTATGTTTAGTTAATATTTTGATTTGTCTAGAATTAATTTTGAATATAACTTGACTCAAGTAAAAATTTTGTTGCTAAATCAAATATAAATATTTTATTATAATCTAAATAAAATTATAAATAATTTTTTTAAAAAATAAAAAACATAAATGTCATAAACTGTTTTTTTAAAAAAGCATTAAACAAAAATTTTTATAATTATAATTATTATATTTTATAATAAATTATACAAAATAAAAAAAAATTTCGATCGTGATAACTGCGATTAATAATTTCTGTTATATTCAAAAAAATAATAAATATAACATGATAAAATATGTGACCACGGCCATTATTTAAATTTCTGGGCTAGACCACTTGCTTGGTTAAACTGGTTGACATTGTTGTTCATGGAATTAGGTTCGTGGGTTGAATCTGTATCCGATTGAGGCTGCTGCTACCATTTGGTTGGGGAATTGGAGTCAAAAGGCGGTCCAGGGTTGGCTTCTTTTTAGTGAGAACAGGCTCACGAAAGCCTGGTTGGTATTCGGAATGAAGGTTGTCCCTGATGTTCTGAAGCATTAGCAGATAGGGTGAAAGATTTCTTCTTCTCTCCTGATAGGTGATTTGGCTAATCTCAAGTCTGCCAAAACCAGTAGCAGATTGATTTCTTTTGTTGAAGCCATTGGTGCTGTTAGAGGGATGAAGCAAAGAGTTGGTGAGGCTCCGTTGATAATAAAATTAAACAAATCAATTTGTCAATTAACCATTAAATAATAAAATTAAAAGATTTTATTAGCAAGCACATTTATGACATGTCATATTTTTCCGTTGATATGTACATATATTTTAACATATATTTTAAAATTATATTTAAAGCTAGATTATAAATATAAAATATTAGATAATATAAAAATCAAATCAAGAGTATGTAGTAATAATATAATGTAGGATAAAGTTTATTTAAATAAGATAATGAAATTAATAAAATTTTTTTATAAAAAGTATATAATTATTAATTTAATAACTATATAATTTTCAAATTTATAAGTTTTTGTTAAAATGTAAAATAGTTGATAAATAATAATTTTTTAAAATATGTTTTTTTATATGAATTAATTAATTGAAAGTAACATAAATTCTTTTCTCATGAGATAGAAAGGAAATCTTTTATTTAATGTAGTATTGTAATATTAGAAATATAATGTATAAAATTGAAATTTGATCTTTCGATAATAATTTAAATTAAAAATTTTTAAATATTAATTATTAAATGGTAATACATCAAAGCAAACTTTTATTCTATTCGTATGTAGTATCAATGTTAAATGTTAAAAATTAATGACAAAATTTAATTTTGATCAATTTAAAGTAAATAATAATGAAAATTAAATTTTAATTACAACTTGAATTGTAATTTATTTATAAAAGGTAAAAACATTGGTTATTTATAAGGAAATGATTGTTATGTTATATTTATTGTATAAACCATTCTGATGTAATATTTTCGCAGAACTGAAGCTTACAATGATCCACTTGATGGCATTGGAGCAACGTCGGTGCGGCAACATTACATGCTATAAGTGGGTTCAGGTTCACAATCTCCTGTTCCTATAGCATTTTGGTGTATTATTTTATGTATTCAGGTTTGTAATGTGATCTCTCAGGTCCACGAGAAGAAAAGATTCTAGGAGGTGTTTGGCTAATAGGAAACTTGAAACGAAAACTATATAAGAGTAATAATATATTCGTTGTCGGTGAAGCTAATCGGTTGCTCCACGAGACATCATTATCACATGCATTAAATTTACAAGGAACAGGAATTTATGATTCAGAGGAATTTGGATCTGCAGGGAGATTGATAAAGGAAGCTTTCTATAATTTAAAGCTGTTGCCTACATTCAAATGCATTTGGTTCATAATATCAACTCTTGTTCAAGTTTCTTGCGTGTGGAATATATATATATAGGACTCTCCAAAAATTAATGCATTTTTGTTAAATAAATGCTTTTGTTTTGTTTTTGTAAACTGTAATTTTATTCAATTTTAAGTAAGAATATTCATTCGATCGATTCAATTAATTTTAAATTAAATTATTTAAAATTAAATTAATCAAATTATTTTATTTTATTTTAATTAAACAAACCAATTTTATGAAATTTAAAAATTAATTGATTGAATTTAATTTGATTGATTTGATTAGTTTTTTCGATTAATTAAATAATAAATATATTTAAATTATATTATATTTTAAACTTTTAATTTCTTATATTTTAAACAAATTAAATAAAATTATCTAACAAAATATTTAAATACTAAAATATTATGTTAAAATTTTTAACAACTTATGAAATTAAATAATTTAATTCATGCATTTTTTATTTATATTTAAATTATATTATATTTCAATTAATTTAATTTTTGAATCAAAATAATTGAAAATTAAAATAATAGGATTAAACAATTATTTATCTCATCAATGCTCATTCTTTTTTTATGTCTCATCCTCAGCCTCATGTTATAACAGATATATAAAGTTTTTTAAGTTTTTCAAACTTCAATTTGTTTCTTACTTTGGTGTGAATATAGCTAAATGTACTTTAATTACATTTACAATTTGTTTGCAGATATTGTTTGATTAAGCACTTTGATTGCTAGCTTTTGTAATTTAGGAACATAAGTATCATATATCATCTACCACTCAACTGTATAAAATTATTTAAATTAAATTTGAATGTGCTATTCAATTAAATAATATAAATAAATTATAATTATTTAATTTACTAATTAACTGGATTCATTTAGTTTCAAGCTCTTTGTGCCTGTGGAGTACCAAATGTTTCATGCTTGTTTCGAAATAACAGCAACTATATCAATTGAAACTACAATAATAAATGAATAAATAAAAAATAATTCTATTTTTAATACATAAAATAAATGTCAAAGTTAAAATAACATTAACTACTAACCTAATTAATCATTCTGATTTGAGTATCTATATAAGATTCTAATATTTCAATAACTGCTCTTGCACCGTTTAATGTTTCTTTAAGTACATTTATAAAATGCTCCACTTCAAATTGAAATTGTGGATTTAGATAGTAACCTAAACATAATTCATAACAATATTATATTAAAGTAATAAAAAATAAATATATAAGCAATTTAAACATAAAAAATAAACATATATTTTTAAATACAATCTATATTCTTGATTTACTTACCAAATGTAACTCATAATGCATGAAACTTCATCTATTATCAATAATCTTTTCATATTCAACATAATAATGATATTTTTACTGAATTGCTTGTTTAGCTCTATCCATAGCCTCGTAAATAAATCTCATTGTTGGTTTTTCATCACCATCCACAAGGCGTAATACTTTTACTAAAGGTTCATAAGCTTTTGTGTATCACTTACTTTTTTTGAAAAATCTTTTCCCAAAATATTTTTTTTGGCTTCATAAGTAGACCCTGATTTTTGTTGTTCCTATTTTGATTCTTTAAATTCATATATATTCATCAATAAATGTTTAGAGTAATATATTTTAAATTAATATTTTAAACAATGATATCATAAAAAGATACTAAATTTAAATAGTTGTACTAATTACTAAGTACTAACATTTAAATTGAACATCTCTCTTAAACCTTGCCTTTTGCCTTATTATTTCTTTTAACTGTATAAAATGAGTTATAAATCGGATAAGAGCAAGACGAAGTATTTGCTTCCCTTATGTATATTTCTTCATCAAAGCGCAACACTTTTACTAAAGGCTCATAAGCTTTTGTTGTATCACTTACTTTTTTTGAAAAATCTTTTCCCAAAATGATTTTGTTGGCTTCATAAGTAGGCCCTGATTTTTGTTGTTTTCATTTTGATTCTTTAAATTCATATATATATATATATTCATCAATAAATTTTTAGAGTAATATATTTTAAATTAATATTTTAAACAATGATATCATAAAAAGATGCTAAATTTAAATAGTTGTACTAATTACTAAGTACTAACCTTTAAATTAAACATCTCTCTTAAATCTTGTTTTTGCCTTATTATTTCTTTTAACTGTATAAAATGAGTTACAAATCAGATAAGAGCAAGATGAAGTATTTGCTTCCATTGTGTATATTTCTTTATCAAATTAACAGTCCAAATATGATTGTATATAAAACAAACAACTTTTTTTTGCATCATCCAAAACCTTTGCCATATTTTTTTCTTACCAATATCCTCATAGCACAAGTCAAACAATGATTTGAACATGTTGTTCACTACAAATGTTGTCTCTTCTCTATTAGTCTTTTCTTGCAGCCTTAAGTACTGCCTTATTATCAATAACTATTTGAACAATGTATTTTTTTCTAATTTTGTTTCATAGCTTCATCCAATAATCTATAGTAAAGGTTTGTATTTTTACTATGAACACTCGAGACATCTATAAATTTTTAAAAAATGGTTCCATTTACACAATAAACAAGGAAATTAATGATATGCATTTGATTGAAACTATTGGTCCAACCATCACACATTAAAGTAGCACCCAATTCATTCCAATGAGCTTTTAATCCATTAACACATTCATGAATTTGTTGATATTTAGACTCTAAATACACATCTCAGATCTCATAAGGTGTTGAAAGTTTCACATGTTGACCAATTTCTGCTACTACAGAAATCAAATTATGTAACCATAGAGAGTTTGCTACCTAAAAAAGAAATCGATCATATATAAAAAATTTTGATATTGATAAATAATAATTTTTTAAAATATGTTTTTTATATGAATTAATTAATTGAAAGTAACACAAATTCTTTTCTCATGAGATAGAAAGAAAATCTTTTATTTAATGTAGTATTGTAATATTAGAAAGATAATGTATAAAATTGAAATTTGATCTTTTGATAATAATTTAAATTAAATTTTTTAAATATTAATTATTAAATGGTAATACATCAAAGCAAACTTCTATTCTTATGTAGTATCAATGTTAAATGTTAAAAGCTAATGGTAAAATTTAATTTTGATCAATTTAAAATAAATAATAATGAAAATTAAATTTTAATTACAACTTGAATTGTAATTTATTTATAAAAGGTAAAAACATTGATTATTTATAAGGAAATGATTGTTATGTTATATTTATTGTATAAACCATTCTGATGTAATATTTTCGCAGAACTGAAGCTTACAATGATCCACTTGATAGCATTGGAGCAATGTCGGTGCGGCAACATTACATGCTACAAGTGGGTTCAGGTTCACAATCTCCTGTTCCTATAGCATTTTGGTGTATTATTTTATGTATTCAGGTTTGTAATGTGATCTCTCAGGTCCACAAGAGAAGAAAAGATTCTAGGAGGTGTTTGGCTAATAGGAAACTTGAAACGAAAACTATATAAGAGTAATAATATATTCTTTGTCGGTGAAGCTAATCGGTTGCTCCTCGAGACATCATTATCACATGCATTAAATTTACAAGGAACAAAAATTTATGATTCTGATTAATCTGGATCTGCAGGGAGATTAATAAAAGGAAGCTTTCTATAATTTAAAGCTGTTGTCGACATTCAAATGCATTTGGTTCATAGTATCAACTCTTATTCAAGTTTCTTGTCTGTGGAATATAAATAGGACCGTCCAAGAATTAATGCATTTTTGTTAAATAAATGCTTTTGTTTTGTTTCTGTGAACTGTATTTTTGTTCAGTTTTAAGTAAGAATATTTATTTGATTGATTCAATTAATTTTAAATCAATTTTATTTAACATTAAATTAATCAGATTATATTATTGTATTTAAATTAAACAAACCAATTTTATGAATTTTAAAAATTAATTGATTAAATTTAATTTGATCGATTCGATTAATTTTTTTAATTAATTAAATAATAAATATATTTAAATTAAATTATATTTTAAACTTTTAATTTTTTATATTTTAAATAAATTAACTAAAATTATTTAACAAAATATTCTAATACTAAAATATTATGTTTAAAATTTTAACAACCTATGAAATTAAATAATTTAATTCATTTATTTTTTATTTATATCTAAATTATATTATATTTTGATTAATTTAATTTTTCAATCAAAATAATTGAAAATTAAAATTTTTTATAATTATTTTTATTAATTAATCAAAATTAATTTAATAATTAATTGATTAATTAAATTAAATTAATATAATTAATTAATTCGATTAAAATCAGAATTATAAACTCTCCTAATTTTAGGACAATCAAGGGTTACGGTGGCTTGACGACCTCAAGCAGCTGAGCTGCCATGCTGCAGGGCGGCAAGTCAAGGACAGCTAAGAGTAGGCACCGTACTACAACTGGCCACGTTTGCCAACGAAAATATGCGCCCTCTTTCGTTCACTTATGAGCTAACGAATCTAATTACAAGCTTTGTTTGGTCTCTTTCCTCTACTCACTTAGACAAAACAAACGTTTTTTTATTAACGAATGAAAACAACCGACAGCAAGGAAGGCCGCCCCTAGCCTGCCCCAGTCAACACTTTTCCCAGTTTCCACAGCTTTGGAAGATCAGACCCAGGCCAGGCCAGGCCAAAGTTGACCTTCCTCTCCCGCTGTGCCACGTGTGCTTCATCGGCCTAACTTTAACTTTTTCCTTAAATGATTGGTTAACGTTTAATATGATATTTTAATTTAAAAATTTTTAATATAATATTTAAATTATTACTATATTAATTAATATAATATTTAAAAATTATTTACTATGAATTATCATTTAAAATTAGCTTATATTAAAAATAAGTATAATATTAATTATATATTTATAATTTAAATATCATATTAAAAATTTTACTGTAATTTAAAATTCATAACTTTAATTCTTTCTTAATTAATCTTAGATTAAATGATCGTCAGTTCAAATATAAAAGTTAGTACTATGCATTTATAAATTTTTTTAATATAATTTTAGTAGATCGCAGGTGAAATAGGAAAATAATATAATTTAAATTTTAAATTTATTAAATAGTCATTAAAAAATGTTTGTATAAATTAAATGAATTAAAATTTGAAATTTTTATGGTGATTTATACTTGTTACTAGAATATATCATTAGATAAAATATTAAAATTTTAATTTTAAAATTTAAATCTTGATAATTTTAATTATAAAAATATAAATAAAACAATTCATTTTTATTTGGAGGTTAAAAGCTCCATTGATTGAACCCCTAGATTAAAATAAAAACACTCCATCACAGATTTGCCATTTAAAAAAAATATTTAGTGGATTTATATTTTATTTTAAAAATAATAAATTTTTATATTGATATTGTAAAAAAAATTATATACATTTTCACCAATATCACTAATTTACACTTCATAAAAACCAATATTCATAATTAATTTTAAAAAAATTAATATTTTTAATACATATATATTTTTAAAATTTTTTGATGAAATGATGAATGTATAAAAACAGTAATATTCTTATTAATTAATACAACAAACATATAAAACTCCGAATAAAATAAGATTGATAATAAATAAGTAAACATATATATATATATATATATAGAATGTTAGGATTTTTTTTTTTGAAAATTTTAATTTATCTTTGAACTTTTATGATAATATTTATTTAATTGAAATTGATATTACACATAATTCGTAATTTTTAAATGTCATAAAAATTGATACAAAGATCAGTCAATTAAAATATTAAATTTTAATTCTTATGATTAGTATTGAATTTTTGGTAATTTTAACTATAAAAAAACCTTATTATAATAACTCAAGAATTAATTACTACTATTTTAATTGGTTTTTCTTAAATTATTGTAATTTTCAAAAAATAATAAAGCTGAAATTTGCAATAAATAATAATTTTTTTTATATGTAGAAAAAAAAAATACTCCCAATCTCCTACACTAATAATTTTCCCACGAAGACGGGAAACATGCAGCCTGAATCCAGTTGTGCGGTTAACAAAGTCACCTTCTTTTCTTCGCACGTGCCACGCATGCTAATCCCTCTCCATTATAAAGCCAGCGCCTCTCGTTTTACCTCTCAAAATCCTCACCGTTCTCTCTCTTGGTTGCCTTGCTTTGCTCTGCTCTGCCTGCAAGTCCAAGCTTTCTCCAATGGCCCAGCCAGCGACTATCTCACCAACCCCGCTGTTGAAGGATGAGCTTGACATCGTGATTCCAACCATTCGGAACTTGGACTTTTTGGAGATGTGGAGACCCTTTTTCCTGCCTTACCATCTCATCATAGTTCAAGATGGTGATCCTTCAAAGACCATCAAGGTTCCTGCAGGCTTTGACTATGAGCTTTACAACAGGAACGATATCAACAAGATTTTGGGTCCTAAGGCTTCTTGTATCTCTTTCAAGGACTCTGCTTGTAGGTGCTTTGGTTACATGGTTTCGAAGAAGAAGTACATCTATACCATTGATGATGACTGCTTTGTAAGCTCAACACTCATCTCTTTCCTCTTTTTGAATTTTGGGTTTTGTTGAAGAAAAGTTTTGATATTATCTTTTTTTTTTTTAATTTATGTGGGTGTTTTTGGTTTTGGAGATCTGGATTTGAGTCAATTTTTTGAATTGGAAATTGAGTTTATTTATTTAAACTGTTTTGCACGTGGGTTTTAAGTTTTGGATCTTGACGTGATTTCGGAATTGTGAATTTTGTTTGGTATTTTGGTGACTTAAAAATTTTTGAAGAGACTTTTTTTAAAAAATGTAATTTGGTGGTACTTCCCCATCTTGATTTGCTATTTGGATCTGCAATTGTTGTTTTTGTTTTATTCCTACTAAATCATAATTCCGTCAGTTACACATCTGCTTCCACAGTGTTGCAAATAACATGTATTGATCTGCTTTTCCTGATACGTTTTCAATAGATTTCTGCTTTGATTTAAGTTGTTGAGATAGTGATCGTACATTTACTCATTTACTAATGTTAAGCCTTATGTAATGAGAGACACCTGTGCCTCTTTGGCTTTTCACAGCCATTGCTCATTTGCTTGGTGATCCTGATGTTATGTTAGACTGTTAGCAGCCTTTCCTAATAATTTATTGAAAAATGGTCTTTTGTTGTTTTCTTAAGTTTGATTGTAAAATTTGAAATATGGGTCGGTTTTCGGATCAAAATTTGGTGTTACGTATTATCCGTCTGGTTTGAAGTGATGAAATTGTTTTGCTTGATTGATTTCACAGGTAACCAAAATGCATTCTAGGTGCTTGGGATATCAGTTTTGACTATCTGGAGCTGATATTTTAGAATGTGCTTGAGATTTAGCAGTTTTCTCTTTGCATTCATTGTTTTACAAGTGATTGGATCCGTCTTGTGCAAGTGTTTTATCAATTCTTCTTGGATTCATTTTCATGAGATCTGACAATGAAATGTTCTTATCTTTTCTGGTAGTCTATTCTATTCCTTGACATATATGTAAATCTGAAGTTTGAAGATGCTTGTTTTACAGGTTGCTAAAGATCCATCTGGAAAGGACATCAATGCATTGGAGCAGCACATAAAGAACCTTCTGAGTCCTTCAACTCCATTTTTCTTTAACACTCTCTATGACCCATACCGAGCTGGTGCAGATTTTGTTCGTGGGTACCCATTCAGTCTCCGTGAGGGTGTACCCACTGCTGTGTCTCATGGCCTCTGGCTCAACATCCCAGATTATGATGCACCAACTCAGCTTGTCAAGCCTCTTGAGAGGAACACCAGGTATATATAAACCTTCAAATTGTGCGCTACATATGTACTCATTTAAATGAAGCCTAAATCCTATTTCTAATTTCTATCAGGTACGTTGATGCTATTATGACAATAACAAAGGGAACCCTCTTTCCCATGTGTGGTATGAATCTGGCATTCAACCGTGAATTAATTGGCCCTGCAATGTACTTTGGGCTCATGGGTGATGGTCAACCAATTGGACGATACGATGATATGTGGGCAGGCTGGTGTACCAAGGTATCTTATCTTTCTTTCTACCTTCTACCCTCATCTTCTGTGCTATCAATCTGCTGCTATTATAGTGTCTATGGCTATAGATAAGCAATGTATTTAGCTGCAGCTGTTAATAGCCCGTCTCCACACACAGGTTATATGTGATCACCTAGGGTTGGGAGTGAAGTCTGGATTGCCTTACATTTGGCACAGCAAAGCCAGCAACCCTTTTGTGAATCTTAAGAAGGAATACAAAGGAATTTACTGGCAAGAAGAATTGATTCCATTCTTCCAGTCTGTTACCCTTCCTAAGGATTGCTCCACCGTTCAGAAATGCTACATTGAACTCTCCAAGCAGGTCAAGGAAAAACTTGGCAAGGTTGATGAGTACTTCAACAAGCTCGCTGATGCTATGGTGACATGGATTGAAGCATGGGATGAGCTGAATCCAACAGGTGCTAAATCTGCCGAGTTGTTCAATGCTGGGAAGTAAACTTCTTCAGTAAACAGCCAGCATTTTCGTTTAGCAGCCCTAGGCTTGTACCGTGATCATCGATTTTGTCCGAGCTCTTGCATTAAAGCTTGGAATATTTATTTTGCAGGTTGGGGGATATAATTTTATTTATAATACCACTGAGTTTAGAATAATAAGAAATTAGTGGCTTATGTATTGTATTAGATTTGTGATTGAGATTGTTGCCTTTCGAAAAGTTTTAGTTACAGATTTATTTGATAAAGTGTTTTTCCTTTCTTGTTTTCTGTTGGTTTCTGTTGAAGTTTTCTTTCTTCTGAATGATAAGTTGAAAGGGTAAAGGCGTTGTTATCCTTTTTAGGCTTCTTCAACGAGTCAATGTAAGGTGAGAGTCATTGTTGAATGATGAAATCATGGTAGATGGGCATTTGATAGCCGAAAGGATCAAGTTAATTTTGTTCAATTACGGGGGAAATTGTGGTTGGAACTTGACACCAGAAACCGATTTGTCTAACAAGTTTCTGACTGATTGTTCCTGATCGGTTCATCTAACTTGGACCGCAGGTTGTACTTGTCAGCAAGACAAATGATGATTCCACCCATACCTAATTATAGTGCAGCAATCCTGAAGTATTTATTTGTCTTCACTTCCTGCCAAAGCAAATGAAGGAAACAATTAAGAGTCCATCGCACTGCAACTTCTTTTTGAGGCTAACTCCATCATTAGGTACATTTGTACAGCATTGCATGGTGAGATATAATTGGGAATCTCACATATTGGTGTAACATCTCGCGATGGAGTTGGCTTGACTTCCTCTCTAGTTACAGGTACGAGGAGAAGGGTTCAGTAAACAACTGGATCTTAGGACAATTGGTTTACCGGATGTTAGAGCAGTCGACTGTTTTAGAGTACGTTTTTTAATTATGACAGTTGATTGTCTTCGATGAAACAATCAACTGCCATAATTTCACCATTACTGGTATATTTGTATTCAAGCACATTTTAATTATTTATTTAAATATCAACATTATAATATTCAATCTTAACAAATATCATCGTCATCATTTTAATTTTATGGAATCAATCTTTATCAGCTATCGGCTATGATGAGATGACAATAGTAAACCCAATAAAATAGCAAGTTATGAGATGTAGCAGAAGGCTACAATGGAGATACTAAACTGCAAAAAAGAACGCATAAACAACAATTTAGGCTTAGCGGTTGTTATTTTCGAGCTTCCTTCTCGACCTCAGCCACATCGAAGTCTTATCTTCTATAGCACAGACAAATTATTTGTCAACCATTTTTGGGATCAGCATTAGTAGCGTAATCGCCAATTCATGTCGATATTTCCGCCAAATTTCCTGCAGACAGTGAGAATGAGACGGTAAATTATGCCGGCAGATAAAATGTGAGCGAAGGCTACACAGAATCTTTTCATAATCTCATAAAGTCATCTTGTAAGTGTCACAAGCTGTTTGTTCTCGTATGCATTGCCCCCATAAATTTCGATTTTTCATGTGTTTTCATGTGCTTGTTCCATATGCTTCCACCAACCCCATCTTTTTTCCTTGAGCAATGCATGGACAATGATGTTCCAGCAAAGCATTTGATTTCCACACACACAAAAAAAAAAAAAAAAAACACTGTGATCTCGTTGTTCTTGACTTATTGAAACCATTGTGATCATCCGGCTAATTTGGATTTTGGTCCCGTTGTCTCCTGATAAAGAAAGGAAAAATTTTTCTTGTCATTTTCTTTTTAATTTTCTCTTTCTAGGGATGACAACCAAAATGTTTCATCTTAATTTTTAAGGCAAAAGTAACATGGAGCACCGACATTATATCAATTCTGTGCCTTTTGGCCTTTGCATCTCTTCACTCACCGACAAATTTACTAGAAGTAGGCCGTGCCCATATTTCTCCAAAACAAATGGTTAAAAGATTATTTCCGTGCATAAAAAAATCTGTTGCTTTTACTATTTATTTTTCTTGAATTATTTACATATTTGATGAACAGACCATTAATCCTTTAAAATATATATATATATATATATATATATAAATCCAACAATGACCCCACGTTCGAGTAACATGATAAAATTCATATGGAACTGTAAGATCGAGAGTAGAATGTCTTAAGTTCATGTCATAGATGACAATTGTTAAGATATTTATCTTTTTGAATTGTCTGATATATTTGTGAAATCAATTGGTAGGAATTAGGCACCAGAGAAGGATATAAGTATTAAAACCTTACTTTTGTAATATTGATGTTAGAAATCTTGCTGACATCATCACTTTCAGCAGGGTCTCAAAATTACTGGTATTCAACAATGGACACAATTGACTAATATGAGTAACTCAGTGGGCATTTAGAATTGCTTCCTGCGTTGTAGTTTTTTTTTATCTTAACATCCATAAGCAATACAAAATTATAATCTCAAGCAAATTCCTTTGAAACTTATGACTTGGATTGTAAGAATTCCAAGTGTTATGAGCATTTGAAGAGGAACAAGTTAATGAGAACACCCACATGGGTTAGTCTAGTTGGTAAGAAGAAAATACCCTCGTCAACTCGGGTTCAGTCATTACGGGAACTACTTCGAGAGTAAAATCTCAAATACATCAAGCCGATACGAGGGAGTGCGCCGTTAAGATTGCCCAAGGAGGGGATTAGGCTTAGGAATAGCCTGTGAATACGCCTGACTGGCTGACTGCATTATAAAAAAATAATAGGAATCCAACTGCTAGAGCATGTAAAGAAGAACCACAAACATTACTGGAATCCAAGTGTTAGGTGTCTTATTAATTAGTGAAAATTACATGTAAAGGCCAGACTTGATGATATTGTTCAAATAACATTGAACGGAAAAGCATTTTAGGAGACATATAAGTGAATGTGGATATGACCTTGGGTCATTTATTATTCACTTCTGAGGAGGGAATGACTTCATGGTTATATAAACAGAGTCCAGCTGAATCTTAAAAAAAAAAAAAAAAAATAGAAAACTGTTAGCAGCAGCTGAGAAAGTTTGATTAGCATCTGAACTTTCTCATGTTTGCTCTCCCTAATGCTTCCATTTATATTACTCTTGAGCTTCGGAACAGCGCATCTTTTAGCACAATGGGCTCCTCTGTCATTGCAAGTCCAACCGTCCAACAAATTCGAAGGTAGAAGAATGATAAATAAAGCAGCAGTTAGTTTAAATTCGTGAAGTGGTGCATAAATATGTGCTCGCATTATTAACACTGAGACTAGCAAAAATGATTAAAAAAAAACTCATTTTGAGATACATAATAATCATTAACTTGATATGGGGTATGCGAGTCATATCTGGATTTAGCATGACAAAAATGAATGATACATTCAAGTAGAGATGAAGTTGATGTACTACCATACATGCTCCTAACTATCTCATTCTTTTCATAGAAGGAAAAAGGAGTGTGGTGGAGATTAACAGCCTGTTTGGTTCACTGGAAAAGGCATGAAAAAGAATGCCTACGATTTCATTGTTTTGGACAAACTTAAAGCATTTATTTCATTGTTTTCCCTTTTTTCATGCTACCTAATTAAGTTTCTATGATTTGCCTTTCACTGTTTCTGTTTTTTCCACCCCTTATTTTCCCCCACATCCCTTGTTCACATAATAAATTCCATCTGGCTGCACAATATTGCAGCTTCAATGCCATATGATCCCAATTCCATTATTTCAGACAAGAATTTGTTGCCCATCATTATGGTCTCAACCAATTTCAGATCACCTTTGGCACCACAACTTTTTTGCTTTTCACGCTGTTTTCTCTATGGCCAATATAATTTTTGCTTTAGCTAAGTAATTCACTGCCTATAACCACCATCAACCAAGTAAAATAATGGCACTTCTAAGCAATTATTGACACTTTTAGCTTCAGGGAGACCACATCAGCTTAAGTCATTTTCAATTTATATACCGAATAGCAGTTCAAAGTCCTACTGATAAACTCACTCATACTTTCAGCTAAATTTGTTTTATAGCTATTCTACTCCAGTTTCAATGAGGGATATGATTTATTAGAAGTATCTTATGACAAATGATTCTGCTGCAGTTTCAATGAGGTATATGATTTATTAGAAGTATCATATGACAATGATCTTAATTAGGGAAAAAAAAAAAAGAATAGACCCTAGAGCATCCACATTTCATCTTGTTTACATTTTCCACCTTTCATTTTCAAGTAGATATTCATATAGGCATCATGTCAACAAAGATACATGATAATGAACATTTAAACATCTTTACTTACCTTATTTGATCTGTACTCAAGTGATTCGGCGGTAGCAGAAAGCCTTATCTTCCTGCTTTACCTGTGCATATATTGTCTTTGATGCTCCACTCACTGAAGCTGTGATGAAAGCTGAAGCAAATCAATTGTTGGTCCCTCTTCGCATGATAGGCGATCCCTGGTATTTATAAATTCTGAACCTTGGTAAATCCCATCACATATACCAAAGTTGGCAGCTTCACTACCATCAGATATTAGTAGGGAACCCAAGTGACTCCCTTCAGTTGAATTCATCCCTGGTGAAGAGAACTTATTTGACAACCCAGTAGTCGAAGCCTGTGAGTTAACTCCAATGAGCTTTTCTGAGACTTGACTCATGTTGTAATGGGCCTGGCTGCCTGGAATGACCAGGGAACGACTCATGGGAATTCCTGATGAGTGGCTTGAAGAGTTCTGCGATTGAGATGACAGAAGAGAGAGAGCACAAGAAGAATCTGAAATCCCAGATAATCCTCGAATGGTTGATGTTGCATCAAAATCACTGATGTCTTCATTTCTTAACGGGGTGCCTTGGAATAAAGGGTGTGATCCAGAATTTGGACCACCAAAATCATGAGGATATCGTGCATTGTTCTCACCCGAAATGCCTCCAGTGGCTATATTAGCTCCATTATCATGAAAAGAGGTAAACAGTTTCTCAATACCACTAGCAGAGTAGGAGGATTTTGAAGGAAAATGGCCATTCACGATGGGAATGGCAGAAAGAGGGATATAATCAGGCCCATCTTCGACTTTTACCTGCTTGGCCCATTCATTTGTTACAAACTTCTCAGCATGCAAACGGCCACTAGGTAGTAAACCTTTACAAATAAAGGACGTAGTTGACAACATAGTCCCATGAAATCTGCCACCTGCAAAGCCTGCATAATATTGGGAGCATTTATAATATATAAAATTCACAGATATTTCATGAGACCAACAGAAATGCAAAAATAGGGACAAAGAAGTCATCCTTTACAAATAATTTCATATGCTTAGCATCATGGAAACCCATAAGAGTGGCAAATTATTAGACTACACCTAAAATTTGAAAGTTTTTTCAACCGAAATATCAATCAAAGAATTAAAAACAATTCAATTTTTTATGTTCACAAAACAAGATAAGCAAACCATTATATCTTTAGCAATCTTCCTAGTAGTTCCAGATAATCTCCTCAGTTTTAGCCTAGCAACAAAACCTACGTTTTTATGTTAATATGCTGCCAAGGTGTTAAGGAAGTATGAAATTGCAGGTCAAACACGTATATACGCATTATTTGTTATACCCAATCAAGCATGAGCAAGGTGTATCTTCCCCCAACTCTACACACACAGATAATATGAATGAATGAAATCATGTATGATGTGGGTTTAATACCATTATATTGCTCAAGTAACCTTCCAGTTCTCCCTGAGTGAATACCAACTTGAGGTTTTCTCCGCCGCTCGTTGTGGCCAGCAAGGCGTTTACGACAGCTGCGCTTACCATGATCAAATTCAGCCAGCAAATGAAACCTGGATGGTCAAAAGGTAGAACATATTATAGCAGGAATGAGGCCCAAGCATGGTAACTAAGCCAAGTTCTATGATAACAAAGTTGACCTTCAACAATATTTATTGGGATTCCCAATAAAATATAGATTTTGTTTTAAAAAAAGAGTAGAAACAATATGTCTATACACCAGCCTGACAATTAAAATGAAGCAACAATGCAAAAACGTTTATACAGGCAATCCATCCCAAGAAATTAGGACATAGAAAGATTGACGGAACATTAGACACTCCCTTCCCCCCTTCCCACCCGCACCCTAAAAAGATGAATGGCAACATGAGAAGCAAGACCAGGAAAAAATCCAATATAAATTAACTGTATTCAAGATAGAACAACATATCCAACTGGAACAATTCCAAGGTCACAGACACCCTGTTTTACTGATGAGATGATATGGTAATAGGGATAAAAAAACTGTGAATATTACTATATTTTTTAAATAGACAAGAAGAGTTTTGTTTTTTCTTTTTGGTTTTATTTTCTATGTTATTTCGTATTAATTGAAGGAGCACAAAAGGACTTCTATAAGCAAAACTGACCTGCTGCATTGTTGACAAAACCGTTGTTCAATTCCATTAACAATAACTTTTCCAGTTTTTGAATGAACCTCACAAACTTTGTGCCTCTTGTGGTAGTCTTTTGAGGAAGTCAGATCCTTGTTACAACCATAAACTTGGCAATAGGCGGGATGAGAATTTACTCCTGCTGCTCGAACTCCTTTGGGGGGTGTAGATGACTCAGATGAAGATAAAATGGGGGCTCCTATAGAAAAACTAGAACTTTGGCCATCTCTATGATCAGGAAATCTTCCCAGCGTTAAATCTATCAGTGAAGAATCCCGACTATTAGAGTCCACAACAGAGCTTGAAAGCTTCGAAGTAGACTCATCAACCCCAGAAAAGGCATTGAGGGTAGCCATTATTGGATTTACAGTTCCTCCCCCACTAACTTTGCTACATAAAACATCCCCAATTGAATCATTAGGTAACTGTTTTCCCATGAATTCTCCATACCCCAATTCCCCAAAAGCATGATTCTCAGTGGCTTGTTGTCCGGAGACTAGCATGTTGTTACTAAAACTATATGGACCTTTTAACTCCCAGTTCATAAAGGCACTTCTATTTCTTGCATAAGAATCAGAAGGTGAAATTTCTGCATCAGTTACAGACCCCTTCTCCCCTGAAACATAACTCCAGGACTCCATTACATGCAACAGAAGCACCCAAGTACAGATTAAACCTAGTTGAATTCAAGAAAAAACACAAAAAAGCTATCTTTCTTAACTTCTCACTATAACATGTTGATCTCCAAAACCTCAGGTAAGTCTCAAAAGCAACTCTTCATGGACGCTGCAACATTAGCTAGGAAAGTCCACTTGAAGAATCAAGATCAAGACAAGCAAAGAAACCCATCAAATTCTCCTTTGTAGCACCAAATTTATGGAAAGTTCAAGTCTTGATAGCCAAATGCATTAACCACAAAAACAAAAGAGAAAACCCAAAACAATAAACAGCTCTAAGAATTATATGACAACCCCACTTGTATTCAATCAAGTAAAAGCTCAGGAACAAAAGAACTAATGCTAAATGCAAGAGCAAGAGTACAAACAAGTAACACAGAATGAAAACAACTGCAAAACAACAGTAAATAGCCCAGACACTTGAAGAAGAAAAAGCTCTTTACTTGAGTTCACAAAAAAAAATATACTATATAAAAAGTTAAATAAAAGTTGCTCAAGGATTATGACAAATGAAGAAAGAAAGAAAAAAAGAGAGAAAGAGGTGTACTTTAGCGGTCTAGAGTGAAGCAATGGTACAAAGAAATGGTGAGAGAGAGACAGTCAGGCAGATACAACACAAGAAGCTCAGCGAAAATGATGTGTTTATGTCCCAAACTCCATGGAAGCAAGGAGCTTTTGTGGTTGCCATTTTAAGAGAGCACAAAAAAGCGTTATTTTTTTCCCTTAAACTACTTTCCAGTTTTCCAAATTCCAATACTTGTTTAGTAAGCATTGAAAATTGCTATGTCCACTCTTTCCTTTCATTATTCCCAAAAATTGAACTTCATACTACCATCTTCTTTCATCGTTAAAGTAATTTGCTTTTCTTTTAGCTTTTTTTGCTCGATTACTTTGCTAAGACAGTGAAATGTAAAATAAAAATGAACATGCAAACAAGGGTTCTCTCGAGCGATTAAAATTATATATAATTTTATTAAAATTTTAAATTAAAATTTTTTATTTTATTATATCGTATTATTATATTTAAAATTATTAAATCTAATTAAAAGCACGTAAAACGTGGGATACCAAAATCGAAAAGCTATAGGCAAGCCACGCAAGAAAGAAAAGCAATGAGAGGCAACAATTCAGTGAGAGTGATGTGCAAAATGTCTCAATGTAGTGTCCAGACGCTCAATCATGCTGGAATCTAGAAGACAGGTCCCACCCTTGCATTTAACACTTCTTCCTACACCTAACAACCCTTTCTGTCTTTGTCAACCCCACTCCCCAAGGCGCGTTTCTACACGTGTTTAGTGCGTGTGGGTCGATACTTTAAGATTGGAATTCGACTTTAACCTCATTCTCCTTTAACAAATTAAAAAAAAAAAAAGGCTAACAATATCAGAGCGAATAATTTTTTATTTAAAAAAAATATATATAATTGGTTTCAATTATTTTAATATAATTTTTAAATTATTTATTTAATAAATATAGCTAAACTTTTATATAATAACGTCAACAATATGTAAATAAATATATAATATTTTTAAATATTAAATAAAAATTTTTAAAAATATAAAAACTAATATCATTAATTTATTAATATATTTTTAAATATTTAATCTGATTATATGATATTTAAATAAATATTTTTCATGTAAAAATATATTAACATAAAAATAAAGAGATGGAAAAGAAAATAATCTTAAATTTTAGAGATTTGTTTTCTTTTTTAAAAAAAAAAAAGAGATTGAAATATGTATAATCCTTTTATTTGAAAAAATAAGATGTAAAAAGAAAGTTGTTATAAAAAATAAAGAGATGCGGCTCTAGTTTCAATTTGTAAGGGTTCTAGTGTCAATTTTTAAGGGTTTTATTTTGTTTATTAATTTTTATTAGGTTAAAAATAATAAAAAAATAAAAAATAAATTATAAAATTACAAATCATATTTCATAATCGAAAATGATTAATTCATTAGTATTCATCGAAATCAATTAAAATCTATAAAAATAATTAATATTATTTAATATCAAATTTAAAATAAAAAATTATTATTAAATATATCATATTTTAATATTATTAAAATGTATTGACCGATATAACTAATACCGAAATAAATTATCAACCTTACAAGGATCCCTTTAATTAGAGTGAAGGACACAGAGACTAAACTGAACTATGAAATTAGAGAAGTATTTACATGGATTTTTTTTTTTAACTTTTCTCAAAGTTCGATTAACTAATATTTATAAAGATTAATTAAAGATAATTAAAATATTAATTAAAATAAAATACAAATGAAATCATTTGTTGAATATTATTTTTAAAATAATTACATAAATCAATTAAATTAAAATTAAAATTTATTTTGAAAACAATTCAACAAAATTGCATATTTTGACCAAATCAAATTGATTGATCTTTATCATGTTGCACTTATTTGCTTTTGTCGCCAACCAAAGGTTGCCTCCCAATGAGTTATCTTCTCTTAATACAGAATAAAGGAATATTCGTTGCCCTTATCTCCAAGCCAAGTAGCTTTATTTATTATAGCATGTGCATGACTAGGAAAAATCATCATGTAAAATAACTTTATTTGCAATCCAACTTTTCCAACATTGTTTGTGTTCTTCTTTTTGCCCTTTTTTTTGGGTCAATTTTCTTTGATTTCTCTTTCTTTGTGTGTGTGCAAGTTTTTTTTTTTTTTTTTTAATGTTTGTAGTGAAGGGTTAAGTACATTTTTTTTTAAAGAATAAGATGTACCTTGATGATCAAACATTCTAACTACAACTTGGTCACCTTTGTTCCTCCAAAAATTTTAATTAATCAAACACACACCAAAAGATGTTTAATTTAATTCCCTTTCTCAATGTATAGATAACAAGGTGATATTTCTTTTAGTCAAATGATGTATGTGTTTCTTTTAACCTTGATTCAAGCTTTTTTTTTTTTTATAAGAAAAATCTTGTTGTCATGTGTGTTAGTTTATCGGGATTGTATCGGTATTCCATCAATAATTATTGATGATAAAATTTTCTCGATATACATTCTTTTATGATAGTGAAAATGTGATGCATTTTGGTGAAAGCCAAGCTCCACACTCTTGTAGCCACATGCTACAAGAATAAAAATCTTATGAAAAAGATATTGACAAAAGTTAATTGAAGGAATAAATTTGTTGTCCATGAATATTGCATATTTATCTTCATTTTCCATCTCTTTTTCATTAGAAAATTGCCATGTTCAGCTCCACACATACATGGATCTTCAGTCATCTCAAGTTAAAAAAAAGGATGGTCCTTGAATAACTTATAAGATTTAAAACATCTTCTTTTTTTTTTTTTTTTTCAGTGTGTATTGTTTAATTGGTTTGATTGGGACCTAAAAAAAGTTGATGAAATGCTCAATTGATATTGGAAATTTGACTTCTAATTAGCATCAAACTGTGAACAAATGTTGCCATTTTTTGGACCATTGGTAAAATTAGTGGTCAATTGTGGGTTATAACAACTCAGATGATAAAGAGAAAGAGAATTTTAGACTTTTAATGCTTTTTCAGTTTTTCTGCTCCAATTAAATTATCATATTTTGATTTTTTGTCAATATTTGACTTGTTATTATTTTATATTTATTTTTGATAAAAAAATAAAAAATATATTTAAAAAAACTTTAAATGAAGTATTTCTTTTTTTGGAATAAAGTAATTTCTAAATATATTTTTATAAAATTTAATTAATTAAAGTGTTTATAATAATTGCGGTCAAAGTTTAAAAATTATTTGTGACAATTTAATTAGGATAGAAGGAATAGAAATTTAAGATTTTAATTACCTTTTATCCAAAAAAAACTAGTAAATGCTTTTTCTTTTTTTTTTTTAAAAGGAATTTAGGATTTCAATTCCACATTTTACCCTGTAAAATAGTAAATTCTTCTTCTTCTTCTTCTTTTTCTTTTTTTTTTTTTTCTAATGGGAGAGCTGTAATAGACTATTAAGATAGCTTTAGAGTTGGGAGAATTGCCAAACCTACATCAATTAGATGAGCCATCTTTGATGATCAAGAGGGTAATGAAAGCACCATTATAACAAATTAATGGGCAACAACCAAAAGCCAGCCGTCCCCCAATTTAGAAACTTGTCTTAGCAGCCAACAGCTCATGGGCTCACGTGTCCCCAACTCTTTAATTTCAAATTTCTTGCATGTTTTATGTTTTTATTTTTACCCTTTTCTTTTCCCTTCCATAATCCATGTCTGTCAACAAATTTTCCCATTACAATGAAATATCACAAAGTAAAATTTAAAGTTTAGCTCAATCAATTCATGTAATCAATTTTATAAGATAATATCTAATAAATTTAAATTTTAAATAATTACACTTATAATCTCTTTCCCTAAAAATCCCTATCATATATAAAATAATAACAATAATAATAATAATAAAAGGTTTTCACAACCACAAATTCCCTTATAATATATACATGGGTTTAATATGAGTAAAGGTCAATTTGGATGGACGATAAGATTGATTTCTATGATATTAAAAATTACGGTGGAGATTTGATTATCTATTATAGTGATAAAATTAAAATTAATGATGAAAACATATATTTGGATGCAAATACAATGATAAGATTAGATAAGTTATAGTGAAAAGAAAAATAACCATTAAGTATATTAAATAAAAATTATATATAATGAAATCATAATATAATAATAAATTTAATTTATTATATAATAAAAACTATTTATTATATTAAATTAATAAATTTATTTCATAATTTTTAAATAAAAAAGAGAAGTTAAATGGTAAGGACAATTTTGGGTAAAAAAGGAAAAAAAAAATGGTAAAGAAAAAAAATGAGCGCCATTACCTCACTAGACCAAAATTCACCAATGGAAATTTGGAAGTTAAAGTCCCCAACTGATACGCAGCTTCAACATCCAAATGAATGTGTGGCATCTTTGGAAGATTTTAAGGGGTGTAATCGTACCTCACCATGGTTTGATTTCATCCCAATTGTATCAGACTTTGCCACAATTGTTGACTTTTTGCTTTTTAATTCCCATCTACTAAATCTATATTACACTAAGATAAAAAAAAAAAAAAAAAAAAATCCAATCCCCTAAGGGTACGTTTGGTTAGAAAGAAAGTTAGATTATTCTCAAAATTTTACTTTTCGTAAAGTAACTCTTATGTTTTGGTTCATAATGTCTGATTTTTGAAGATATTTTAAGATTTCTAACAGTGTTCAAATATGCCATAATTAGAAATTCTCATATTCTTGTAGTTTTTTAAAATTTTGGGAGGAAAATAAATTTATCCTACATTTAACTTCAATAATAAATTTTTTTGTCTCTTTTACTCTTGAAAATCAACATAATTTTATGATCAATGAAGATCCATTCTAACATGAAAATGGGCATTCATAACTATAAATTGGCAAATGTGCAATCTTAACCACACGATTGAACACCTAGCATACAATTGGGCATGTCGTATATTATATAAAATAAAAACATTTTTAAAAGAACAAACATAGTAGAATGATGTAATTTTATGTTTTTAATTTTTATTTTTATTTTAGAAAGCATTACGTTTTTATATTTGAAACATAATACATCAATTAAAATAATAACAAAATGTCATGCTTCGATATCGAAATATAATACGATCATATTACTTTGAAGTAAAAACCCAAAATAATACGAAGCATATTATATAATCATCGAAAAATCCTCAAATAAAATAAGGTACTCAAGAAGTTTTAATCTCTATAAAATAACTAAATAACTAAATAACAAGTCTCTAAATCATCAATGTCAAACATTATAACTAAAAAAAAATTATACTTCATTAAATCTTATCCCCTAAATAGTTTTTCAATACTTAGATTCTTCTAACTCTTCACAAGACTAATCATACTTATCATTTTTATCATATGTAAAAAAAAGAAAATGAGGAATGAGCAAACCACAACTTAGCAAGTACAGACTCATACACCTTACTTAATCAAACATCATTTTTATACATACTATATAGATTATTGCAAAAAACATTCATAAATCATTAATGTCAAAAACAATTCAATGATCATCATTTTGTCAAAATTTCGTAAAATTATAAATCAATATCAAATATATTAATTCATAAATCATTTCAAATATATTGTTATTCAAAATCATAATCAAACCAAATCGTGAATCAATTTATAAAAATCATTACAATTCATCATAAACCATTAGTTCATCATTAGCTACGGCCATTGCTATAACCCATGATATTGGTCGTATCGATAAATTCATCCTTATAATTATTGCTCTCTATTATAACTCGTTAGCCAGAACCAAATGCCAACTACTATAACCTATTAGTCGAGGCTGTATGATCATATACATGCTAACTATTATAACTCGTAAGCCATGACCGTAGAACTAGTTTTGATTTCAATGATTTCACTTCTCAGGGATGTAAAATTGTAGCTATTATAAAATCATTCCTTAAACATAAATTATTTTCTCATTTCATTCATAAGCATGATCCATCATTTACATAACAAAAACACGAAATAATCATATGCTTGATTCTATTTTCATATATCAAAAATAAAGAAATAAAATATTTACTCATTTAGAAATATACATATATACATAGGTTCGAAAACAAGCAAAGTGTATGAGATTCTATTTACCTTCTTTCAATTTCATCATTTAGTTTTTCTACCCAAATAATTAACGGCCTATTCAAGATAATTTCAACGTAACAAAAATTATCAACCCATTTCGAGACCAATGATACAAAAAACAATTAAGTTAAACAATGGTTAACTCAACTAATTAATATTAATAGCCTGAACTTTTTTTACTAAAATAGTCATATCTCAAAATATCTAACTTGAAATTAAAATCCTTTTAATGTGTTAGAAACTCAACTTAATAAGCTTTCTAACCATGTATGATCCATCTTGTAATTTCTTGTAGATTAAGTATAATAATTTTTGCAATCCATATCATATGCTGCTGATAGAAAACATGTATACCTTCTAATAAAAATTACATATTTATTCATAGGAGACTCCAAATTCAATTATGTTTATTTCATTGAAAAGTAGACTCAATAACTTTTCAAACATATATGACTCAATTCTTTATTCCTTGTATAAAATTTAAGATAATTTTCATAATTCAACCCTAATGATGTTGCCTTATAGCCTACACATCCTTAAGTAAAAATTAAACTACTATTTATAGAAAACTTAGAATTGACTTCCATTTATTTCATTGGACAGCAAATTCAGCAAGATTTCCAATGGTATATAATAATCATAACAATATTTTATCATTTAATACAGAATATTATCTTCATCTACCATTGCAAACACCAGGGTTTATATGAAACAAATATTTTCCTTTTTAACCCCATCAAATTTATATTTTCTATTTTTACAGTAATAAAATTACATTACTAAACTTTTTAAACCCTTTGTTATAACCTAATTAAAGTTTAAATGATTTTTCCCAAACCAATCTTAAAGAGGAAAAATGGATTTCCTAAAATTTTAAGGTTTTTCGATTATAAGTTAAACCTCAAGATGTAACAATCAACATTATTTCTTTAAAATTAAAGAAATTATTTACTCATCTCTGAAAAACACTGTCCATGTATATTTTGTTCTTACCCTTCACTTGAAATCCTTGGACTTATCTATTTTGTATAAGAAAGAAGAGAGAAATAACCATTTATTTTCTTTCTATCAATTATTGACCGTAAATAGTAATATAAGTTAACCCTATTAAAAATTAGTTTATTTACTGATAAGTCCTTTGCCTTTCTAACTTTTTATTAAAAACTCCATTCACTTATAAAATACTTAAAATATTCATTTTTGTTTCATGGGTATCACATTCTCCCCAACTTATAAAAAGTTTCGTCCTCGAAACTTGATTTACCTTTATTTTTAAATAACTAAAGATGCCGTTTCTTTATATAATCTTTCATTTCCTAAGTTGCTTCTCTTAGGTATGATTGCTTCTTTGAACTTTTATAAAGGAAATAGTTATGTGCCTTAAAATTTACTCTTTCTGATCAACTATTCGAATAAGATATTCCAAGTATGTTAAATCCTCTTAAGCTTCTAAAGGTTCTTACTTTACCAAATGGTTTAGGTCAGAGACATATTTTCTTAACATGGACACATAAAACACATTGTGCACAATAGATAATTGAGGTGGCAAGGCTATCCTATATGCAACTTCTCTTACTTTGTCGAAAATTTCGAACAGTCTTATATAAAGTTAGGCTTAACTTTCTTCGCTTCTCAAACCACATAACACCTTTTGTAGGTGACACCTTTAAAAAGACATAGTCATTTTATTGAAATTCTAACTCCCCTTTTTTTTATCTGTCCAATTCTTTTGACAATCTTGTGTTGCTTTAAGTCTCTCTTTAATCTCATTGATCTTTTTTATAGTCAGTTGCACTGTTTTCCCTAAGAAGTTTTCTCTTTCCAATATCATCCCAACATAAAAGGGGATCTACATTTCTTACCATACAAAGCTTTAAAAGGAGCCTCCATAATGTTGGATTGATAATTGTTATTATAAGCAAACTCTACTAAAAGTAAGTAATTATCCCAACTACCTTTTAGATTAATCACACATGCTTAAAGCATATATTTCAGAATCTAATTTGTTCTTTTAGTTTGCCTATGTGTCTGAGGATGAAAGGTTGCACTCAATTTCAAATTTATCCCATAGCTTATTACAAGCTTACCCAAAATTTAGAGACAAATCTAGAATCTTTATTTGAAACAATACTTACTGGAACTCCATGCAATCGAACAATTTCATCCATGTATAATTGTGCTAGTTTATCAAGTGGAGTGGTCAACTTGATAGGTAGAAAATGAGCTAATTTAGTGAGTTTATCAACAATTACCTACACTGCATTATTCCTTTTCGATGATCTAGGCAATCTATCATGAAATCCATAAAGATGTGCCCCTTACTTCTATTTCAATATCTCTAAAGGTTGCAACAACCCTAATGGTCTTTGGTGTTTAGCCTTAACTTGTTGACACATTAGACATTGGGACATAAATTGAGTTATTTCAGGTTTCATGTTATTCCACCAAAAACTTTTTTTCAAATCCTTATACATCTTAGTGCCTCTAAGATTTATAGTGAATTGAGACCCATATACTTCTTCTAAAATCTCTTGTTTCAGTTCAAAATCATTTAGTACACACAACTTGTTCCCAAAGCGTAATGTGTTATTCTCGTGAAACTTAAACTTTGGTCGTAAACCATTCGTCAATGAACTAAAATTTATCAACCATTTGATCCATAAATTCAAGAAATAAAAGTTTTTTCTTACTTGTTATTATCTCAATAAGTTTGAGATTTAGATTTACTTCCATATAAAACCTCAAAATGAATCATTGAATATTTATCTTATGACTATTGTTATAAAAAGTTTTTCTTCAAGTCTGACTCAAACATTGCTTAAAAGAATGTCTACCATCGATAAAACTTCCAAAACTAGAAGGAACACAAAATATTCTTATCTAAAATATTGATACCCAAAATCTATTACTCTTTATTTATTAAAGATTCATCACTTTCTCATCTAATAATAGCCCAAGAATTTATAACTTAAACCAAATCAAGCTTCCGTTGCATACTCTAATATTTCCTTTTAGTAAAACTCTAAAATAACAAATTAACTTTCATAGCTTTGTTTCATGACAAGAAAAATATATGTTCACAAAATTTTATATAATTTGCTTTACGCCAAGTATTCATAATTATATACAACCTTAAATTTGAATAATAATATCAACAAATCCTTTAGTCATAAAAAAAAATCATATAGCACTTTAATTTTCTTTTCTTCACCACCGACAATATGAAAATTTCTATCAATTAGCCGTTATAAAACATATAAAATTAATGCAATAAATCATATCCATAAATTTATACTATGTAAATTCAAACATAAATCTTTAGTTACTCAAGTTGTCTTCAATTTCAATTACTATTCTTTCTAATTTAATAAATAAATTATCATATAACAATTCATTCTCCACAATCTTCACCAATATCATAATGTCTCAAATTTTCTTTTTACCAAATATATTGCTATCAACTCTTAGTTTATGTTAAAACCTATGTATCATAACTCATAAATAAAATTTTCTTATAGAATTTAAATAATAAAAACTTCAAATAATTGAATTCATGCGAAAAATATAGTTATGAACAATAACTAAATGCATCACATTATTTAAAATTTTTTTTCAAATTTATCTAAAATCGAATACATGCTCAACATCACCAAGTACACAAAATCAACACTAATTATTAAGACCTGATCATAAAATAAATAATTTTTTGCACTTGTAAGATTTCAAACAATCATTAACCAAAACATATATATTTTTTGTAAATCAATTACTTCTTCAAAAACAACTTCCTTACTAAATCATCTAGATAATCACAACTTTAATTTTTATCCACAAATTTAATTCCTTGTTAAGTACATAGCATTATAACACAATAGACTATGTTTTCCATAAATATAAAATTTGAAGGAATCCAATATTATACTTCAATTATAAACTATAACCACAAATAATCACTTTGACAATTGAGAAAATTCTTTATACTCCAAATAAAACCTTCAAATTAACTACACAAATATCTAACTCTTATAATCAAATCTTAAATATTTTCTCAATAAAAAATATAGAATCAAATCAAGTGAATATCTTTCTTCACGTATATAAAACTATTTACCACAATTATAATAATCACAATTGAATCAATCAAGACATTTTCTAACATTGTAATCGAGAATTAATCACTTCATAATTTCAAAACATCATTTCATTTGAACTCCAATATTCTATACTTTTAATTTCAACAATCTACACTCATATACCATTCTTAATCCATGATTAAGGATTCACTTTACACTTATCAAATACTTCAATATCTTTTTAAGTCGAAGGTCTTTTCTTAAACCCATAGGATCTCCAATGATCAAATCGTTCTCTTAAATAATTCTTTAACTCATAAAATATGTCTCATTATAAGTCACATTAAAAATCTCTTCAACTTATAAATTCGCACTATATCAATGTAATTACACTTTCTCATAACTACAATATTTAAAAGCAATATGTAAATATCAATCAAAATAATTACACCAAGAATTCATTGAATCTTTGATTCCTCAAAATTTGTTAAAACTTTAACTATTTCAAAATTCATCGAGTCATTTGCTCATACTCATGAATATAGTCTATAGATCAAACATAAGCCTTTAAAAAATTATCACATAATCCAAAATCATCATGTAAGTCTTTAAAAGTCTTTACAAAGAATATAGATCATAACTCAGACTCTTACAAAGTCTCTTTTACTCTAAAGATTATAACCTTCATTTTTAGAAAATCACACATTAATATAATTATTATAATTTAACCTCTTAGGAAATTTTCAAAAATCATAATTGTAGTTATTAAAAAATCCTCAAAATCATAATATAAGCTTTTAAACATTTTACATAGTTTAAAGATCATAATTGGAACTTTTAGAAAATCTCCAAGAAAAATAATCTAGGCTTTTTAAAAATCTCATCATAATTTAACTCTTAAAAATTTTTCAAAGATCGCAACTTAAGCTCTGATATCATTTGTAGAGAATTACACCCAACCTGCGATGTATTATCTGCTTTAATCCGAAGATTTCATAATTTTATCTCACGAAAAATGTCTCACAGGTTTTAAGATTAGATCTCTACATATATATCATATCATATTCATACATTCTTTCAGAGTGGGTTTGGGGGTGTTACACAAAATAAATAGATATTTTCATATCAATGACGTTTCTTATGTGGGAAACATAGTAATTGCTATAATATTAAGAAAATATGTATAATACTTACAAACATAGTCTTTGTTAGCAAAGACTATGTTAATTAGTTCCAAAATGAGATTAATAATCTATCAAAGACCATATTTTTTTTGTTTCAAAACTTAGTTGATAATAAATTAAAAAGTTAAATTTGAAAAATTATTTTAACTATGTTATATCATAAACGTAATCTTTGAACTATAAAAACTACTTTTTTGCATAAAAAAAACATAGTCTTTGATCACATTACAAAAATAATGTTTTTAACCTACAAAACGTGGTGGATAATCATTCCAAAACCACTTTTTTTTTTCAAAACGTAATCTTTGAACACATTGCAAAGACTACTTTTCTCACATACAAAATGTGGTGGATAATTATTCAAAGATCATGTTTTTTGCTTTCAAAACATAGTCTTTGAACACATTACAAAAATAACATTTCTCACATAAAAAAAGTGGTTGATACCTATCCTATATTATTAAATTACTATTGCAACCTTTTTCAATTTTGTTTTTAATTATTTTACTTTATTTGTTTGTATTTATTTAATTATTTTTGTATTTATTTTAATTTGTTATTTATTTAAAATTTAATTCGGGATAGATTTCGATTAGTTATCAAATAATAATTTTTTAAATTTGAAAAAATATAAAAAATTTTGAAAATAAATAAAAATATTTCAATGATGAAATTTTAATAATCACAAATCATTGATTTTTTAAGAAAATTCTATATGAGTTCTTTTTTTAAAAAAATTTACCTAAATTATGGAAAATTTTAGAAAAAACAAATCAATAATGATAAATGATATTAATTTTTGAGCCAAAAAATAAAATGTAATAAAATTTTGGAAAAAAAAATTATTTCAAATATGAAATTCATAAAAATCACAAATGATTGATTTTCTAAGAAATTTTTATATGAAAATTTTTTTCTAAATTTGATTCAAATGACAGAAAACTTTGGATATTTCAATAATGATAATTCATATTTTCTTTCAAGTTATAATAAAATAAGTGAGAAATTTATAAAAATAATAAAATAAATTATGGAATTAAAATTTTGATCTTTTAAAAAAGTAATAATAAAATCAAAAATAAATTTAAAAAATTATTAATGATTAATTTTAAAAAAATTAGATGAGAAAATATTTTTAAATGTGATCCAAATGGAGAAAAAAAATTATTGAATAAAATGACAAAATGATTTAATTAACCCACGCCTATGCATATGCAAAATGAACACTGGTGTTAACTTAAAGTTAGAGTTATGCTAAATTAGTTAGCTTATAGGAACTGTGTTGAATTAGTGAGCATCTTAATATCACCAAAAGTTGTTAAATTAACATTAAAGTAAAACACATTCTTGAACCCTCACCTGATAACTTAAACTTTTAGATTGGGGACCAAAAATTGCTTTAATTTAGTCTTTAATTAATGGAAATTAAGCAAGGTGCCATGCCATATATCTTATATTTTAATTAGATTTGATAATTTATATAATTGTATTGTGTCTATTTTGCGTAAAATAAGTATAAAATATGAAAATTACTTTATTAAAATTTGTGTTGACACATTATATGAATTTTTTTTTTATTTTTGTCAAACTCAAATATGATTTTTGTGAAAATTTTAAATTATACTATTTTCATATCTACTATCATATTATTTTCGTATCTTATCATCGCATTATGTTTAAAATTATTAGATTTAGTTTTAATCGAATATATTTTCATTTAACACATTGGTAAGAACGAAATGTAATATGTTCTACAAGATATCATGAGTTTGCTAATTTTTTTTCTTTCATTTTGCTTCTAAAATAACAATTTGATTGTTGACATGTTATCTTATTTAACATTTCTTTTCATTAATAAAAACCGATGAAGACTTTCACTACTTTTGATATTCAATAAAATTTGCTATATTCTAAGGTGTAGATATATTGTTTAGGGCATTATAGCTCCTACTAGCCTCTAAAACATCCTACAATGATTTAGGCTCCCAAAACCAATAGAACAAATGTAAAAGTAATTGTTGACTTTACCAAAATTAATTGCATCACTTATCAAATTTAGTCAATGGTTCAAGTTTAATTAATTCCTCTTTTAGCATTTGTAATTTGTTTAATTTTCAAAAAATATCTATTTTTTTGTAACTAATATCCAAGCAAATAAGAGTATTTGATTTTTTTTTTTGGTAGAAAAACATTTAAGAGTAAAAGAAATTACCCCATCTTCAAGATCAGAGCAAATCATTAACTTATAAAAAAATTTATAATTGTTAGCCTTGAATTGATCATTATTTTGAAATGATAAAACATTAAGCTAAATAAGCTTGATCAAGATTTTGAAAAAGATTTATTTAGTACATATTCTTAAGTTTTATACTTTGATACTAAATAAATAATATGATTTCAAAGTTTAAACAAACTTTTCTTCGTTTTCATATTTCTCAAACTAAATCTACCTTTAAAGATTATTTATTTGAACTTAAATAAAAGTTCAATTGTTGTTTTTAAAGTGAACTCATTCATTTTGGACTTAATACAATTTTGACAATATTGGTTTTGAAAAATAGATTAACCTAAAAAAATTGTTTTACAAGAATAAAGTTTTCCAACATTGAACTTATTTTATTTTTCTGTATTAATTCACAATGTTTTAATATTTGAATTTTATATGGTTGGAAAGCTCTTTGAGTCTATTTCTAATGAATCAAACAATATTAAAATCTAAATTTTCCAAGAAAAGATTTTGAATTTTTACTAGACACTCTGCAATTATCAGAAAAACTGCATAAGGGGTAAAATTGAAAATTCACTATAATTTGTACTTAATGAATTAGGTGATGAATTTTATATAGATAGAAAGCCCTTTAACTCTAGTTTTTAAATCTTTAAATGGTTTGTAATTTAATTTATATAACTCAAGATATGATCAAATTAGTAAGTAGAGCCATTGACAGGATTGATCCCCTCATGGAAGGGATCGATCGGGTCACGATTTTCAAAGGCAAGTTGGTTCAAAACATGAACCAATCGATCCCCTCATGGAGGGGATCGATTGGGTCTGGAAAAATACATCTCCAACAACTATTTTATCAACCATTCAATGGCTACTTTAATTTCCTAAGCATTCCCAACGGCTATTTCTTCAATTTTTCTATAAATTGGGCATTCCAACACACCAAGAAGATTGATGAAGCAAGAGAGCAAGTGCTAACAAGTTATATTTTCATTTTCTCTTAGAATCAAGAGTTTTTAGAGCTTAAATTCAATATCCTTTGTTTTTCTTGTATCCAAAATATTGTTGTGTTTTCATTTATCATTTTCTTTGTACTTTATTAGGCAAACACTCAAATCTTGAGAGGTATTTTTGCAAAAATTATTTGGTTATCTTGTAAGCAAGAGGTGAGGTATCTTCTTATTTTGCAAGGGTAGAGGTTGCTATCTAAGCCTTAAGAAAAAGATAGAGATTTAGAACAAGATATGATTGTATCTTGTAAGAATTTTTTTTTAATTAGTAGATTGAAGCCTTTGTGTGGACAACCAAGAGAGAGGACCTAGGTGCATTGTGGAGAAGGATCGAATCTCTATAAATCATTATGTTTGATTTCTCTATCTCTATCTCCTTACAATTTATTATTGTTTATATTTGATTTTAGGTTCATTAACTGCTATTGTTTACATTATATTTTCATTAAAGTTACTTATTATTTTAATTTTCATTCAACTATATTGAAATCATTGTTTGAAAAGAATTTGAAGATATCTAATTTTTCTCTTCTTTTGGATCACCATCTCACCTATAAAACTAACAATAATTTTTTTAATAAAATTTTTTAAATTTACAAATCATCTATTAATGAAAAATTGTGGGAGTTTGAATTTAAATATTTTATAGACGTAACTCTCGTGTAAAAATCAGTGAATGACTATAAATTTTGCGATCAAATTTTCTTTGTAATTATTTTATTATTGCTTTTTGAAAATAGAGCTTTAATCCTATCAATTTATAGAAAAATTAAATTCCTTCTTCATTGATTTGATAGCAGTTAAGGCCATTAGTAGATGGTAAGGTTGGCTTGGCTCTCTGCCGCAAAAGATTAATGGCGCACCCTTCAGGTAGATAGGGAAGGACCATTGCCAACTAAATACAGACAAAACCAATCAATGTTCTGTTTATAATGGTTTTGGCGAGTGCTGCAGATGAAATTTGAACCACATGAAACAACTTTACATAGCAAACATGTCAAAATTGAAAAAAAAAAAAAAAAAGAAACAGAAATGCAAAACTCTTGGGAATGAGATCCTAAGTTCTCTTCATTTAATGTTATAGTTTACAGTTCATAGTTCAGAGGTTTCACATGCCCTGAAAAATGGCTGATTAATGAACAACAAATTCCATGTCTCTTGGAATTCTGGTTTCCGGTTTCCTTAACATCCAACAAAAAATCAACCCCAATCAACCTCCTCACCCACCACCAAAAACACTTAATTACTTGTAATTAATTTGCATCTAGTTCGGAGTTTGGAGTTTAATTAATGGTTTTTTATTTTTGTTTTGATAGATAACAAATTCAACTATATATAAAATTTAAATTTTAGATCGATTAATTCATAAATTTATTAATTAAAAATAATATTTAGTAAAAATTCGAATCTTTAAAACTTATATATATATATATATTTTTGCATTTAGTCTGACATGTCATTTGTACCAAAAAAACAAAATCAACCTTGAATATTATATATATAATCCGAGCTATTTAGTCTGGTCAAGCAGTACTCTACTTGGGGGCATTATATGATTAAAACATACCGTCGGTGCACTTGCATATCAAAATGATGATACAATGGCAAAAGCTTGGGGCCAAGTTGAGTTCAGTTGTACGGCATTGGACCATCAAATCCCACTTGTTGCTAGATATCAGCTGTCAAAGTTGTTCCCCTTCAATCTCCAAGCTCCTATACACTGTTTTTGTTGCGTTTGTTCCCCAAATCACCGAAATTAGGAATATATATTTTGATGATAAGTTATGGTTGTATGTCATAATTATCAACCAAGTGTTTTTGTGGAAACTTGCAATTTACCCTAATGAAAATTCTTGAAAAATTTGAATTGACCTCATTTACATTTAATAGGACATTTATGTGAATTAAAAAAAAATGAATGAATGGTCACCAAAATCAATTTTGCATCGTTAATTTGTTGATAAAATATTTAATTTTTTATTTCTGTAATTAAAATTAAATTTCTAACAATTTTGTGTTTGAATTTAGCAGTAACATATCAAGATTCCCTTCACAATTTTCTTTTATTCAGTTTTGTTTCTCTTTGGACTTCAATTCTTTGCCACTAAAAGGTAGGGTTTTTTTTTCTAAGGGGCGGGAGTTGCAGAAAGAGAATGGAAAGCAGGTAAAAAAAAAAAAGGAAAGAGACAAAGAAATAAAGTGAAAGCAAAGACAAATATAACAAGCCAAATAATAGGATGTAATTAATCTGTTGTCTAATTTTTGTGCCTTTGTAGCAGCCTCCCTGCTTGTCGTTTGTAGTAGAGGTGTCAGGGCTTGCTGGGTTTGGGTGAAGGAATTACAGGTGAAAATGCCAAATGGTAAAAACTTCATTATATTACCTGACAGCTGATTTGGGTGAAGGGCCTCATTCAAATTGATTAGCTCAAATTTGACAGCTTATTCAGAAGATCAACATTCAGAGCATAGTACATTAGTTAAAAAAATACTAATCTTTTGCTTTTATGAAGTAAATAATGATGATAACATGGTGGGCCTGCTGGGTGAAAAGGAGACAACAAGGTGGATGCCACCAACCAAAATTTGAAAGCACAATCAAAGATCAAAACCTGACAAAACCAAGTACCCGTTACCCAATACTTGCAGAAGTCCCTCTCGTCACATACAACTACAATACGGATAAGCACTGGATGGTCCAATCACTTTCCAATTTATCCCTTTAAGACCAATCCAATACGACATCTATTCAACATTTTGGCCGTATCTTGTCCCGCTGAAATTTGTTTCATTTATAGCTTACTTTTTTAGATATAGGAAGGAGGAAGAGTGTTTAATTGCATCGATGAGAGTGTTTAATTGCAATTACTACTTGCATGCAACCACATGTGGGCGCAATAAAACTCTCACTTGAACTAAGTAGAATTTGGGTATAGATTTTTTAAGTTCGAGTAACTAGTATAATTAGATTATTTATTAATGGAAATTTTATTTATTTAGTTCTATTTTTAAAATAAATTTTAAAATATTATTATTTTATTTTATTTTATAATAAAATATTATAAATTATTCAATCGAGCTAGTGTTTAAATAAAATTAGCATTTGATAAATGTTTAATGCAAAATTTTTATTCTACAAACGAGATTAAGAGATTAATATATATCTCATTTTTATTTTTAATTAATTTTTTAAATATACTCTAAGATAGCATTTGATATCTTTTATAATATTATCATGATTATATAATTACCAACGTGATTTTATTATCAATGTGATATAATTTAAAATTATTTTATTTGATTAACAATGATTAATTTATAAGAATTAAAGATCACTACATTTTGTATTACTAAAAATTAAACCATGCATATTTAATAATTACATAAATTAATAATTTTAAGATTGTTTAAAGATAATAATTTATAAAATATTAGTAATATTTATTTATTTTATAATAAAATATAATTAAATTATTAAATAATAAATATATTTATCAATAGGTAAATTAATTTTATAATATAAATTATGTAAAAAATTTTGAATTAGAAAATAAAACTAATTTATTAAATTCATAATAAAGAAAAACAAAAAATATATTATAAATAAAATTTTTAAAAAAATAAAAATACACAAATTATTTTGAACTTATTACAAAGAATATTAGATTGAAAATCTAAAAATTTATAATATAAAATAATTACAATTTTAAGATGCAATAAAATTTAAATTCACATATTAAAATGGATAAAATTGATTATTATTAATTTTATATATCATTTTATTTCGTTGATAAAATTTTTTTACTTTTTTATATGAAATTAAATCACTTTTTAAAAAAATAATCTAATCATTTTCGATGATCTAAAATTATCGTTATGTAAAATTACTAAATGTTTATCAAACATAATGATCTAATCATATATGTAGATTATTATGATTTTTGAAGTGATCATCTCATACAAACACTACGTAAAATATAAGTATAAGTGTTACCATTTTAATTTTACTTGTGAAGTTTAAAAACTCCGTTATTAATGTATTTTATAATTTCTCTTTTAAATACAAAAGCTCAATAACTATGCTTGATATTGCTCATAAGCACCTCTACCAGTGATGGATTTACATGGTCCAAAATTTATAAAATAATGAAATTTAAAGAAAAATTTTGTGCAAGACTCTCTCAAAATTTTTTTCGAGACACTCCAAAAATAAAAAAATAAAAAATTTCTTAAATATCTCAATTTTTTTTTTCTAAACACAAGTTTCTTTAATAAAATTGATAAATTATCAAAAATACTTTATATATCATAAGTAAACACCTCTACAAAAATCTTAGATCCGCCATTATAGCTCTAGATTCTCCATGGTGGTGTTGCTAACATTACGGGGTTAGGCCAAATTGCATGGTCCCAAGATTGCAAACCCCGAGGGACCTGTCTACAAATTAAAAGATTTACTCCAAATTGCATGCCATAGTTAAAGAAAAAAAATAAAAAACTTAATCTTGTGAAATTACATTTATAAGTAAACATTACAATTATAATAAAGCAACTTAATATACCCATGAAATATATAATTTTTTTTGCTTGCTCACATTATTATTATTATTATTTTGTATTTCAGTGATTTATCAAATTATAAATTATCTTTTATTTAATTTAAATTTTTTTATTTTTCTATTTACTCTTACATATTTCGGAGATAGAGCATTTGAAACTTAGAAATAATTCGAAAATTGGTTTACATAATTACATTAAAAAAATAGAACTTATATCTTAAATTAATATGGAAAAGGTGAAAGAATAATAATAGTAAAAAAAAAAAAAGCCAAATCTGAGACGATAAAATATATGTATTATTACATGGCCCAACTTCCATGGGTCAAGTTTGGGCCAAAAAGTAGTGTTAGCTTAAGACCAATTCTATAAGGTTTCAGAAATGGTCTCATCAGCCAATAATCTCTGAAAATTCATTTACACTCTCTCGTATGTATCATTTTTTGAATCCATTTAAATCAATAATTAAAAAATTATGTAACGTTAAAAGAAAATTACATTATATAAGTTGATTTTTTTAACACACAAACATATATATATATATATATACATATATATTTCCATTACTACCAAAGATAATTGGAAATTTCGACTATATAATCAACCATTAATCAATCACTTTTTTATTATTATTTTTATAGAAAATATAGAAGTATTAAAGCTTGTATGCGGTTATAAATTCTTTCTTTTTTTATTGTCAGTTTTTTTCAACTATAATTTTTTTTTTTTTAATTTGATATGGGCAGAGCTCTACAACAAGAGGAGAGAGGGAGGTTAGAGTCGAACTCAGCCTTGGTGTCTTCTTAAAGCTTATTTGACGATTAGGCCAAAAAGCTGAAGACAACTATAAGTATATTTTGATTAATATGAAGCAGTAATTAAGTATAAAATTATAAATGAATAAAATATTTGATGAATAATTTATGAATAAATTTGATTTGTATTTGTTTATTAAAATTAACAAATGAAAATGAATAAATTTTAAAATTTATTAATTAAAAAATAAATTTCTAATTTTTTTTTTTAAGATGAAGGACAAAAAAAGGCAAAATACATATAGACATGAAAGGCGTTGGAATCATTTTATATATACAATATAAACCCTGTTCTCAACTTGAAAATTCTTTTGAAATTTTGCATTTATGTATTTTATTTGGGGCTGCTAAAACAATCATTTTAAACTATTCCATAAAATCATGATTTTTAAAAATAATTTTATCTTTTAATTAACCATATTGAAAATTTCATTTTACTATTAAGAAATGCTTGTAATATAAATTTAAACTTACCTTTCATCAGATAATATAGTTTTGCCTTTTGAATATAAGTTTTTGTGAGCTAAATTTATATTTTGTACATAAATTAATTGTTTATAAAATTTAGGAAGAAAATGCACCTTATCATGTTGCTGAATGATAGGTACTGCATATATCCTCACTGCTTAAAAAGCTGGTTTTATGACTCCTTTCCCCCAAATAAAATAAAAAATTGAAAATATTATTTTAATTCTTGAAATAAAAACAATTGAAAAAACTACAAAACGACTTCAACTTGATTTTTTTTTTTTTTTGTAATTTATTGCATATTACTTGTGATTACTAAATGATAAATATATTTTTTTATTTTAATTGTCCTAATCAATAATATTTTTGAAAAAAAAAAGTGACTTTTTTAGAAAACATGACTAGATCGATGATATCATTTAAATTATATACCTCTTATAGAATCCTTTCTCTATTAAGCCCTAAGTGCAAAAAGCATATCATTGATACAAACTAATTACAAAAAATGATAAAATTGACAAATTAAATCATGAATGATAGCTAAAGCTGTTGACATGGGTTGTGATCATCAACGACCCTATGCATGTAATCCAACTGAAGATCCTATACAGAGGAAACTATTTTGTGATGATCAGAGCCAACACCGCATTTCTCCAATAATTATGGGGGCAAATATTAAACAAGCAAAGCCATGGTTATCATCATGAGTTTCCAGTGTTCTTGGAGCTAATTATAATATATGACAGCAAATAAACCTCACTCTCTAATCCATCTGCATGCTTATGTCAGTCTAAGCATTAACAGAATTCAGTAATAATATTCATTTGCACTGATTGAGGCAATTTGTTATGATTAATTAAAACCCTATTTTTTAGAAATCGATAATAAAATAAGTGCAAAAAAATTGAATACGTAAGATTTATACCATTTCACTCAGAATTACGTTACTTTATAACTGCAATAGAATTTTTTATTATGATAAAAAGAAAATGATTACAAGTCGTATACAATAAACTCTCAAACTGACGGAAATTTATATATAAACATAATTAAAGAGATCCACGTAATTATTTGCATAAAAATAATCAATGTTGAAATAATAATTTTTTTATAAGAAAAACAAAAAAAAAATTGAGATAAATAGGTTGTTCAATTCTTCAAATAAAATCTGTCGTATCTGATAACTTAAGATAGATGATTAGAAATTATATATTCAAAAGGTGACTTCAACAAAAGAAACCATCAATTAAACTCAAACTTAAAATATTTATATCAAGACAGGTGATTCTTGACAATTGAACCTCCCACTTGTTGTACGTTGGAATAATAATTAGGCTTTACCCAACTTAATATATATTACCATTGCATAAAATGATAAGTAGTTTTCTAGGGACAAAGCCAAGCACTGCCCTGTCTAACTGTTTCTATGTGGTTCCCCTCACATCGAAATTTTAGCATCAGAAATTGGTTAATTATAGTCATCGATCGAGCGACGTGCTTTATCTGAAAGTTATTGAAAAGAACATTAGAGTTTTTTAGCAATATAGTCGGGGACCAGTAAGGCTGGAATATATACCAGTCGTTTTTGTGCATTGCTGCAAGGAAAGAATTAGGTTCCAGACAATGGACTGGAGTGGTTCACATGGCCATAATAAAGACAATTATATGACCATGTGCGATTATAGAATTGTGCTATCAAGGTCCTAAAAGCTTCAAGTCTCAGTTTCAGTTCTTATCATTTACGATTTTTTTACAATTTAAAATGTTGAATTCTTTCGAGATAAAAGGTAATTTTGTCATTGTAACACGGATCAATATTGATTTTTTTTCTTCTTTATACTTCAATTTGGTTGAAATTTTCATTGTAGTTTCGATTTCATTGAATTTTATCAATATATTTTCAATTTTGTTGAGTTTTTGACTTAAAGTAATGAAGTTGATGTAAATTTATCATTTTCATGAAGAAAATATTTTTAAATATTTAAATTTCGTTACCCTTTGTTAAATATCATTGTAATTGATGAAAGTATAGTATCTAAATTTGCCTTTTGTAAATATTTCATGAAATATTTCAATTATTTTATTTTTATCCAAAAATCATCAAAATTGAAAATACAGTGATAAACTCTAACTAATTAAATTATAATGGCAAAATTCGTCATTGATGATCCACAATAGAATGGCAAAATCACCATTTATTCCAATTTTTATCATCACTTTATGCCGGTTTGTGAATTCATTGAATTTGTTGATTGATATATTGTAATGAATGTCATAATTATTTTTATATATTAAGCATTAATTATAATTACTTGTATTTATAATACATTAATGTATTTACTTACTACTCATGTGCATGTTTTCATACTCTGCACTATATAAAGACAAAATCTGCTCTTGTAATTGTTTTTTTTTTTTTTTCTTTCTCCTTATTGAATATGGATGCTATATATCCACTGATTTTATTTAAGATATTGTTAACAGTATTAAGTTGTGAAAGATCATGTGATTTGTTAGAGTATTAAATTTTTAATTTTAATAATAAGAGATCGAATCTTGACAACTTTAAATAAAAAAAAAATAATATGAAGATTCAATGTAGAGGTATAGCTAGGGGACAAGCATAGGCAATGGTCCCCAAAAAAATTTAACACCTTTATAAATGTAGTACTTTTTCCTATAAAGTTTACTATTTTAACCTTCATTCTTCCATTGAATTTACTAATTGGCTCTTCTTCTTCTTATATTTGATTTCGCCTTTGATTCAATGTATAAATCGTAAAGATATAGTAGCCATTCAATTTTTTATTTTGTTAATAAGCATTTTTAAAGCTCTCACTAAAATTAGTTAAATTATTATTTGTAATAATATTTTTATATTAAATATAATAATTAATAATTAATTTAACAAATTTTAGTGCATTAAAATAAAGTATTATTTATTATACTAACTTTTAAAAAAATCCTTAAAGCACTGGTTAGCCGTTGGAGATATTCGTAGCATTATCTTAAATCCGTTTGTGTTTTCGTTTATGGATCATGTGGTGAACCTTGTTTGTAGCTTTATTGTCTTTTCAAAGTGTAATTGCATGAGCTTCCATCGCATAGTCTTTAATTTGAAGGGGCAGTCCAAGTTATTGGTTCACATGTCATTATTAGAAAGCTATTGTCAATAGTCCGAAAGTACAGTCATAGACTTTTACGAAGAGTTCATCTGTATGCTTGTCGATATATAATTTGTTCTTCAAGCAAAAAAAAAAAAAAAAACCATTTTAACATATGCTATTGCCTATTTGAATTTTTGGTATAAAAATAGGAGTCCTACAATTCGAAATTAGAAAATCTACCTCAACTTTCACCATTCAAACCAATATGGTAAACACATGCTATCCTTTGCTTGATATGTATAAACAAGCTTATTCAAGTAGCAAAGATAAGATAATCGTAAATTCAAATATTAACTCAATTGATTCATATAATTATTTTTAAAAGTAATTAATAAATTTAAAATTCAAATATCAATATTTAAAATTTACTTTCCTATCTCTTTATTACACCTCTTTTGTAACAAAAAAAAAAAAAAAGTAAGGTAATGGTGAACGAAAATTAACTAGTATTAATGTTAAAAAGTGTAGTAAGTAGTAATTAACTTGATGTCTTGTACCCAAAAAGAAAAAACAAATTTATCGAATTTCTGAATAAGAAAAAGAGGACTTGGAATCTTCTATGTGTGCCCGGTGGATGGCCATCCTAAAGCGGATGTGCCATGTATGGTTCTTAGGAAAATTAATCACAGAAAATAAAACTTATCATGAAAAATTAAAGTTTATCATTTTTCCTTTATTCAGGTAGATTTAGCTATTTTTTAGGTTTCATTTAGAATGAGAAACATTTTCCGTTCCGTTAATTATCAATTTTCCTTGATTAATCAAAATGAAAAATTCGGAATCCTAAATTGAGTAAAATAAAACATTGTGTCATAAAATGAAAAATTTTACAAATGTTTTGGATAATGGTTGTTGATGATTTGTATATCTTTTTCCTGTTATTTGTAATTCAGGGCTATTCAACTGTTGCAGTCTTGCAGACAAAAAAAAAAAAGCAGACTTGGTTTATTTGGTTATTTAGGCATAACTTTTGTGGTTAAGAAAAATGCAATGCAAAGTCCCAAAGGAGCAATTTTCGTGCTTCCAATTTTGGTTTATCTAAATTTAGGATTTATATGGATTTTTGCGAGACAAAGTTCTTAATTTTCTGAGGTTCCACTAATCAAACGCCGATATTATTATTATTATTATTTTTTAACATTATGTTCAGATGACTTTTTGATCAAATTTTTAGACTTACAGCATGGCTTCAACTTGTCTCTTGCTTTATTAATTTTGTTTTCTGTTAAATTTTCCTGACGTTGATTGTTTTTACGAATAATAAATACATGAAAAAGGTCATCAATTTAATAATTTATTATTACGCTTGTAATATCTCTAATCTTCGTTGTGAAAAATCCTGCAACGACTTCAAAGTAGACGTAATTCTCACGTTGAAAATAAATCATTATAAATAAATATTGCATGTTCAAATTTTCTTTCTACTTGTTTTATTATCGATTTTAAAAGAAAAAAAATAATAGAGCTTTAATTCTAACATCTTGGAATGGCTAAACATATATATATATATATATATGTATATCAGAAAGTTAATTATGCAATTCTAGAAGTATAGCTATTTGTCAACATTCAGCAGAACCCCAATCAGTGACATATTATTGAAGCCCACGTGGGTATGTAGTTGTGACAGATTGAAGGTATAAGCTGCTGGAGAAAGGGTTTCACCAACCAATAAGAGTAAAAACGAAGCTATGTTAGAAAGCTTCGAAGTGGGCTCGGCAGCTGAAGGAGACAATCATTGCTTCGTATATTTATCTCTTGGTTTGAAATTTTGAGCTGACAATCAATCAGCAGAAGCAGCAATTGATGAATAAAGAAAAAGGTTATTACAGATCATTTTTTCAACATTGTGTAAGGGACCCCAACTTTCCACAAAATTGATGGAAATATTCCAACATAACGTTTTACAAGTGGTGAAATAGTTAATTATAAATATAAAGAGTGTGTTTGATACATAAGATTATGATAAGATAAGATGATATTATGATTACTATTAAATTAAATAATGTTATATTATCTTATATTTGATGTATACAATGATTAGGGTATGATCATTTATTTATTGGTTAAAATTATCTTTTTTTAATGTTTATATAATTTAAATTACTGATATAATTTTTAACAGTTAAATAAGATATATAAGTTCAATCCCATGGATTAAAAATAATTTTTTTCACTTTGAGAGGATTGAATCATTTTATACCAATAGAATGATTAATCATTCTTATAATTCTATCATTTTATTTAAATACAAACCAAACATGATATAAAATAATGATTATCATATTCTATCAATTATTTTATAAACCAAATATTACCCAAATGTTTCCTTGAAAATACTTCGTGTCGAATTGATAAAAATTTTATAATTTTATTTAAAAACTTTTTATAATTTTATTAAATTTTTTCTATTTTAAATTTTTCATTATTGTAGCAAAATTTAGAAATATCTTATCATTAAAAAATTTCTTCTAAGGATCACTCATTCATAATTTTTATAATTTCATGAAGATTTTTTATTATATTTAAGAATGGTTTAAATCCTAAATTATCCATCATTTTAGAATAATTTAGATCCATTTTAATTTTATTATATTATATTTTTTAAAAAATTACTTGTTCATAATTTTTTTATGATCCTATGATTGTGTTTATTTATTATTTTTTGTGACCTTTGTTGTTTTCTTTTCTAAATTTTTCATCATTCTAGTAGAATTCAGAAACAATCTTTTGTAGAAAATTACTTGTTCGTAATTTTTTAGACTTTTTTATTGTTACTTTTTTGTTTATTTATTTTTCATCATTACTTTATTTTATATTTTTTATTCTATTTTAAAATAAATATTTTTAGAATTAAATTTACCATCATTGTGATAAAAATTAAAAAATTTCTTTTATAAGTTGCACATTCACAATTGTTTGAAAATTTATTGTTATTATTTGTTTATATATTTGTTTTTATTTTATTTATTCCTTTTATTATTTTCTTATTTTCTTATTTTCTTAAAGTTTGTTAAATTTTAGTGTAAAATTATGTACATAAATTTTAATTTAAATATTTTTATTTTATAAATATTTTATATTTCAACAAATTTAAATTTTAAACATACATATTATTTAAAATATATATAACATAAATAAAATAAAATAAAAAACTAGAAATGGCAGATCATTGGTCCAATAGGTTTAAGATGATTTTCTAACGATCCAGGGTGGTGAGTCTAGTTTTTTGGCTTTTCAGGCTAGCGGTTCACCAATAGTTTAGCTAGATCAGTCAACGATTGAATAATGGAGTTGGAGCTGGGTCAAGTGTGCAGACCTCAAGTCCAGGTCGTAGGTCTTGCACAGGTTTTCTCTAGCTCAAAATGACATCATTTTGATTTTTTTAGCAGCACTATAAAAGGCCAAAAAAAATTTTTATTTCATTTATTTGTGATTTCTCTCTCTAAGAAAGAGACCTTCTTTCTCTTAAAAGAAAAAAACCTTGTCAGTCGCCTATTTGCCTAAATAATGGTGACTCACCACCATGTTGGCTATCACCTCTTCATTGCCAGCCACCATTGTCGATCACTTAGAAACTTTAAATTTTCAAAAAAAAAAAAACTCATCTATGCCTCCTAAGTCTTGATCTAATCTCTTTTTTATGAGAAATAGCTTTAAATGGTCTAGATAGGGGCTGAAAGTTTCAACCAAAACTTTTTTTTTTATTTTTTGTTTAGAGCTGTTGGTTCCTTTTCCAAGGATTATGGGTTTTTTTGTGTTATTTTTGCAAGTCTCTTTCTTTTTTTGTTTTAATAGAACCCTCTTTTTTTTGGCGAGTTTTTTTCATTATCTTTTTTCAATCTTTGGATCCCTCATTCTTTTTGGATTTTTTTGTTTTACAGGGTTTTCTTTCTTGGATGGGTTTTTTTTTTATGTGTTCATTGTGTGGCTCTATTTATAAAGCTAAATAAAAATCAAAATCCTCAAAATCTAAGATTTTTGTTGAAATTTGGTTGCCTAAATTAGGCTAGTTGTCAAGGTAACTACTAGCGATTTGTAGTACAGTTGGTAGTGGCCAAGATATTGGACCTAAAGGTGGATGCATTTAACACACCAAAATTTTTGGGCAAACAAACCAAAAAAGAGAAGAAAAAAAGAAGAAATAAAAATAAAAATAAAAATAAACATATAATAATAATAATAATAATAATAAGCAAAATTACATTTAAGTTAAAACCAGACAAAATACATGTTTATAGCTGTCTTTTTTTGTCTATTTCTGAGAATTAGTAATAAGAAAAAAATAAATAGACAACCATTTTGTTTGAAAAAAAAAACGTTGAGTACAAAGTTTTTTTTTTTTAAGAATTTGAAAGGCTCCTTTAAGTAGAAGCTTAACAATTTTTAAAAATCTAAAAATTCTTTTAAATAAAGGTTCAATAATTTTAAAAATATTTAAAATGCTCATTTAAATAGAGACTCAATAACTTTTAAAAAATTTACAAAGATTCCTCTAAGTAGAGGCTCAATAATATTTGAAAGATTTAAAAGGATCTTCTAAGTAAGGCCTCAACAACTTTTACAAAATTTAAAAAAGCTATTCAAAGTAGATGCTCAACAACTTTGAAATATTTAAGATATTCTGCCTGAAGCTCAACAACTTTTAAAAATTTAAAAAAACTTTTCTAAGTAGAAGCTTAACAACTTTAAAAGATTTAAGATATTCTACCTGAAAAAACTTACAAATCTTGATAATGAAAGTTCCTTTAAGCAAATGCTTAACAACTTTAAAAAGCTCATCTAAGTGAAAGCTTCATAACTTTGAAAATTTAAAATGCTCCTTTAAGCAGAGGTTTCATGATTTTTAAAAATTAAAAAAAAAAGCACTTCTAAGTAGAAGTTCAACCACTTTTAAAAATTTTAAAAAGTTCCTTTAAGTAAAGGCTCAATCAACTTTAAAAAGCTCTTCTAAACAAATGCTCAATAACTTTTAAACATTTAAAATATTATGTCCGAAGACTTACAAATCTTGATAATGAATATTCTTCTAAGTAGAAGTTCAACAAGTTTACAAAACTCATTTTTTCTTGAAATTGAAATCTCATCTTTGAAAAAGCAAATTTTCTCTTTTAAGGATTGAAATCTTATCTTTGATCATTATCCTTAAATAAAGGTCAAAAAATCTATTTTTCATTAACGAATAAAAAATCTTTATTTTTGCTAAAACTTGTGATCTTAATCTTTCATGGATGTATATACCAAATACACTAAATGCAATGCATGTAATGCAATCAAATTATTCACTTCTAATTGTTGTAAAAGGTTTTTAGAATCTTTCATCTTTTTTTTTTGGTCATCAAAATTCTCAATAATTGCCATAAGACCAACTTATCCTTGACATCTGATCATTGCAATTTTTCAACAATATTCTTTCTCTTTCTAGAAGTCTACAATACCATTATCTTGTCATGTTTTTCTTACCATTTTCTACCTACCTTTATCAACTTTTAAAAAGTAATGCTCGAATCTTTCATGTTATTTTTTTTTATCATTTTAAGTTCAAGACAAATAAAATGCATCACACATTTTTTCTATTTATTTCGTAGGGTGGACAAGGATAATAAATAAGATAAATGAATGGATATATTATCTTTATTTCTCAAAGAAGAGAGAACATATTAAACAGATAACATATTAATAAAAGTGTTTGGGTAGGAACAAAAGCACCCAAAAGAATGATTATAAGATAATCATGAACAAGTTATTCTCGAATTTTTTTTTTTAAATCAACTAAATGACCTGATCCTTCAAAGTTCATCAAACCACATTTGCCCTTGTGTTATGAGGTCATCTCATGATGCTGTCTCTCATTTATATCAAACTTTTTTTTTAGGTTTTCAACTTAGATATATCTTTTTTTTTTAAGTAAAATATGTTTTCACAACATCTGAGTTTATTGGATTAGGTAAATCATTGATGCCAAAATCAATACCCTATCAGAAAAAGCTTTCTTTATCATATACGAATCTTTCCAATTTGGTGTCTATTTTTTTTATTGTTATGTTAATTTCGAAGGATCCTCTTCAACACTAAATCTCCTTCTCAAAAGTGATGAGGATGGATTCCTTATCATGAGCTCTCATAATCCTTTTTTGATACAGTTGACCCTGGCAAAATGCTATAAGTTTTTTTTCTTTAATAAGGTTTAAATGTTCATAGCTATTTCAGACCCATTTAGCTTCTTCCTATTTAACTTTCATTAAAACTCTCAATGAGGGAATCTCTATTTCAATTGGTAGCATAGCTTTCATTTCATAAATCAACGAAAATAGGGTGACTTTAGTAGATATTTGGACTGATATTTTGTAAGCATTTAAGGTAAAAAATAACTTCTCATGCTAATCTTTGTAAGTATCGGTCATATTTTTTAAAATCCTTTTAATATTTTTATTTGCAACATCTACTACCTCATTTATCTTCGTATAATATGGTACCAAATTATGACGATGGATCTCGAATCGAATGTACACTTTTTTCATCATTTTGTTATTCAAGTTTTTGGCATTGTCAAAAATAATTTTTTTTGGAAGCCTATATTTGTATATTATCTCTTTCTTTATGAACTTGCATACCACTAATCGGGTCACACTAGAATAAGAAGTAGCTTTTATCTATTTCGTGAAATAATCAATTATTACAAAGATAGATCTATACCCATTCAAAGCTTTTGGGGTGATAGAACCAATGACATACATGCCTGACATAGAGAATGATCATAGAGGTACTAAAACATGCAAAGTTAACAAAAGAGTATAAATCTTATCAGTATAAATCTGACATTTATGACATCTTCTGGCATAATCAATACAATCATTCTCTATTATCAAACAATAATAATCAACCCTCATAATTTATCTAACCATCATGTGACCATTCGCATATACCCCACAAATCCCATCATATACTTCTTCAAGAATCTTTTTTACTTCAGCTACATTTATACATCTTAGAAAAAAATATCATCGGTCGCCTACTTGCCCAAATGCTGGTGACTTGTTGTCATGTCAGTTATCATCTTGTCTCTATTAGCCACCATCGTCGATCATCGAAAAACTTTAAAATTTCACAAAAAACTCCTCTCGACCTCCTAAGTATCGATCTGACCTCTTTTTTTGCAAGAATAGCCTTAAATATTCTAAATTAGGGTTGAATGTTTAGGCTAAAACTTTTATTTTTATTTTTTTTGGAGTTATTGATTCTCGTTCTAGGGATTGTGGGTTTTTTTGTGTTGTTTTTGCTTGCCTCTTTCTTTTTTGTTTTGACCCCTTTTTTTATGAATTCTTCTCCTTATCTTTTTTTTTCTTTCTCTAAATCTTTCCTTCTTTTTAGGTTTTTCGTTTTGTAAGGTTTTCCTTCTTGGATCAATTTTTTTTTTTTGTTTATTGTGTGGCTCTATTTATAAATCCAAATGAAGATCAAAATGCTAAAAAATCTAAAATTTTTGTTGAAAGTTGGTTGCCTAAAATTAGGCTAATTGTTTGGGTGGCTATTGACAGTTAACAGTGTCAGGATATTAGAGTTGGAGGTTAATGCATTTAATGAAACAAGACTTTTGGGCAAACAGACCAAAAAAGAGAAAAAAGAAAAATAATAATTACATTTAAATTAAAACTGGATGAAATTGGTTTTTACCTGAAGTTTACTTATAATTTAATTACTCTATTTATATTTATATTTATATTTATATTATATTTAAAGGCCGTCAGTTTAATGGTTTATCATTAGTTATCACGCTTTGTAATCTCTCTTTTTAATAATGAAAATTTTACAATAACTAAGAGTGTAATGGAGACAAACTAGTTCAATACACTTTAATACTTGAACTCGAGTTCAACTTGAAAATTGAAATTCAAATCTCAGCTCGAGCTCAATTGAGTTCTATTTATCTAGCTTGAACTCGACTCAAGATAAAGCTCAAGCTCGCTCAATAAATCTCATTACCTAATAAAAATCTGTTCTTCATAGTTTATAGCACCCTTTCTCCATTTTTAAGCTTTTTAACTCAATCTTCATACTTGTAGAGCAAATAATCTTTAACAATTAACTCTATCACTACAAATAATTTAAGTTTAGTGAATGTTTGAAGGTTGCGGCATACATCAAATTTGTTGAAGAAAAAAAGAAAAAAAAAATTTTACTTGAATTCGGCCATAAACTAATGTTGATTGAAGGTAAAGGTAGGCATGTGGATACAACCTGTTAATTTTGCAAATAGCTATGTTGAAATGAGGCATGAAGGAAGAGTACTAGAAAGGAAAATGGTGGCTGCTAAGATGAGATAGGGAAAGAGAGAAGAAAGACGTCAGTGAATGAGAGTGAGAAAAGGAGAAGCAAATGAGACTAAGAAAGAGTTAAAATGTTTAGGGTTATAAAATTACAAATTTTAATTAAAATAATAAAATATATATTTAAATAAAAAAATTCGACTAGGCTTGCAAGTCACTCGAATCAGATATTAAGATATTCGAATTTGGCTTGATCGATAAATCGAGTTATTCAAGCTTGAACTCGACTTGATAATAACCTAATTAAATTCAAGTTGTATTCAAGTTGAATCCGAATAATTTACGAGTATTAATGTATCATTTACACTTCTAACAACGACTGCAAACTATACATTACTCTCACATTGAAAATAAATCACTATTAATTTTGTGTGTTTATTATTATTTTGTATTTGTTTTTATTATCACTTTACCTGCATGGCAGCAAAAGAAGTAGGAAATCGAAGAATTGCGAGTTCGTGAAAAGGGGGCAACGACTTATCCAAAAAAGAAAAGGGGGCTACGTACCTGGTAGTTGGGTTTCTTACATTTTGTTGGATTTTTTTTTTTTGGGTCATTTTTCTAGCTTTGTTTTTTCTTTGCATTCGACTGAGTGAATCTTGTTCAAACTCAGATTTGCATTAGCTTTTTTTTTTTTTTGAGTGTTTTTTGCTTTATTGGAGTAACACGCTTCAATCAATAACCAATAGAAAATAAAAATCATTTAAAATATTTTTTTTAAATAGAAATAAAATAAAATTCTATTTTTTAAACATAGAGATAAATATTGCAAAAGCATAACTTGAATTTCTCACAACCGGATGATTTTAACAATATTTTTGTCGTTTTAGCAAGAAACTATCCATCAAGAAAATAAATTCTGAAAAAAAAGGGACCAAGGGAGGTTTTTTTTTAGGAACCATCTTCAATCCCATAATAATATACACTCATCCAAAAGTTGGGAGATGATTGAAGATAGAGTAACGTACGACAAAAATGGTAAATTAAATTTAAAGTTTAGTTTAGTTTACATGTCATTTAAGAGATTTGAAATTTAAATTTTAATATTTAATTTAGATCTAAAATGCAAATATAATTTTACTGCCAAGCCTTTCTCGTTTATAAAAAGAGTTGCTCAAGCTTGCTCATATTTTAATTTAAAAAATAAAAATAATTTTTGTAATAAATATTAACTATAAAAAAATTAAATAATCAAGAGAATAAAGCTTAAAAAATAACTTTGTTAATTTAATTTGAAATTTGGATGAAATTGGTACAAAGAAATATATGGTATCAATGCGAACACATAGATTATTTAATTATATATTTATTTTTATATAATATAATTATAAATATAAAAATTTATAAAAATTATTCAGACATAAGTCTTAAATGTTATGCCCAAGACACGATTTGTTTTTTAAATAAATCTAAAATTTAAGCCTTAGATTATTCGACAGACCTAAAAAATTTATGCGTAAATCTTCTTAAATTTTAAGTTAACTTTTAAATTTAAACAGATAACTCAATTCTTGAATGAGTCTAGTTACGACTTCTTTTATTTTAAAAAAATGTAAATTGATTAACTTGAGAAACTTTGATTATCATTTTTTAATATAACTAAGGATAATAAGTATCGAATACTGACCTAATACTAAATTAAAAGTTTAACACTCTTTTAACCACTTTAAAGAATATTTAATGTCAAACGTTGGACTAACCTATTAATATTTATGTTTTTCTAAATGTTTAAACAGCCAATTCGCCCAGTAGGAATGCTCTTATCGCATCAAAAGTTGTTTTTTTTTTATGAATGGATCTTGAAAATTACTGTCTAAATAATAGGCAATAGAATCAATATGGCAGGAATTGTAATAAATCTGAACTTCTTGTCTGTTTATTCCATATTGGAAAATTATTGGACATCGGTCCCCACAGCATTTCTCAAATACTTTTATTTTATTTGTTTTACGTAGTTTTAGTGAAGATTTGAATTTCACCGTATCTTCAATATGATATAATTGAGCTTATTGCATCATTAGTTTAATTCAAATAAAATTTATTTAGTATAAATTTTTTAATAATTTTTATTATTATTTTAAATCTTACCAAAATTAATTTTACCATCAATTTAAATAGACCTTCCATCTTTGTTGTTTACTTTTATCTTGCATATTATATAAGATTTTAATTCTAATGTTCTTTTAATTCAATAAATCTTTATTGTAATTTTTTTAAAAATTTCAAGTGAAAAGTGTTCAAGGCCAATCAACAAGTCTCCTAACAAGAACAAAAATAAAATACACTCTTGCAAAATATCCTTAAAATTTTGCTTACTTTTGATTGAGTAAAAAATTACCTAAATTTGAGGATTCAAAATGTACTTCTTTCATCCATTTTTTTTAATCTCTATTTCATTTTCAAAGAGTTTAAACAAAAAAAATCAAATTTCAATGTATTTTATGTCAAATTTTTAAAAATTTTATGATATTTATATTTCATATTTTTTAATATTAAAAATTAATAAAATAATTTTATACTAATACAAAAATTTACTATCATATTTGAATGCCATATATAAAAGTCAATTGATAAAATGACAAGTCAAAGTCAATTATAAATTTACTTTTGTCTATTTCATAATTAATTAATATAAAATTAAAAAATTAATATATTATAATTCGTATTAATATTTTAAATATAAAATTAAAGCTTTTAATTAAAAATTTTATCGTAGTTACATCTTCGTAAATCTTTGTCCCCCATAAAAACTTCTCATGTCTTCCGATCAGTGCCGAGTGCCAACCGATAGCGGATCTGGAGATTTTACCGAAGAATAATAGGCTTGACCCATCTCGACACGTGTCCTTTTACATGGTAAATTGTTGGGAATCTCACAGCCGTTAATTCAGTACGGCACTGTTAAAAACTGTGAAAAGGTTTTTCACTGTAAATCATTTGGCAGCACTGAAACACCATCCACTCAGAAGCTGACATGTCATTATTCAATATGACATCTACTGTACACAACCCTGACTAACATTCCACTCCATTAGGGTTTTTCACAAAGATAATTAATTGTTATTAATTAATGCCTATGTTCTTTTTTTACCTCCAAATAATAATACTTTGCTAAGTAATTTTATATTCACTCTTTTATGGATGCAATATGGTTTTTTTTTATTGAAAATTTTATGTTCCGTATTTAATGTATTAATAACATAAATTTTAATATAATAATTTTTATATTTTATATATATTTAATAAAAAATAAACACATTATGAATACATAAATTATTAAGTTTTGATTTTATATTAGTAAATTTATTTCATATGTTTGAATTTGATTACATTTACTTAATTAAGCTTACATAGTTGGCTTACCATCCTTAATTTAATTTGAAATAATATCTATGATTTCTAAACTCAAGGAAATTATTGGAAAGAAGGAAAATTTGACATTTGAAAGATAGCAATTGATGCATGATTTTCTACACCAAAACATTGATGACTTTTGAATTAGCAATTATCATATTGATTTGGTGTTCTATTATATATTTTAATTTTTTTTGCGTTCTACTACGTTTTTATTTGACCAAAAATTCTTTCAATTTTTTTCGGAGGATTTGGTAATTGAATAATTTATTGAATATAATTTTTGACGAATAGCAAAAAATTAGATTTTTTTGCATCATAAAAATAGATTATCCATGTAAACATCCTTACCACCAATCCATATTTGAAAACCTTGTAAATTTTTTTCATATATATGTTATATATAATTTTTGACCAAAAAATCATTTTAAGATAGACTATTTGGCATAATACAAAAATCCAAAGAATTTGAATTCCAAGCTATCCAAAAAATAGCTATCTTATTCTAAGAATGTGATAATTAAATTAGAACATAAGCATTCCATTAAAATACAGTCCACATTTTTAAATTAATGTTGTGTGTGACAAGACTAGAGGATATGTTAAACATAAAAAATCAACCTTGATTTTCGAGTTAAATAATTCTATTAATAGATAGCACGTACGCATTAACTCTAACTTTTTATCATCGTTTCTTTTTCTTTGTTTTTCCCTATAATCTTTTATCATCTAATCTTCACTTTTTTCCCACAAAATTGTACAAATAAAAAATTTGAGGCATGAAATTTATCCATTTCATCTGTTAAGGTAGGAACGTAATTAATCGAATCTAAGCCAATACAGTATTAAATTTGAGTTAGAATTTGATTTCAAATTTAATACTTGAAACTCGATTTGAGTTCGATCAAATTTTTTTTTAACTCGAGTTTGACTCAACATAGAAATCGAACTATTCGAACTCGTTCGATTATGTTCAATTAATATATAAAAAATAAATTTAATTTGTATATTCGATAAAAATTTAATTATTGTGCTTGAACTCATACTCAAGTTCAAGATACTTTATTAATTAAAATAATAAAATTATATTAAAATATAAAAATTCAATTTGACTCACAAACTACTCGAGTCGAGTATAAGAATACTCAAACTCGACTCGATCGATAAATTAACTTACTTGAACTTGAACTCGACTTGATAATAATCGAATCAAATTTAAATTTTATTTAAGTCCAATCTAAATAACTTACAAATGCTAATATATTATTTACATCTCTAATTAAATGTTAACCAATGTCAATAATAACTATTACTTGAATCTAAATTTTGATTTAATTAATTTATATAATCACTTTTTAAAAATCATATTATAGTTCGAATCCAAGTAACTATAATCTTTTTTTTATTTTTTTAATTTCAAAACTTTTACATCTTACGTAAAAAGGAAAGCTTTTTTTAAGAAAGCATGTCAAACAAAAAGATGGAGGCAAAGAATAATTGGTATAAATTATTATAAAAATATATTTATTAAACAGAAAACACAAATGGAAAGGGATAAAAACAGCGGTTATTACACATTACCTATAAAAGGAAGGTACATATCGGACACAGCAGTGTTCCTCTACTAAAAACTTGACACGTGTAAACCAATAGGCCCATCTCTTTGAAGATTAGGGTTGAAGTTCACTGGACATTTCCAAGTTCACCAATTCAACACAGATACTAAATAGTAAGAAAACAAATAAAAACAAAAGCAAAGCTACAATTTACTATTCCATAATATGTTAAGTAAATGAGGAGAAACAATGTACGGCGTTACTAACAATTATGCAATTTATTAATTAAAAATGTACTTTTAATTTTGATGATCATAATTTAATCTTTGATAATTTAAAGTGGGAAACAAATTAAATGGTGTTATTTTTGTGCACATTTTGCCATCTTCAACCTAATTAAAGCATTCATCTTGATTTTTTTTCTTATTTAAGGGGAGTTTCAAATCTTATTTTTTTTGAAGAGAGGATCATGTATACACCAATTATTAACTCAAATATTTGAGTGCCATATGGTGTTTATTTATTTAAATCATAATTAATATGTGAAAATTTAAACTATACTCAAAAGAAAAAAATTTGAAAAAAATTAATTAAATATTATTGATTTTTAGTCTCAACATGATTCTAGTTAGATAAGCCAATAGAACAATCGAGATCGAATCATTTAATGTTCAAGTCCAACTTGAATTATATCAAGTTCGAATCATTTTAAATTTAAATCATTTGGAGTTTGAATAGTTTCGAGTTTGAATTTTTTTTCATGTAAGTTGAGTTTGAATTTAAATTAAAATAATAACAATGATTATATTTACATTTTTAATATTAAATTCAGATTATTATAGATTTTAATCGAGACGAAACTTTTTTTTTGTCATATTTTTTCACATTCGGATTATTTGAATCTTTGATTTTTTTACCAATGCGAATTTTTTTACTAAAAATAAAAAAATAAAACTCAGCATAATGTGTACAGTGTACGTCACTTAACATTTCAGTCTCAGGTTTTATCTCCATAAAAATCTCTCCTTTTCTTTCTTGGCATTAACTCTCTTTTATCCCTTCTAGTACACTAAAGAAGGTGAACCCACAAAAAGTTGTCTCAACTCTTAGCTAAGACTAGAAAGAAAGGGTGAAGAGAGGAGAGAAAAAGCAAAATGGGGAGAGGGAGAGTTGAGTTGAAGAGAATAGAAAACAAAATCAACAGGCAGGTTACATTTGCAAAGAGAAGAAATGGGTTGCTCAAGAAAGCCTATGAGCTCTCAGTTCTCTGTGATGCTGAGGTTGCTCTTATCATTTTCTCTAACCGTGGCAAGCTCTATGAGTTTTGTAGCAGCTCTAGGTATATTATATATTTCTTAACTCTTTTCTCTTCCTCATCAGTCTGTCCTTTTTTGCATATAAAAATATGCCATGCTTTCTGTGAATCTTATAATACTACGATTATATAGTTGGGGTCTTAGGTTTTGAGGTTTTTTTTTTTTTAATTTCATGCAAAAGATCTGTACTTTTGGTGAGCCAATCCAGTTTTTGAGCCAAGACAATGTTTTGTGTTTTTCCTCTTCATTTCTTTCCATTTTATGGTTTGGGTTATTTTGATCTTTTTTTTTTTTGGAAGTACAGCTTCTTGAAGCTATTCTTCAGAGGATCTGTTGTCTTTTTTTTTCTATTTCATTGTTGCTCTTCTTTAATTCTTTCACTTTCATTGTTCTGGCTCTAAAATATTCTTTCTATTTGTAAGTTCTTAATAAGTTATTAAAAAGAAGAATTTTCTTTTTTGCTGAAACAAATTTATTACAAAAGAATTTATTTAGATGGATCACTCTTTTTAACCTATGGATAAAAGCCCTTTATGAATTATAAAAAGTTTCTCTTCAATTTGTTTTCTTTTTATACAAAAAAACCAGTTTTCAGAAGTGAAATTGGTGTTCAAGATTGATGGTGGAATTAGGGCTCTGGCCTTTGAGAAGTGATAGATGAATGAAGATCAAAGCAGCTGCTTCTGCTTTGCCTGACCCCAGTTTGTAACAGGGTTTACTGTTATGATTTGGTGCCAGAGATGTGATGGTTTTGCAGTGCAAGCCTGTTACACTTTGTGGTGCAATAAAACAACCCTTTCAGAGAGAAAGAGGGGGGCTGCTTCTTTACTTCTAAAGCTGCAAACTAGTAGAAACCTCTTAGCCATAAGACAATTTTTTTGGCTGAATTTTCCTCCATTTGTTCACAAGATTGAAACAAAGCTTTTAAACATATTAAATTATAATTAAAGTTTCTAAAGCCCTGGCTAGGTCAGAAACTTTAAGTTTTTTATATAAAAAACCCTCAGTCAGCTCTATAAAACACAAGGGAAATGAAAAAACTTGAGGAAACACCAAAGCTTCTTCTTCTTGAACTGCTTTAAGAAATATAGAAATCAATTCCTGTAATGGTTTCAAGATGATCATTAAAGATGATAACTCTCCAACCAAATAGAAGGATAATTTTGTTTTTTGATACTTTATAATATATGTTTTTCCTATGATAAATGGATCAATTTTAGGATATGGTCTTCCATTCAAGTAGGTATCAATCTGATCATTTTGATGTTTGAGATGGGCAACTATTTATGAAGCCCTAGATGTTAAGCAAAGCAACTGTTAGTAACAAAAATTAAAGGCCAAAATGCTTTAAAACTTGCTCAAGTTTTTTTTATTATTATTATTTTTTTATTTGAGATTGTCAGAATTTGAATCTTAATTATTCCCTAAAACTAAGAATTTAAGACTCTACTAACATCTTTATATTATGTTTTCATCTTAGCTCTTAGTGCTCATCATTTTGTTAGTCCATGGAATTGAATTATCGTGTGCGTTAATGGTACAATGAAAATTTGTTTGGTTCATAATGCTGCAATGTACCAAATGGACTCAAATCTTCTTTCTCTACATCTTGTCTCATTCTCCATCCCCAAAATAAATATGTTTCGATGAGTGATATTTTCATTTGCTATGGTGTTGATGTCTTGTTAGATAACAACTATTAATATATTTTTGGAAGAGGCCAATTTTATTTTGAGCCAATCAACTAGCTAGTTCTTTATCTTTTTGTTTATTATTGCATCTAGAATTTCAATAACTTAAAAGGTCTAGTTGATGCATCAACCACGTTAATACCTACAGTCACTTTATCTTATTATCAATTATAGCTATTTTGTAAAAATTAAAAAAAAGAAAAAGGCTTTAGTAAATGAATCTAAAAGGTGAACAGAAAGTAGTACTTTTGGCTTCTATGATTTAGTTATCTAGCTATTTAATTATTTTAATAAATCCCCCAATATTTAATTATTTTTTGTTATCTAGGGACTTTATAAGAACTATTCAAGTTATTTTAGGTTTAATATAACATTGAAAATAGAGTTCTAAAAGAAAATTGTAGAGTTTTTTTTTTTTTTTTTGAGATTATCGGCAATTGAAACTTAGTCACCAGAATTAAAAGTTAAGTATTCTATTAATAGACCACGGCAATGTAGTATTATTAAAAGCAAGAAGTTTACACAAGTCAGCACAAGATCATAGGCTTGCCAAAGAGTTTCAAAAGCAGCCGCAGCCAAACTCAAGAGGTTCCCCAGTTGTAATCTTTAATGGCCACCTGAAATTGTCATGTATTAGTTTAACCTTTAAGGTCGAATGGTTATGAATACAGCCTAGGAATGTAAATACAAAAAAAACAAAAAAAAAAGTTATATATATATTATACAATGCAATAATGAGAAATGAGGATGCTTTAAAACTGAAGAACAGTTTGCAGCAATGGTGGATAAGATCTCAATGACTACATAAGCCTACTCGTGCTTGTAAGATTTTAGTATCATTTGTTAACTGGAGTTGCTTAACTTCAGTTCGTGTAGGATTGAAGTAATCTAAATATCTTATCATGCATGGTATCTATTAAAGATTTGAGATCAATAAGGTTGTATATGTATGCATCTTTCATGTAAAATGAATAACTGTCATGCATAAGTTTGGTACATTAATTGATTGTTTCATATCGTTCTTGTTTGTATGTTCACAATATATCCTTTTTCTTTTTCCCCCTCTTTGATTCTTAGCATGATGAAAACACTTGAAAAATACCAGAAGTGCAGTTTTAATGCACCGGACAACAGCCGATCAATCAGTGAGACACAGGTATATGGTGAAAATTTTCCTAGTGATTTTGACAGTCATGATGAAATAGTTCGTGCCATAGTTTGATATACTTTTTCTGTGACAATCAGAGCAATTATCAGGAATATTTGAAGCTAAAAGCAAGAGTTGAGGTCCTACAACGATCTCAGAGATAATGTAATATGTATCACAAGATATGGACTTTGGAAATTTAGGGATACAACATGGTCAAGTTGAATTATATATGATCCTCAAATCATTCTTTGGATTAATGCTGTAGAAACCTTCTTGGTGAAGACTTGGGTCCATTGGACTCAAAGGAGCTTGAGCAGCTGGAAAATCAACTGGAGACATCCTTGAAGCAAATAAGAACAACAAAGGTAAGACAAATTCCATCAAACAATATTGAAAATGCGTGCATATTTTATTTTAATGCATTCTATGATTTCCGTCTCTACAATTCAAACTAAAGTTATCAGCTTAGATATAAATGTTAATAATCTTAACTAGAAAGACATTAAGAATTCAGTCAGAAGCTATGACAAGGAATCAATATGCAGAATCTTTTCTTATTGAACGGTGATGAAATATTGATGCCAGGCAGTATTAAATACACACTGCTTCTGTCGTTTCAACAATTATTGCTTCATTTGAATGATCATTTTAGTGATAAAATGACGTGATAATGCGATAAGAATATTATTTTATCGACCATCAAAATGAAAAGGAAGTATATACTATCTTCTATAAGTACCCAGACCAAAAAAAAAATCAACTTCAATCCATCCAAAGATCATTTTATTTGGTACAGTTGCAAAAGCAAAATTAAATGTAGCTTTGGGATAGTACATTAAGCATCTTAGAAGTCAAAATGATTGAGCAGACTAGAAATAACTTTGATGATAACTTTTAAATCATGAGAATAAAGAAATGAAACTTCCTTCCCCTTAGCAGTGTCCATGGTTGGCCTAGGTGCGCTCCCAGGCTTTATCTGTACCCAAATCCTCCCTTAGACTTCTATTTTTTATTATTTTTTTTCTAAGCCAAAAGAGTTTATTTATCAACCAAACGGTTGCAAGACTAGCAAAAAGCTAGTAAAACAAAGAATCCAGTTCTTACAAATTTAAGATAGACTGATAAAAACTGTCTAAATGATAACATTAAGAGAAAACACCAAAAAAATTACACTAGCTCTCCCTAAAGAAAACATATGATCATATAATTACATCATCAAACAACTAAACACCAATATAATGGCAAAAAACTTCAATAAACTCTAAGCAAGATTAGCTTATAATTAATGGACTGCAAACCAGCAAGCATTTGCATAACCACCACAGTGAAAAGAATGTCCATGGGTTATAAGCCATTGCAAAGACCAAAAAATTCCAATTCAAATAAGCTATCTCTAATAATGTCAAAAACTTCAAATTTTGCTCCATTGTAGACCCAACAAGCTCATAACTCAAGTTGAAAACCTCCAAGCAAGCTATTAATAATAGAACAAGAAAACACCCATCCATTAGACTGGCATTTGTTTATCAGAAGGCATTAATAGATGCAAGAAAGCTACTTTAATTTTTAATTGAGAACACACTACTTTATCCCTCTCCAAATTTGTATGTATTTTTTGCTTGCCAGCTTCAACAAACAAACCCATTACTTAAACCAATAGTTGAATTGATAAAGTACCATTCCCATCTAAAAATAGTCTTTACAATTCAAATAAGCTCCACACCAATTGAATTGTTGTAACTCTAAAACCAACCAACTGATCCACATCCTTAATGTAGCCAAGCAAACTTCTTGCTTTCAGTAATAAGTCAATCAACTTGCACCACCACATGCCATCATTAACAAATTAAAAACTCTAGCTTCATCAAAAGAACAAACCCTCTTTGATATGCAGTAATTGTGTCCCTTAGACTTGTATTGTGAATTGTAAAATTTAATATTTAATATTTAAAATATATAAAAATTAAATTTAAATAAAAATATGTTTTATTTAATAAAATTAATAATTGCATTGCATCTTGCTTAGTTATACAAGATTTGGGTTTAAAAAGCTTAGCCTCAATTTGGCATGAAATGGGCCGGGCTTGCATGGGGTAAACAAGGCAATAAACAGGTTATTTTACAGCAAATGAAAGAAAGATGAGGTCCAAAATGTTTCCCACAAGTCAAGAAGGTTTTAGCCTATGGTAAAAGTGACAAAGGATTGGGCTGCAAAGAGGACAACGGATTTAAATCTTAATAACAATTTTATTATATGGAAGGAAAGTGCATTAGCCACTGTAAAAGGTGCTTGATTATTTTATGAAGTCCTCCCCGAACCCTTTTCATAAAAACATGCATTGGGATGCACCATTTCTTAGAGTGTCATAGAGACAATGCATGATGACAATAGTACATTTTGGCTTCCTATTGGAAAGTAATTTTCACCAAGCCGCCAGCCGCAGCGTGATTTTTTGATAAAATGTTAGATTTTTAATTTTAATGATCAAAGTTTCTTTTAAATGCTCTGCAGACTCAGGCCATGCTTGATCAGCTCGGTGATCTTCAAAACAGGGTATTAATTTATTCTGATGCTTATGTTATTAGTCTATGGTTCTTTATTTCATGCTTTTGATTAATTTTATCCTCACTTCTGGTACAGGAACAAATGCTAGTTGAAGCCAACAAATCCTTGGGAAGGAAGGTAGCACTTCTCAGCTTCTGCTGAATTTTAATTCAAGATTTTCAATTTCTATTTCTGAGAACAAGCTCTGATCATCATTATTGACTTCACCCTTTATAAATAAGGACCTCATTTTTACTTGACTCATTGAAGATATGGCCTTGAATCGACTGAAGATTAGTTTAGCATTAAGATTGAAAGTGGCTTTTGTATTAAAAACTGCTTTTATCCACCATTAATGCTAAATAATTAAAAAAGATTTTTCATTTAAAAGTTTGATTTGCAAAATCAAATAAAAAAATTCCTAAAAAATGTGCTTTGACTTTATTATTTTATGCATTATTTTTTAACATTTCAATTTTGCACACCACTTTTCCACAAGCTAAACACTTAAAATTCTTAAATCATATTTTCTCACCATACTTTTAAACACACTTTTTTTTCAATCCAAATTTTTTCCAATTAAAACAACAATGCTAAAACAACAATCCTGTCTAATACAATTTCAGATATCTGGGTCTTCAGAATTCATCATTTGCGTACGGTTCTTAGTTTAGTTATTTATATTTGGCTGTATTAATCCTTGTTCACATAATCTTTCATTAGTTGGAGGAATTGAGCGCACAAGTTCCACTTCGTCTAGCATGGGAAATTGGAGGGACAAACGCTCCATACAATCAACTCCCAGCTCAATCAGAGGGATTTTTCCAGCCTCTAGGGGGCAATTCCTCTTTGCAAATTGGGTACCCTTTCTTTGAATCAAGTGCATTTGACCTATTAATTACCTTGTATAATTTGGTTTAGTCACCTAATGTTGTTCTGTCATGTTGCAATTTTACTTTTGTTGCAGATATAATCCTGTTGTTTCAGATGAAATGAATGTTGTAGGGCATAACCAAAATGTCAGTGGATTCTTTCCTGGATGGATGCTCTGATTTTAAAACCCTCACATATCAGTTTGGTGATTTACTGGTAGAAACATTGACCAGCTATTGCTACTTTTATTTTTCCTTCTGTGGCTGCTTTTATCTGTTTTTATGCAACTTGTAATTATTATGTTTTTATGAAAGACCATAAACATATATATGATTCTAAGTTGTAATGACATAAATAACAGCTGTTTCCCTCTATATTTATTATATATATTAGAATTCGACTAACGGCTCATTGCAAGATTATTTTTTAAAATCAAGAGAGAAAAAAAAATTTTATGTCAAATTTTAATAAATAATAACATATAATATATATAAATGGAAGTGTATTTATTATTTTAATATAAATTATAATTTAATTATATATAAATGTATTTTTTTAATTAAATTAAGATATTAAATAATATTTTTATTAATATAATATATATATAAATTAATTAAATAATAAAATATATTTTTAGATATGTCTCGAGAATGATCGAAATAAAATATCATAAACCCAATTTCGACTTGATTCAAATTATTTAAAAGAAAAAAATTTACCTTAATCTTTATTTTAAAAAATCACATTGATTGAATTGTAGCAATCGAAACTCATTGAACATAAATTACTTTATTTTCCCTACACCTATTGATTTTTTTTTATAAAATTTATTTAATAAATAAAATTTTAAAAAACAAGAAAATAACAAAAAAGGCCATATGGAGTACTGCAAGAATTTCTTAAATTAATGTAGTAAATAATATTTTTAATAAAATACATATATAAATATATAATTAAAAAAATAATAAAATATATTTTTCAATATATACCATGACCAAAACATAACATCCAAAACCTTACTTTTATTCGAATTTGATTTTAAAAAATTTAACTCGATTATCTCGAATTAAAAAAAAAATGCATCAATTGGTTCAAGATGAATCAGAATCCACCAAATACGGGTTATTTTTTCATATTTATCTCAATTGACTTTTCATTACAAAGTTTATTTAATAAAATAAAAAAAAGTAAAAAAAATCAATAAAAAATAAAAACCTTAAAAAATAAAGAAAATAAAAAATAAACGAGAGGAAAAAGTTGTTATGTGAACATCTGAAAACATGATAGAACACTTTAAATTTATTTCCCACCTGATTTCATTTTTTAAAAAGACTTCAATTGTGCTCAATTGTTTTAAAATTTTCCTATGTTAGATCGGTGCATGCCAAAACTAATTAACTACATATTATTTTATCATCTCTATATCTATTAAATTTTTTACAAAATTTATTTAATAAAAAAATAAAATACAAAAAAAAAAATCAAATTTAATGAATAATAAAAAAAAAAGAGAATGAAGGAAGGATGGGATCCCACGTGAACGCTCTCTCTTTCCTCTATTCTCTACAAAATTAATATATTAGATATGCTTAGCATGTTTTACAAATCTTTTTTACTACTTGTCAAGGTGTTTTCATTGAAATTTTTGTTATTTGTTATTTATTTTTTGATGAAATTACTAGTACGGGAGAAGTCATAAGTATAATTAAATATTATATTTATATATAAAAAATCATTAAATAGTTAACCAGCAAACTAAAGTATAATTAAACAAATCTAATATAAAGTTAAACAAAAAAAAAAAAAACAACAAATGTGTTTAGATTAAAAAAAAAGGAAAACACTAATGTTTTGTTAATGATTAAAGATAAAAGATGTATTATTTTTTTACATAACGAAAGACGAAATTATGGGCAAATGTAGGTAAAAAATTTCTTAATTTCTTCTTTTATATATATATATATATATATATATATCAAAACAATCACAATTTAGGGATAAAAGAAAATATGTTAGAATTTAAAATTCAGATTTATCAAAGATTACCTATTAATAATTATAAGAATTAATTAAATTAAATTTCAAATTAAAAAAAATCACAATTTCACTTCAAACATCCAAAGTTATTTAGAACTTAGAGAATAGATTAAATACATGTGTAGCTACCAACCTACTCATGAGAAGAGGTGAGAAAAAAAGCAAAAAAAAAAAAATCAAAAATTGATTTGAAGTTTTTTATTGGGTTCGAACTATTTTTTTATTTGATTTGCATTAAATTTGAATATTAAATAGATATTAGGTATAGATTAAATTTTTAAATTTAAAAAAATTAAAAAAAATTAAATCAAATTGAATTATAAATTTTTATTAGTTTATATATTTTTTAAATTTTTATAAAATAAAATAATTATTTTATATCTAAATCTATTTAAATAGATTAAAAATCATATTAAAGTAATACATAAAAATAAAAAAATAAATTTAAAAATTAATTAACCGAACTTATAAAATTTAAATTTTTTTAATTTTAATAAATTATACATTATTTAAAATTAATTCGAACTTAATTCAATTCAAATCGTTATTATTTATACTCACGAGTCTATTATAAATTAAATACTAAAAATTAGATATTTGGAAAAATAAAATTATGAACAGATATATAAGTTATAAGAATGTTGAAAATTAATTGTACTTTTTGCCTACTAATTTGCACAAGTAATATAACTCTAATTTCTCCCGTTTCTTTTTCTTTTGAAATGTGATTCATTTAAGTATTGAAAAAAAAAAAAGAAATGGTCCTTTTCTGGACCACATGTGTAAGTAATACTAAAAATATTAAAAAAAATTCAAAAGAATAAAATATATTATGCAAGTGGATGGATTTATTGATTCCAACGACTATCTCACTCGTGGGCTTGGCTTGATTCTGACTCTGACTCATGCCATGAATAAGATGTTTTGAGAACTTTGACTTCATATTATTTTATTAATAAAATATTTTGTTAATTTTAATTTTGAGATAAGGAACAAATTTTTTATTATTATATTTATGTGACTGCTTCAAATTTATAATCAATCATTTAATTTGTGTAATTTTCTCACCATAATTTTAATTTTAAAAAATAAAATTATCATCATATTTAAAATTTTAGAACAATTGAAAGTATTCAGTAAAAAATTTTATCAGAAACTATTTTAAACTTCAAAAAACAATTTTAAAAATGATATGGTAAAGGAAAATTAATCATGAAGCTAAAATTCAAAATTTTTTATTTTATTTTTCTTAGCTCATCATGGTATTTTTACTGCTTATATTATCATGTTATACCTTTTCAATTGATCTTGACATTTATTCCTTGTTATGTTTTTTTTTTTTTTTTTTTTGAATTACAGAATATTTCCTAATAGAATTTTTTACTAAATATTCTTTAATTGCTCTAAAATTTGAAATATGATAGTAAAATAGTAAATTTACTCCAAAATAAAAAAAAATATAGTGGTAAATTTTGATAGTTTAAAGATTAGTAATAAATATGGACCAATCACATAAATAAAATAGTAAATTTATACCTTATCTTTGTAATTTTAAAAATATATTTTAATACTAATTTAAAAACATTTTAAAAATAAATAAATCTAATTGGGTGGACTTGAATGGAACTCAAATTCAAACATAATATTTAAAAGTGTTAATTAAATTTAACCCAAATATGATCATATTCTTGATTAGACACTGAAACACCTCTAAACACACAAGTAGAATTTAAAAAGAAACAAAAGTATTAATTAAACTTTCAAAAGATGAAAAGGATATTCTTCATAATTTTCCTTTTTTTTTTTTTTAAGGCCATTGTTTTCGAGACTTTTTTGATGGAGGAAATGTTGGGTATGAATGGAAGGAACAAATGGTTTGTCATGTTTGGGTAACCATTCTTTTTCCTCACTCCTTATTCTTGATAAGTCAATCAAAGCCAAAGTTGAAAAAAAAAAATGCCTTTTCATTTGAAAAGCCTGGATTGGGCCACACACAAAGCAATTAAAAATGGTTCAACACATTCCCTCTTTCTGTTTTTCTATTTCCTTTTCCTTTTCTTCTTTGTTAAGTATTATATTGATAAAATTGTTAAGTAAACTGTATAGGACAACCATGTATTTCTCTGTTTTCCCATTTGCTTTCTCTCCTCTTTTCCTTTTTGGTGTTATTTCAAGTTGTTCACCAAAAAGTAATGAAGAATGGATCATGCACGAAGAAAAAAAATGGTGCACGTGCCAATAATTATGTGATTTATTAATAAGATATTAAAATTTTAATTTTATTAATAAAATTTAAATTTTTATAGTTTCAAATAAAAAATGATCAAGTAAATTTATACCTTATCTTCTTTTTTTTTCATTTGTTTGTAATTATTAATTAGACATTCAAATTTCATATTATGGTATTGCCTCTTTTATTTAGCCGGATGACAAAAAGTTTATATTAATAACTCAAAGTTATATATAGTTGTCCCTTGCGAGTGTAAATCATAAAAATTACGGATAAAGATGGGATCAAGTTGGTTGATACTTTTTTTCTATATTATTATCATTTAAAATGTTATTTAATATTTTAATAAATTTAAAATTTAAATATTAATACTTACAATTTTTTTTATATTTCATACCTTGACTTTTTTATTAAAAAATTTATGAAGAGAAATAAGGTGAAACGAGGACAATCTTAACATTCCCATGGCTTTGTTATTAGTCATTGGTTAGGATTTAAAAAAAATAATTTAAAAATATAAAAAAATAAATTATATGTATTAATAAATCTCAAAGTTTACTAAATATTATTTGTAAGAATGATCGGAAGAATTATTTAAATTTATTTAATTAAGACTTTAATTTTGAGAAGAAAATAAAGTGTATCATTATAGTAAATGTTAAAAAACTTATAATAATTGTCATAATGTATAGATACGTAAAGTTATCGCTAGAAAATGAGTCGTCATCAATTTTTTTTATTTAAATACGATTGGTCACTTAATTAAATCTATCTCATTTTAAAGAAAAATCACAAACTTGCCTGAGGTATTTTTAAAAAGTAGATTCATGTCTGTGAAACCAGAACTAGGTCCAAGAGTACAATTAGATATAAGGAAGGTTATAACTCCTTCACAACGTCCATCGAATAATGATATCAGTTTAATTTCATATTATCCAAGCCTTAAAATATTTTTGAATTTTTACCAAATAAATTTTAATTATTGAAAATTAATCTTAAATTACTCCAATCATTTGGTAGTGATTTAAGATAATTTTTTCATCTTAAGAGTATTCATGAAGACTCATGTCTTACTATGGAGACTCATGTCTTACTCTGAAGAGGCTCTGTCGTCGAATTCATTAATATATTTTCTAAGAAATTATTTTTTGAAAATAAATAACAAAATCCTTCAATCGTTTGGTAAGATTTTATATCAATACATATCCCGCCAATTGTTTGGTAGGATTTTTATTTAAAAATCTTGAAAATTTTCTTTTGAAAAAAAAAAAAGTCATTAAATCTTCCAATAATTTAGTGAGATTTAACGAAAATTTGAATCCTTCATTCGTTTGAGATGATTGAAAATTTATTTTTTGAAATTCATTATGAAGTTCTCCTATTGTTTGGTAGAATTTATAATTCAATATTTAAATCCTTCAATTATTTAGTAGGAATCATGAATTTATTATAAAAATTTATTTTAAATATGCATAAAAAAAAGAAAGAGAAACAACTGTAACATAAATAAATATACAAATAAAGAAGAAAAAAATAGAAATTACCTTGTCTTATTTCTTGTTTCTCTATAAAATAGCTTATAGCTTCACTAATGCTCATCACATGTGATGATTGTTTTTTTTTTTCTAGTTTAAACAAAAATCAAATAGAAACTTAAAATATATATACCTGAAACTTTAAAAATTTTGCTACAAAAATATTTTGTTGAATGCCTTCCTTTTGTATTTCATTTCAACTCATTTCCCCAACACATAACTTCTAAAAGAAAATCATAATTATTTAAACTCAAAACACCACAAAAGACTATAAAAAAATCTTTTTTTTTTGCTTTTTTTTTTACTCTTTCTCTCTTGATTTATTCTTATTAATTCTTCATTGTATGTAATTGATCCTAATAGGGTTTTTTTTTATAAGCTTTTAATCCAAATCACAATAAAAGAAAGTTTTTTTTTGTTTCAATCTCCTAATCAAAGTCAAGTTTAGATTTTTAATCCAAGTCTACCTCTCAAATCAAACCAAATTAAACTTTTCTCTCTTTTTTTAAAAAAAAAATCATAAATCAATTATAAACTAAACAAAACATTTAAATCTTAAAATTAAATTAAAAAATATCTCAGACTAAATGGAGTATCTAAAACTGTCATTTTTTGCGTCTTTTTTGTAAAACAGAAATTATTCAAAGACAAAATATATTTATTTTATTCAGGCCTATAAACAAAAAAAAAATTACAAAAGCTCCTCATCAACAGAGGCTTAACAACTTCAAAATATAAAATGCGCATCTTATCAGAGGCTCAACAACTATGAAAAATATAAAATGCTTCTCTCAACAGAAGTTCAACAACTTTTGAAAAATATAAAAGGTTCTTCTCAACAGAAACTCAATAACTTTGAAAAATATAAAAATTTAAACATTCTACCTAGAAGACTTATGAATTTTGCCCAAAAGAATTGGGATTATGTTTGAAGGTCTTATAAATCTTAATATGAAAATAGATTCAGCTTAGAAGATTTACGAATTTTGCCTAGAGGACTTAGAGACTATTCTTAGAGGTCTTACAAATCTCGATATTTAAATGCTCCTCTAAATAAAAGTTTCACAACTTTAAAAATGTAAAAGAGATTCTTAACTAAATAAGGGTTCATTCAAATATTCAAATCGAAGATTCATGATTTTCACTAAAAGATTCTTGAGATTTGCGTAAGTCTTCAAATTTTCATCAAAGATTCAAAGATTCACATTTTAAAATCTTAGAGATTCACATCCAAGATTCAAAGATTCTCATTTGAAAAATTCAAATATAAAATTCAATGTCTTAAGGATTCACATATAAATTCTCATTTTGGGTTAAAAAAAAAATCTTCTAAACAGAGGTTATGAAATTTTAAAACTAAAAGAGTTTCTTAACCAAGATTTACTAATTCTTCTTGAAATCATTCTCTTCATCCAAAGGTTTCAAACTTCATTTTCACAATATTTTTCTCATACGAGAATCAAAATCTTATAAAAAAGTCATATTTTTTAAAATTTTAGTTTTTTGAGATTTTGCTTAAAGGTCTTAAAAATTATGCCTGAAGATCTTACAAATTATGCTTAGAAGTCTTGAGAATTATGCCTGGAGACCCTACAAATTATGCCTAGAGGCCTTGAAAATTATGCCCGAAGGTCTTGAAAATCATACCTAAAGGTTTAACAAATAATTTCTCATCTTTGAAAAAGCTTCTCCTTAACAGAGGTTTCGAAACTTTTAAAAAAGTCATTTCTTTTGAAATAAAAACATCACATCTTAGAAAAGGTTTCCCCCCTAATCATGGCTAAACACTTTTACAAATCTCATTTTGAAAATTTTCTTAGCTCAAAACTTATCACTTTCTTCATGAAAATTTTTCTTCAACTGAAAATTAAAATCTCATACTCAATAAATTATCTCCAATCGAGGGTTAGAATCTCATATTTTCAAATTCTCAACCTTTCAAAATCAAAATCCAAAGTCAATTGAATATGCAATGAATGAGATAAATGTCATGCATGTAATACAAAATCAATGTCATGAATTTTTAATTGAGGTAAATAGGCCATCAAGCCCTTTTTCATTTTCTGTCACAGAGCTTTAGAACTAGCTAACAAGTTAGTTTTCAACAATAATCCTTCATGCCTTCTTTTAACTCAAAGCATTCTATTTTTCAAATTATTTATCTTATCCATGGATCTTTTTCAAACCTTTTACCTTGACCATTCTTCTTATTCCACAAAGTCATTCTTACCATGATGATCTAAAATTACCTATCTCTTATCCATACCAATTTATGTCAATTCAAAGTATAAATTTTTTCATAAAAATGCCCCTATGTTCATGACAACCAAAGAAATTGCCCATATAACTATTCTATGATCCAAAAAATGCATATTCTTTTAAAAACATGTGATTGAATCTCTTAAAAATTAGTGATTATTGCATAGAATGATGAAAGTGAATCTCAGCTTGAATTAGTTAAAGGAATGAAATGGTTTGACATATTGAGGTCTTAAAGGAAATTTTGCCACTGGACAGGAAAAAACAAATCAATATGTCTTCATTTGGGCTTACCAATGAAAAATCATCTTTTAAAGCACATTCCACTTTTGTACTCTCTTAATTTCTTAATATGATAATTTAACAAATATCAAGACTAGCTGTGATAAGCTTAAAATTTTTAAGAAAGAAAAATTCAAATTTCAAAACAAATATTCAAATTAGGGTTCATCTTTTTGAATTTCTCAAAGATTTTCATTTGGTTCCTTCCTGTAATGACATTGCTTGAGTTACTTTCAATCTTGCTCTAGACTGCTCATTTGGTTTTCACTTTAAAGCTCTATTCAATCTTCTTTCTTTTTTCTCTCTCTCTTTTTTTACTATTCCATCATGCATTTGAAAACTCAAAATTCATCCAAAATCAAAAAGTAATGGTGATTTTCTAACAAAAATATTTTCAATTTAAATATCCATACTTGATCAAAATAGGCTTTTTAAAGGACTTAACGTATGCCAGGGTTTAGGGGTTTTAAAGAAAAGATAAATAGGCTATGTTTAAGGGTAATCAAACCAAGGATTATTTTTTTTCTCAATGAAAATTTTCTTTCCACTTTTCAAAACATGCATTTTCATCTTTTTTTTTTTCAGTTTTTTCCTATTTTTTTTTATTTTTTCACATTTAAACAAATTAAGCTTAAAATTTTGAAAACTTGCCTTTTGACTGTAGGCATTCTTTCGTTGCCCTTAACTTTGTATCCATTACTTTCTCAAATAGATCCTCTTTCATACTTATCCATCAATGTATAGTGTAATCCTTGGTTAGGATTCTTTAAAAAAGAATTCAATAAGCTTAAAAATGATAGCAAATGAATTTTTTTTTGTGAAAAGAACATGAAAGATGGGCATTTATCATATTAGATATAGATGGCTTCATTGAAAAGTAATTCTTAGAAGAAGATTTTTTTTTTAATTTTGAAATCATTTGAATATCTCATATGCATGATGCTACAATTAATTTTTTTTATTTTTTTATTTTTTTTTGTAACTCAAGCTTAAATTACTACATCAAATAAAGTTCTAATATAACAATCTTGATTTTCATAATTCACACTAAAAGATAAAATCAATGCCATTCAGAGGAAAAGATACTAAAAAATTTGCATAAATTGACTTTTTTGTAAACTTGCCCTGAAATGAAGGCAAAAAAAAATTTTAGGACAATGAAATAAAAGGGATATTGCATATATCAAGAAGTGGAACAAAGATATTAAGGGATATGACATTTTCAGTGATTATATTTCAAGAAAAAAATTAGAGAGGTTAGGTTACGTCTAGGCTAGCCTTGATAGTTATCAAATTACCTAAAATCCAAAATTTTTAAGAGAGCACCTCATGTATTGGCTTACAAAGATTTTGTAAATTTCATTACTCATAGCCTTAATGAAGATTATCATTATTGAAATCCCTTTCGGTCAAGTGAAAATCAAGTTTATGAGACTTGGGAAGTCAAGTTTTAGAATGGCGTAATTCTCAACTGAATTGGAGTATGAATTGGTTATAACTAGATATGTTCATTCTTGACAATAATTACTAATTCCCTCAAGATTATTTTCACATATAATGCAGGAATTCATACGTAGACAAAATTAAAAGCAAAACTTAGGCAAATACTCATGCATATGTCAAAGCAAAACTTAGACAACAAACTTAAATTTTCAAAATCTTCTCATAAATTGTTTGATACTTTGTATATCCAAAAGAAAAACTATTATAAAATAGATTTTCATTACTCCATAAGCTCTATGGTCAAAGTGCCATTATTAATAAGTTCTTTAATTTTTTCTTTCTATTGTCTATTTCTTTTAGTTGAATGTCTAATTGCTCCTATGTGATAATCACATCTACTATTCGAATCATAATTTTTTGTTAATGGATTTAGGATTGTTTTTAAAAGAACATAGTTGATAAATTAATGCTTTATTAGTAAAGGCAAAAGGTCAAGAATTGGGATTGAAATTCTCTTTTAATTATTCCTTGACCTTTTTAGCTTATTTCTTAATTGGGTAGCAAATTGAGTGACTGTTGTTTGAGGACAAGGATTTGCATAAAAGCCTAACTGTTGCACAGGTTGACAAAGATAAGGATTTTAGAAGAAGTTGTTTACAGAAAGGTAATAAGGTGGGTACATTGAACAAGGTTGATATGGGGTGAACCCTTTAGCCTGTTGCCCCTCATAAATCATAACTTAAGCATCTCCTTCTTTTTTTTGGCACATCATCTCTCTTTGCATCATTTATACCACTTCTCTTAAGTTTACCATTTTTTATTACATTTTCTATCATCTTTTCAAAAATCATCATATCAATAAAATTTGTAGTGACATTTCTAATCATCCTTTCATAATATGAGGCTTTGAAAGTATTGGCAAATAGAATCATGTCTTTTTGTCAGTGAGCGGTGGTTAAATTTAGGCAATAGCGTCTTTCTACCTCTAGGCATATTCCTTAAAATTTTTAATATTTTTTTTCATACTTTGTAAAGATAAATGATCTGGAGCCAAATCTATGATGTGCTTATATTGTGTGATGACCACCCTAGCTAGTTTCTTCTAACCACAAATGCAAGACCTATCCAATTGGATATACCACCTTAAAGCAAATCCAATAAAGCTATCTTAAAAAATATGGATGTGCAACTTTTCATCACATGTATGTACAGTCATATTGCGATAGTACATAGTAACATGCATATGGGGCATTTGGTTTCATCATACTTTTTAAATTCAAAGACTTTAAACTTAGGTGAAATAATCGCATCAGGAACCAAGCACAGTTTAATAGCATCTATTGAACCATAAAAATTCATTCCCTCAATAACTTGAAGCTTTTTTTTTTTAATAAAATCTATTTTCTATTGAAATTCAAAGCCTTTCTTGGTGTCTACTATGTTTATCTTCAGCTTCTCTTATTTTTTTGGATCATCCAAATTATAAACTTAAGTTGGATCAAGAAAAAGAGCTAAGTGAGTAAGAGTAGCAATTACAGGCATGTCAAAATACATGTAAGGGTAGTTTACAGTAAATAACATTTGATATTAAGCCCCTTGAGATATCTATTTAGAATATGTGCCAAAACCAAGTAGGTATATTGGATTATTAATCTATTTAGCTATTATTTTCTTTTTGTTCAAATTCTTTAGCAATTCATTCATATCTTCTAATTGCCCATTCATCTCTTATAAAGAGCTTATCCCTTTACCATAATTCTAGCTTGATATGGAGATTAAGCGATCCTCTAACCTTTTTACCACAATTAGGATGATATGTTACTAGATGCCATAAATCATCTTAACTTGTTAGAAACATTTTTTATATGCATGAATGAATAAATAAATGTACATATTAAATATGATACACAACAATTCAATGATGTATGAATGGATAAATAAATGCATTCACATAACAATTTAATGATGCACAGATGACAAATGACTACATAAATAGATGCATGAGTTAATATTCACTTCATAATGATGCATAAATGGATACATGAGTTAATGTTTGCCTCATAATGATGCATGAATGATGAATGTATACATTAGATGCTAGATATAAAAATTTAGTGATGTATGGATGAATAAATGTATGAATGCCCTATAACAACACATAAAAGAGTGAATAAAACTCAAACTCTTTCAACTTTATCATAAAACTCATACAAATGACACTACCAAAGTTTTTTCATGTGTTCTAACTTGGGTTACATTTTAACAATAGGTGGACATGGCTCTAATCTAAGATTGGCTTTTTAGGGTTAACTACATATGGTTTAAGTTAAATTTAAAGGTTCTCAAATTGTTTCTTACATCATTGTCCACCATAGACTAGTAAGACATTCCAATCCTCACCCACCATAGGCTATAAATGAAAATAATTCAATTTGAATAAAAGTATTTTGCTAAACCATATGGAAACATAAAATCTCACGAAAGCGTATGTACATTACTCCCTTCTAAGAAACAGAGTCCAAGTATAGAACTCATGTTATGCATATGCAAATGAAGAATAATATATTTAAAACTTGAAAAATAAATATTAAAAGCTTGACAAATAAATAAATAAATATTTTTAGTTAAAATATTCGACTTGGATAACACAAATTTATTTATTGGCCTAACTACCAGCTATCTCTAATGGAGTTGTCAAACTGTCATAATGTATAGATCCATAAAGCTATCATTAGAAAAAGAGTCATTATCATTTTTTTTATTTAGGTGTAATTAGCCACTTAACTAAATCTATCCCATTTTAAAAAAAAGTTTCAAGCTTGACTTAGGTATCTTTAAAAGATAGATTAATGTTTATGAAACCAGAACTAGGTTCGAGAGTGCAATTATTATGAAAAAGGTTACAGCACCCTCACAACACCCATCAAAGGATGATGCCAGTTTGATTTCATGTTATTCAAGCCTTAAAATATTTTTAAATTTTTACCAAGTAAATTTAATTATTGAAAATTGATTTTAAAATTACTCTAATAGTTTGGTAGTGATTTAAGATAATTTTTTCACCTCAAAAATATTCATGAAAACTCGTGTCCTACTCTGAAGAGGTTTCGTTATCAGATTCATTAACATATTTTTTAAGAAATTATTTTTTGAAAACAAACAATAAAATCCTCCAATCATTTAGTAATATTTTATATCAATGCATATCCCCTGATCATTTAGTGGGAATTATTTGAAAACCCTGAAAATTTCTTTTGAAAAAAAAAAGTCATTAAATACTCAAATAGTTTGATAATATTTAATAAAAATTTGAATTCTCCATTCGTTTAATAAGATTGAAAAATTATTTTTTAAAAATTCATTATGAAGTTCTCTAATTGTTTGATAGAATTTATAATTCAAAATTTAAATCTTCTAATCATTTGGTAAGAATCATGAATTTATTATAAAATTTATTTTAAATATGCATAAAAGAAGAAAGAGAAACAACTAAGTAACATAAATAAATATACAAATAAAGAAGAAAAAAATAAAAATTACCTTATTTTCTTTCTTGTTTCTCTATAAAACAACCTATATCTTCATTAGCATCTCTCGCCTATGGTGATTGCCTTTTTCTTTTGTTTAAATAAAAATCAAACAAAAACTTAAAATATATATACCTGAAACTCTAAAATATTTTATTATTAAAACTTTTTATTGAATGCTTCCCTTTTGTGTTTCATCTCATCTTTTTTTCCCAACACAGAATTTTCAAGAGAAAATTATAATTATCTAAATCCAAAACACCATAGAAAACAACAAAAAAAAACTCTTGATTTTTTTTTTGCCTTTTTTTACTCTTTCTCTCTTTATTTTTTTTATTGATTCTTTCTTGTATCTAATTAATCCTAATAGGGTCTTTTTATAGGCCTCTAATCTAAATCACATTAAGAGAAATTTTGTTTATTTCAATCACCTAATCAAAGTCAATTTTAAATTTTTAATCTAAGTTTACCTTTCAAATTAATACATTTTCTTTTTTAATTAGAATATTAGACTTCAAATCGAATCAATTTTTTTTTAAATCATAAATCAATTAATTAATAAAATAAATAATCTTAAACTAAATAAAATATTAAAATCCTAAAATTAAATTAAAAATATTTCAGATTAAATGAGATGTTTATAATAATAATTATAGAGAAAAAATCTATTTATATCAATATAAATATTATATTTTTTCTATCTTTAAATTTGAACCGACATAAATATTTTGGTAATTGCTTATGTCATGGGTATTTCTATTTTTAGGCCCAGCATATGGAAGTCTATTCCAGTTTCCCATTTTCACCAAAATGACTCTTTTTCATTTCATTTCAGGCCTCAAAAATTGGTCAGTTAGAGCCTGTACCAGATACATAGCCCACCCTCCCTGTATAAATTGACTGGTTGTCGGTGACTACCTGTATTTTTTTATACTTTATTCTTATATGAATTTTAATAAATAAAATTAAAACTGTCACGATTGATGATTAATAATATTTTTTTAATAGTATTTGAGATTTTTTATAAGTTTGAATATGCCCTTTTCATTATTTTTTTGTTTTGACGGTCGAGAAAATTCAGAAAAAATTTTTAACTTTAGACCAAATCTTAGACGTTATCCTTTTTAGAAAAGATGGCAATTGTTGCATAAGCACTATTTTTAAAATTGATCAAAATTTTGTTTTATTAATGAAAGTAAATTACTGTTAATGTGTATCTTTGTATCATATTAATTTTTTATTTTTAATATATCTTAAAAAGATGTATGATAAGCTTTTAATTTTGTTGGTAGAATTTAAAAACTTAATCGATGGCGTATAAGATAATTTTTATTTTTTAAAAACCATTAACCATTTTTGTTTTGGTATGAGTAATTTTTTCTTAAGGTACATCTCCTAGATCTTATTGTTTGTTCATTATTTGAAGCTTATATAAAGGGTTTTTTTTTTCTTTTAATGTAATGTTTTGAACAAAATTAGTTAAATTTATATAACTTAGATGCATTTTGACTGATATTTTAGGTAGTTTCTCAGAGATCTGCAATTAATTTGAAATAGAATGAGCCATTGATGTATATAGGCAATATATATATATATATGTATGTATGTGTATAAACTCAAGTAATAGTTAAAATGAAGCTCCTAGTATTTACCCAAAAAAATTGATGAATAACCAATTTACCAAAAAATCTTGAATAGATCATCCATCTAAAAGATTAAATTATAAATTAATAAAAAGATAATAATTAATAAATATTTATATTTGATGCATTATTAATATATAGATATTATACACTAATAGTGCACCATAATTTGTCATATCATTGATTAGCAAATGTAAAAAGAGTTTAATGCAGAGAAAATTATAAAAATATCTTTTAATTTGATATTTTGTGATATTTAATTTTTACGATTTTTAAGTTTTAATTTTAGTCAATAATGAAGTAATGACTTGTAATATATTAATAGTGTATAACATTTGTACATGGTGCATCAAATATAAATCTAATTAATAAATAAATAACCTAAAAATATATATTAAACAACATTGATGAATAATGCAACAGAAATTATGTTAATAATAATGAGAGATATTCAAAATATGGTCTTATTTATAATCACTTCAAGGCACTATTAATTTGTTGGTAGTCAAATATTTTTTACATTCACTAGGGGGAACATATTTAAGATGCAAATTAAAACCTCAGCCTGTTTAATTATAATGTATGCTCAAACCCTACTTAAATGGGCTAGATCTAGCCAAGTACTCATGAAAAAGATACAATAATAAAATTTCTGAGTCGATATATCTTGAAAAAGATATTATTTTCAATCATTTGATATCGGTCCAATCCGGAATTGTACTGCACACAACATTGTTAAATTTGATAATCGATTTATAAAATATTAATTGCACACAAAATTATAAATAAATGCAAAATAATTTCTTTATTATAATTTACATCTAAGAATCTCAATAAATAAGGTATTGGACGGGCATAGTATAAATGTGTAATCAATTGAATTTGAGTCAATATAATATCAAACTCAAGTTTTATTTTAAATTTAAGAATCGAAAACTCGATTTAAGTTGATTGAGTTCTATTTTATTAGTTTAAGCTCAATTCAAGATGAAAATCGAGTAACTCGAGTTTGCTCAATTAATTTTATTTAATATTTAAAAATTAACTCGATTATTTATATTTGAGTTCAAGTTCGAAATATTTTACAATTATTTTTTATCAAATCTAATAAATATTATATTTTTAAGATAATAATAATAATAATAACTTACACAACAACCAAAAAAATTATTGAAACATAAAAAATTAAGTCTTTCATCAAAGTATTCAAATAAAACACAAATAGTTTTATGGTGCTTCTTTGGCTTGCTCCTATAAAGTCCAATTGTTTTGTTTATCTTCATCTGAGCATTGACTTAAACATTCCATCTCTTTCTCAATCTCTAAAATTTCAAACTAGTGAAGTTTTTTTTTTTTTGAATCAACAAAATACAAGACAACAACTTTAGCATTACTATCTTTTTTTGTTTTAATCTAATAAATACTAACCTACCTCTCTAATCTTATAGCAATCATTTGTGTTGTAACGTCTAGATCCGGTGGTCTATTGCTAGACATTGACTTGCAGGAGTCATCACTAATCTTTTTTATCTAGGTGTGATTGGTCACCTAAAAAATCTGTCCTTTCAGGGAACACCTAAGTTTAAGGGTCCATAAAAAAATAGGTTCAAATTTACTAACCAAAACAGGGTTCGGGAGTTCGGTTACGTGTGGGAAAGGTTATAGCACCCTCACAACGCCCATCAAAAGATGATACGAGCTTAATTTTACAAAGTAATTAACTATTGAAAATTATTCTCAATTAACTCTAATATTTTTAGCAGAAAATTAAAAAAACCCTCTCACCTCAAAAGTATGCAAGAAAACTACTGTTTCTCTTACAGAGGCTCCATCGTCGGATTATTTAAAAAGAAAATAAAAAGAAAGAAGAAAAAAATGACTACTTTTGTACAAAAAAAATTGATACTTTCAACTTTTTTTCAAAATATTTTTTTGAAATTTTAATTTTGAGAAAAATTGATACTTTCTACTTTTCTTAAAAAAAATATTTCTTGAGAATTTATTTTTAAGAAAAATTGATACTTTCAACTTTTCTCCAAAAATATTTTTTGAAAAACTTTTAATTTCAAAGAAAATTGATACTTTCAACTTTTCCTCAAAAGTTTTTTTTTAAAAATTTTATCATTTTATTTTTTTTTTTTTTTTAAATTCACTCAAAAAGTAATATATAAAATGATAGGCAAAATAACAAAAAAAAATCAAAATAAATCACACCTCGACTCAGGACTTCACACATAAGAGACCGTTCGACTTGTGGTTCAAGCTCCATTTGATGATGTGGGCTAGCAGCTCGAGTGGCAATGGAACACAGGCCGGGTGAACAAAAACACGTAGGTCAATTGAATTTTTAGCAAACGAAACAACATCATTTCATGCAAAATATAAAAGCATAAAGATTTGCTGCTACCATTCAATTTTCAATTTCTGCCCCTTTTCTAAAGTTTTTAGAAATACACAGCTGCAAAGTCTCAAAGGTTTCCAGATTTTGGTTCCAGTGTCACCTCACGCCACCATCACTGGTCGTCGTCACTGACATCTGTTGACCGCCGCTCCCCGACCATCATCCAATTACCAGTTTGCTTTGAAACCTTCCGTCGAACTAGTCTTGGCCTTCTCTTTCACGTATTCTAGCTGAAACTTACAAAAAATCTTGGAATTGATGTAGATTCGAAATCAAAATCGCAGTCTCCCTTCTTCTCTACTGGTCTAATGCCGCTGCCTCTGGGTATGTTGTTCACATTTTCCTTGGTTGCCGTCTCACCAATTTTGAAGCTCCAAAACAAGCTAGATCGACCTTGATTAGGAATATTAAGGAGAAAGTCTTTCCTCTGTTTCCCTTTTTTTTTTATTACTTATGTGACTTTGAGTTTGGGTGTCCAACGCATCCATGGCTTTGCTGGGGCATTATTAATTGATGAAGAGGTGTTCACAACACTGCGACTTTCTATGGATGGAGAAATAAGCTGCTGATGCACTTGAGGTTTTTTAGCAGCTATGGTTGTGCATGGTTTTGCCACCTCATATGCCATTTTTGGTTCCAGATCCATAACATTGTTGTCAACAAGAAGCTTATTCCAATTAGAGGCCAAAGCCTCATCATTAGAGATAAGTCGGTGTGCCCATTCCTGCCAATCTTTCTCCTAAATCGACCTAAATCGTATCGTACATCTTGATGACCTATGATTCCCCCTAAGCTAAGTGAGCTTCTAAGTTGAGTCAACTAGTCCTAAGCCGTGCCATGTTCAATTGTCCTTTGTGCCTGCAGCCACACCTTTTTAGCCATCAAGTCAAGTCAGTCGTTTTTTGGTATATTTTCATTTTCATTTTTTTGATCATTTTATTATTATTTATTTATTTGTTTATTTTTCATTTATTTATATATTTATTTATTTATCTGTTTATTTGATCGTTTATTTATTTATTTATTTGATTATCTATGTATTTATTTATTTGTAAATATTTTTATAAAAAAATATTTTTCAAATAAAAATGAACCTTACCAATATATTAAAAGGTTCATAATTCAAAAAATGAATTTTTTAAATAAAAATGAACCTTACCAACATTTTAAAGGGTTCAAGTTTTCAAGAAATGAATTTTTCAATAGAATAAAAATCTTTACTAACATATTAGAAGGTTTGCAATATTATTTTCAAAATAAGATTTTACTAATATATTGAAAAACCTTATTGATTTTCAACAAAATTTAAATTTTAAAAGAGACAAAAAATAAAGCCTTACCAACGTATTGGAAGGCTTGTAAACTTATTTTTTCAAAATAAGGTTTTACTAACATATTAAAAAATTTTATGAATTTTTAACAAAATTATATTTTTAGATAAACAAAAAAAATAGTTTTTAAAAAATTTTACCAACATATTGGAAGTCTTGTAATTTTAGTAAAATAAGGTTTTACCAATATATTAGAAAACCTTATGATTTTCAATAAAAATTAAATCTTGAAAAAATAAAAATAATTTTTATAAAATCCTACCAATAAATTGAAAGAGAATTTTTTACAAAAATCTTACTAATATAGTAAAAGATATTTCTGAAAATAAAATGCTTTAATGAAAATCAATTTCAAACCTCCGATAATTGAATTACTAAAAGCATTGCAAATAATAAATATGTAAATTCTTAGGTGAGAAATTCTTTTAAATTTTACTAATATATTAGAGAATTTAGAAAAAAAATTTCAATACCAAGATTTCCTAAAATCCCATTATCACAAATAAAGTTTTTTTTTATAAAAATTAAATAAATCTAACGATAGAACCTCTTCAAAACATAATAAATAGTCTTATTAAATACTTTTGAGGTGAGAGAATGTCTTAAAATTATTATCAACATATTGGAGTAACTTTAAGATAATTTTCAATAACTAATTATTTGATAAAATTTTTAAATCTTCGAATAACACAAAACCAAACTAATACTATCCTTTACATGTATGTTGTAGAGGTTCTATAATTTTTCTTCTATGTAACCAAAATTTGGGATCTAATTTTGATTTCATATATTATAGCATATCTTTTAAAAATATCTGAGTCAAGCTTAAAAATTTTCTTTAAAATGAGACAAATTCAGTTAGGTGATCAATCATATCTAAATAAAAAATTTGCATTTGTATAAAAAATTGGTAATTTGAATTTGTATCCTAATATTTGCTTAATACTTTAATATAAAATTTAACAAAATTTAAAAAATATAGATTAATGCATATAAAATAATTAAATACTCTATTCGATTAATTTAATTGATAACAAAAATTTTTTTTTTTATTAAAAGTGTTCATGATCATGTTAAATCCCATTAAAACTTTTAATTGTTGTTCAAGACTAAGCTTTCTTTTTTCATAAAAACCCAATCATTATAAAATAAATATATAAAAATTTATTTTATTAATATTTTAAACTAAAATCTAAGATTAAATTTAAATAAAAATAAAAATTTTATTTAATAAAATAATAATTTAAATCGAATTAAATTCAAAATTTAAAATCCTTCTATAAGGTTAATCTAAATAAAACCCGACCAATGGGTCTAACGATAATATATGATTTATAGATAATTTTATTTTTTATTAATCAAAATTCAATTATTATAGATAATATTTTAAGAATAAAATTTGAAAATTATAACATTAATATGAGAAAATGTACTTCTAAAATCATAGAAAAAAATTAAAGATTTATAAACTTGAAAAATACCTTACCAATTTTATTATTAAGAAAAAAAAATCGTTTAAATTAAGTTTTTGGACAAAATTTAAATTGATCTTAATTAAAAACAAATAAAAGTACTATTAAAGAAAAATAAAATAATAAAAAAGAAAGAGTGATAACTAAATAAAAAGAAATGGAAGAAAAAAAGAATTTCGTGACCGTACAACAGTGGGCCAGCACCAAAAATAGTTAAAACCCACGGACAAAATGTAAAATCTATGCGGCCTAGAGAGCAGACAATAAAGATGGTTGCAGGTGTTTGAGCCAATCAAAATTCGACAACGCTTTTGACCAAACCATCCTTTGTTTTCCAATACCACCCCTTTCGACATCCAATCTGCTTTCCTTCACCAATGTGGTTTCCATTTTTTCTTTATATATTTCCACTGTAACATGTATATATATATATATATACACACGCACGCACAGACACGCTAGTTCCCTCACCCCACTCCACTCCCTCTCCCCCTTATGCTCTCCCACACCAGCATTTTTGTTGCCTTAGCCAGCAGCCAAAGAGATCATCAAGGGAACCATTTTTTTTTTTGGACAAAAGATAGCCTGAGAAAGTGATAGCAATCCCCTTCTTCTCTGTCTCTGAACCCAGTGTCAGTTTCCTGCTTCTGGGTGTTTTGAGTTTGTTGATTAAGATCGAAATTTTCAAGAAAAGAAAGGAAGGATAATATCAGCATGGGGAGGGGTAGGGTTCAGCTGAAGAGAATAGAGAACAAGATCAACAGGCAAGTGACTTTTTCAAAGAGAAGGTCGGGTTTGTTGAAGAAAGCCCATGAGATCTCTGTCCTTTGTGATGCTGAGGTTGCTGTGATTATCTTCTCAACAAAAGGGAAGCTCTTTGAATACTCTACCGATTCTTGGTACGATTGTTTTTCTTAATTTAAAACTGCTTTATCCTTTTTCATTCCATCTTTGTTTCTTTCCCTTAAGTCTTCATATTTCATAGTCTTTTCTAATTTCCTCTTTTTTCTTCGCATTTTTGAATTGCTAATAACAGCAATAAAGTGATTTGCTTTTACCTTTATTATGATTGATTCATCGAAAAAAAAAAAGAAATAAAACCAGCTGGTGAAGTCTTTGTATTGTAGTAATGAACAGTAAAGCACAGTAAAGAATGAACACATGGGCTGAGAGAAAGAAAAGAGTATTAGACGTGTAGGAAGAGATCTCATTGTGAATATGTTACGCTACAATCTTAATACTTCTATTAATGGTGAAGTCTAATCTTTGTTTGAACAAAGCTTCAAGAAATTCTAATTTAAGCAAAAAAAAAAAATTTCCAGTCAACTCTACTATAATTTTCTTGAGACTTTTACATTTTGGTTTACCAATAAAAAATTAGAGAAATTTCTTGTTTAGGAAAGCGAGCAGTTGGACAAAAATTGGTACATTTGACAAGACTAGTGATAGTTCTATCAGCTTTAGCTTCCACCAGGTGAGGTGCCGGGGGGGGGGGGGCGCTGAAGACGGCTATGCTCAACTTGACAGCTGCTTCCATGTAAACCAAGGCTTACATGAAATAGTATATGAAAAGGATTCTTTGATCGAACTGCGAAGCATGCATGTTTTCAACAGATAATAGTAATGGGTCAAGGGAAAGTTTGGGCTTGGGGGACCCTTGGGCTCTCTTTTGGGCATTAATTTATGGTCATTGACTTATAGATAATGTGTTTTCTTAGTAAAATAAGTACTTCAATTCCGGCCCTTTCAGATTTTTGGTCTCTCAAACATCTTAGGTTAGGATTGTTTCGATAAAAATGGCTTTTAAAAATTGATTTTTAAAGATTATTTATATTTCTTGAATTAAAAAAAAATTTATGTTATTTAAATGAATTAATAAAAAATATTTTTTATTATTTTGAAAATTTTATTTTTTAAATAATATTAATTATTATTAAAATATTAAAATTATTTATTATTAAAATATATGGGAATTATTTATTATTAAAATTATTAATATTAAAACAAATTATATTTTAATAATAATATTTAATATTAAATTATTATGTTAATATACAAAATATTTAAAATAAAACTACTTTTATTTTATATTATTTATTAATATATTGTAATATTATTTATTAATAGTATATTATTTATGAATATATTATAATATTATTTATTAATATATGATTTATTAATATAATATTGTTTATGAATATATCATAATATTACTTATACAATATTATTTATTAATGCATTATAATATAATATTATTTATTAATATAATATTTTTATAAATAAAATTATACTCGAAAATATTAATAAATTATTTTACTCATAGATAATTATTTTTTTTAAAATGTCTTTCTCTTTTCAAATTCATAAGACAATTTCTAAAAAAAAAGATCTCATTTTTTATTAATCAATAAATTATTTTTTGCTGATTAATAATTATTTTTTATTGATTAATCTGTCAAATAAATACTTAAAAATATAAAAATTATTTTTCACGAAATAGAAAAAGCCTTAATGTTTAGATGGAGAGGCTTAGATTGAAAAGGTTTGGATGGAGAGGCTTAGAGAGAAGCCAACTACTTTAATGATTCATACCCCAAATTAATTCATATTTTCATATGATGAGATGTTATCATAAGTTATCATAAGCTTCTTGGGTTTCGAGCAAGCTCAGGTTTTTCAAACTATCACCTCTAGTTGAAGTTTGAACAACTCCAAAGTCAAGATGAAGATATAAATAGTTAATATATTTCTTGGATATTGATGTTACCTCTTTGAGAGCTAAAAATTGAATTATTTTTATGATTAATTATAAAAAAATATTTTTGAGTAGCATCTAGTTTTTGTTACTTAAGTAAATGATTACTTAAATAATAAAACCATACTCTATTGATTTAATGTTTAAATAATAAAAATTTCGTATTTTGGAAATTGTTCATTCTGTCAACTTTTTCTATTATTTCTTTCTTTCTTGTTATATGTCATTTTCTATTTTAAAATAACTAAATATTCATTTAACTATGCTTCATCTTTTTTTTTTTTAATGAATCATGAGTATATATATATTATTCAAACAACAATTTTGTTTTAAACTTGCCTGCATGCAGCTTGTGTGTCGAGCCAATAAGCTGCTTAATTTACAATGCCATCGTGGCATCGGGTTGCTGGGTGATTTTCTTCTTTTTTTTTCCCCTTCCAAAAGATTAATTTTTTAAATAATTTTTTCCGTTATCTGTATTGTTTCCCAATTAGCAAATGGTTTCTTATGTTTTAATTCTTTAGTAATATCAGCATTAATTTTTTTGTAATTAAAACTGTCCAAAATTGAATTTTAATTACTTAAATTAAAAATTAAAATTTTTTAACATACATATAAGTATTAGAAGGTTTTATTCGGTCGATTCGGTTAATTTCGAATTAAATTATTTAAAATCAAATTAATCACATTATATTATATTATTTTATTAACTGAACTAAATTTATGAGTTTTGAAATTAACCAATTGAATTTAATTAAGTCGGTTATTCATTTTTTTGGTTAATCAAAAAATAAATACATTTAAAGTAAATTATATTAGAAACTCTTAATTTCTCATATCTTAAACAAACTAAATAAAAATTTTTAATAAAATATTCAAATATTATAATATTATATCAAAAACTCTTAACAAGTTATAAAATTAAGTGATCTATTTCAAATATTTTTCATACTCTATTTGGATTATGTTATAATTTGATTAAAATTTTGATTAATTTGATTAATTCAGTTTTCGAATTGAATTAATCGAAAATCAAAATTTTTTAAAAATCATTTTCGTTAATCGATCAAAATTAATTCAATGATCAATCGATTAACTAAATTAAATTGATTTAATTAATTTAATTTTGATTAAAATTGAATTATGAATATCGCTAATAATTATTGACAATATCAACACTACTAATGGTTAATATGTTGTACTTAATTTTCAAAGAGGAAGCAAGGTACTTTAGGGAACTAATAACCTAGTAGCTTGGCTTTGATCAATTTCTTTCTTATTTTTCTTTGAATAAATTGATATTTTTACTGTTAAAAAGAAAAAAAAGCAAAGAAAAGGTTCCTAATTGGATTATCTTGAGAATTGCAACTTTTTAGAGTAAATATTAACTTTTGACTATATATGCAGTTAGATTTATTTTGGTAAAAAAAATTATGAAAAATTCAAGGGGGCAAGCTTATATTGAGTTTGCATATAGGCTAATGCAAGTGGCACGAATAAAAGTTTGGGTAATCTGAGTTAAAGCTAGAAGAGTAATAGGGTAAAAGAAAAAGGGATTAGATACCTTCCATTGATCAAGAAGGCACCTAAACCTTTTTAAATTAACCTAGCAATCACGTTAATCGGCTCTCGTTAAGAGGATTTATTAATATTTTATTTGGATGACTTGTGAAAAAACTTTTCATCATACTATCATACCGTTTATCATTGATCTTTAATAATAATTTATGTAGTTTGCAATTCACTTTGCCTAGTTTATACTACAGTTCATATGCATTTTAGTCTGCTAGCATGTGAATCTAGTAACATCACTAGTATAAAAAGTCACATGCTGGCATCTAATGTCCTTGACACTCCTAAGCTTCTTCAGTATCATATGTTTTCTTTAATTAGTTTAAGTAGTTACAGGATTCTTATAATTGTCCTTGGACGATTTTAAGGGCTTTTGCCTTAAGAAGCTACCGTTCATCCTTGTTTGACTGGTAGTGGACGTCCGCCAAAATATAGCTCGATGTCTTACACTTAACAGAGATTTGATTTGCTTGCTTTTAATCAGAGGAAAGCCACGTCAACTCTTGAAAAATTTTAGAATCATGAACTTGTTTTTACCGACAATAATCGCACACTGGTCTTGTCACCAGTGAGACCCTGAAAGCTAAAGTTGAGTCCATGAATGGTGAAATTAGGGCAGCTGCCCGTTTCATGTAATCAGCTAATATATATATATATTTTGGCTCAGCCACATTCAGCTAGGATTTATTCTTTGTTAAACAAAGCAGTTGGAAAATTTGCTCAAAGCTCTAACCTGTTAGCTACCTGTTTTTCAAAATGCATTGAAAAAATCATGTACGGATTAGTTATTTAAATCTCTAGATATGATTTCTCAATGAGACCTGATAAAGAACTCAAGAACTGTGGCTTTTTGTTTCTATTGTTAGTTGTTTTGAATGTTATATGGGTATGATATTCCACATTGATGGAAAGACTTATTATAAGAGCTATAAAAAAGACAACAAAATTCTTTGGTAGTTTGGTTAAGTGATATAATAACTTTATCACTCTATTTAAATAAATTCTTATAATTTAATTTATACTCAAATAAATTTTTATATTTTATTTTATATCCAAATAAATTTTTAATATTTAATTCACACTTAAATAAATCCTTAATATAAATCATTTTTTTAAATAAAAGCATATTTGGATACAAATAAAAGGATAAATGTTTATTTAGACACAATAAAAATATAAAAATTTATTTAAAAAATGGAATAGTTTAGAGTTTTTTTTAAAAATATTTTAAGTAATTTTAAAGTAAAAGATGGACATTTGGCATTTAATTTTTTGCTAGGTGAATATATTTAATTTTTTGTATTACATCTTTTATTTATTTTTAAATATTAATTTTATTTATATTTTGAATAATTGTGTTTTAAAAAATAATTACATAACAAAAGCGTTATAACTATATGAATAAAATGTCATGACTATTTGTCATTTATAAAAGATTTTTATATATAATTTTTTCACTACTTTGATTTAAAAAATTTTGAGTTTTATGGTATCTTAGAAGAATAATTACTCTCAAAAAAGTGTTTCACCCTTAAAAATCAAATGCGACTCTGTCCTTATTGTCATAGATGGGGAACTAAGTGAAGTAAAGAAGTTGAAAGGATATGTAAAAGTATGATTCCGAAATTATGAAGCAAGACTATATTAGAAGTCATGGATGCAAAGTATGTGAATTAGTAGGTAGGGAATTGGAAATTGTTGATTTAATTCTTGATCTGGTGAGAGAGAAACTTGCTGGAGAATGAGTAACATCTGTTGCAAAGTAAAAGATAAGGGCATAGAAGATAGTATTTTGGAGTGCGTTTCGACATTCAAGTCAGATAGATACATGAGAGTGAGGAAAGCAAAAGAGGATAAGAGGTAGCGAGACAGAGAGTAGAAAAGGTGTAAGAGTGAAGAATGATACATGTTTGGTTTAATTCTTTATTTTATTTCGCATGGATGATAATGTGGTTAGCTAATTCTAGGTGCAGTGAATTGTTAATAAACAATTCTAGGGTGAAAACGAATGCTTTAATTATTATGTCTAATTCTAGGGTGGTTGAAACTTGGCATTGGAAATTATGGAAGATATTTGAGGAAATAGATAGGCTCGAAAAGATATTGGAGTGATGGATTTTGTTCATTCTCACGAGGAAGTAATTTTTGGCCAAAATAGGAGTGGAGAGTTCTAATATTTTCCATGCTTGGCAGTAGTGAAAGCTCATTGTGATAATTTTGAACTATAAGCTAGGGTTCTTAGGGATGATTTTGTTGGACTCTGTTTTTACATAGATGTGTTGGATTGCAAAATTTTCTTCTATATATCAATAAAATCTATGGTTGAGGAAAAAAAAAAAAAAGAAGCACAAGAGTCACAAACTTGTAGTAGAATCCATTTTTAGAAACCTTACCAACATATTGTTAAGCGAGATTATCTGTGATGAACAATAAGTCCAAACCAGAAAGAATAATGTTAACTTCATGACTAAAAAGTGTTAGGGATAATAACTTAAATCTCATAAGAGATTTATTTGAGATTTGTTAGATATTGTTTTATGGACAAGAAGACTTACAGAAGAAAAATTTTAAAAGGAAAGATTTTTAAGACTTGGAGAAGAAAAATTCTAAAAGAAGGATTCTTAATCGACAAGTTTGTATGGTTATAAATAGGTGAAGTCTTTGCAGGGTTAGGCATGAGAAAAAGATGTAAGAGTTGTAGGATTTTGTAGGATAAACATCTCATAAGAGTGTTGGAATTTTACGTCTTATGAGTGTGTATGTTTATTTGTGAGTGGACTAGAAGAGACTGAAAGGATTCACATAGATATGATGTATGGGTACATATGGGTATGTGTTTGGTTGTGTTAAAAGGGTGCACATGAATATGTGTTTGTTTGGGTTAAAAATATTTTATAAGATTAGATGACATTGAAAAGGTCTATGTGTATTATTGTTGAGTGAGATTGATTTGATATATGTTTTTAATTTTTTACAATTAGTGGATCTTATTTTTTCGCTATGGACGAAGGTCAATTAGATCGAATCACGTTAAATTATTATCTCTTGTGTGATTGATTAATTGTTTGATTTCACTTCTGCTGGCGTAATTGGATTGAGGGTTTTTGGCTTAATAAATGGTATCAAAGTTGCAGTGATCCTTAATAAGTGATATTAGAGCTGAAGGTTTGAGATGTGAAAAAAATTGATGGTTCGACACATGAGAAGAGGCAAGCTTAGAGGAGCTCAATTCAAGAAAGAAGTTTGAGTGCATGTTTTAAGAATTAATTTGTATGAAGTGTGAAGACACACAAAAAAAGATCGTGAGACTTATTGCAAATAAAGCGAATTATATTTAACATAAGGACTGATAATTGATGAAATTTGAGTCTAAGTAGAGATTATTAGGAATAACGACTCAAATCTTATAAGAGATTTGTTTGAGATTTGTTAGATATTATTTGATAGACAAAAAAACTTACAGAAGAAGAATTTTAAAAGAAAAAAGATTCTTAATAGGCAAGTTTGATTTGCAAAAGAAGGATTCTAAAAAAATAAGAATTTTTAATAAGCAAATTTATATGATTATAAATAAGTGAGGTCTCTGCAAAGTTAGATATGAAAAAAAGATGTAAGAGAGTTGTAGGGTTTTAAGAGATAAACATCCCATAGCGGTATTGGGACTTTATGTCTTATGAGTGTGTATGTTTATTTGTAAATGGACTAGAAGAGACTGAGAAGATTCATATAGGTATGATGTATGGACATATATAGATATGTGTTTGATTGTGTTGAAATGGTATACATTGATATGTGTTTGTTTGAGTTAAGAATACTTCATAAGACTAGAAGAGATTCAGAGAGTCTATGAGTATTAATTATTGAGTGAGATTGATTTGATGTATGTTTATAATTTTTTACAACTAATGGATCTTGTTTTTCATTCGTGGACATAGGTTAATTGGGTCGAACCACGTTAAATTGTTATCTCCTGTGTGATTAATTAATTGTTTAATTTTACTTTCGTTGGTGTGATTGGATTGAGGTTTTTTGGTCTAACAAAGAAAAAGTGATAAATTTGTTTAATTCATCCATTATGTATCACTTTTATCACCTTGTTATTTGTTAAAAAAACAAAGGCATAAAGTTCACTTCTGCATTGGTTGCAGGAGCAATGAATTGTTAATAAACAAAACACTTAGGCGTTGAGTTTCTTTCCTCCTAGGGCTTTTTTTTTTCTCGTTTCAACTCTGAATTTTGTTCCTTCTGCATTTTCCACCACAATTTTTTCATTGCAAGGTAGAAGAAAGGGAATGGAGGTGCCACTGTACCAATACCTGGTTTTGAATTTAACATGTTATGTGAAATAGAGGGCAAAGTAAAAACTGTAATTTAGTTCAATTGGTTCACACAGTGAGTTTTAAGTTTTGGCATCTAGTAGGGCTAGTTTTTGAATCTCAACACTTGCAACTTTTTTTTTATCTTTAGCTTTGACCTCTTTTATAAAAAAAAAATAAAAAAAGTGTAGATGTGACCTCTTTTATAAAAGAAAGTGTGGGTAAAGACTTTTGGATTTTTTGGAAGTGAATCTGTTGAAAGTGATGGTAGGCAAAGACATGAATGTTGTTGGATTTTGCTTTGAATCTCATATTTTCACATCGAAAGTTAAAGTGAAGATAAGAATATGAGTTATCTTATATCCCACATCGAGAGTTTAGTAAAGGTATAAGGGTTTCACCCATATAAATAAGATGTTTTAGTTTTAGTTTAGTAATCCCAGATAGTTAGACACTAAGAGAATAGCTAAGTGAGTAGGTTATTAAAAGTGTGTAATTAGATTTTGGTTAAGTTTTGAGTAAGGAGATTTTGGTGACTTTTTTCATTTCAAAAGTTTCTCAGTTGTAAAGATTTATTTGATAGAGTATTAGTTTTAAAGTTGGTTATTTTCGGTTAGGTTGAAACAAATATATTTGTGTACATTAGAGAGTAGTAAGTCTGAGGGAATGTCTGACAGTAATTGGAATATAATTTAAAAGAAAGTTGTTCGTACTATTAGAATGATGTTGATTAAGAGTACTCTAAAGAGTTTATGGGATAAGCTTGAAGGTATTTATGCATCAAAGTTGTTAACTAACAAATTATATTTGAAAATAAATTTGTATTCTCTGAAGATGAAATAAAGTATGAATCTTCATAATTACCTAAATGAGTTTAATAAATTTATTTTTTAATTGCTGACGATTTCTATTGATAAGTTAAAAGGTGAAGAGAAGGCTTTAATTTTGCTCTCATCTTTGCCCAAGTCTTATATGCCTTTAGTTCAAACTTTGTTGATTGATAGGTCTACTTTAAAGTTGGATGATGTGACTGTCCTGTTATGTGAGAATGAAAGGTTTATGGGAATACAAAATTCATCACTTAGGGGGAGTACACTAGCTGTAGAGAGTTTTGATTGAGGGAAGACTCAAAAGAGAATTGATGAATCAAGAGGGAGATCTAAGTCAACAGATAGAGATTATAGTGACATAGAATATTATTATTGTGATAAAAAGGGACATATTCAAGTGCGCTATACAAAGTGGAGAAGGGATATGGTCGCTTTCAAAAGGATGCATGATGAAAAGAAATCGGATGAAGAAAAGAGTGATACTACTATTGTTGTGTCTGATGATGATAATGATGTTTTAACGACTTGTGTGGATGAGACTCAGATTTTGAAAGTTGATAAAGGTTGGGTTTTAGATTCAGCTGCTACAGTTTATGTTTGCAACAATAGGAGTTGCTTTGTGGAGTTGGATGAGAATGAGAGGTATAGGGATGTTTGTGGTTGCTAACAACGAAAATGTGCATATTCAAAACATTGGGAGTGCGCGCCTTAGATCTCACAATAGTGTTGTTAGGATACTTCGTCATGTAAAGTAGCTACAATTTGATTACTTTGGGTGAGTTAACTTCTCGGGAGTACACATACTATAGTAGTAGTGATTCATTAAAAGTGTACAAAAATGATAGTGTGATTTTACGAGGGAATACGGCAAAAAATCACTTGTATGTGCTTGATGGAGGGTCAATTGCTGGGATTCCTGTGATGAAAGAAAAGAAAAAAGGCAAGCATGTTAGCTTTGCAGATACTGTTGAAGTGTTTAGAGATTCAAGTCAAAGGGAGCATTTGTTGGGTTTTGTCTTGAATCTTATAATCTCACATCAAAAGTTAAAGTGAAGTTATAAGAGTTTAAGTTGTCTTATATCCTACACTGAGAGTTTAGTAAAGGTATAAGGGTTTTACCCTTATAAATAAGATGTTTTGGTTTTAGTTTAATAATTTCAAATAGTTAGACACTAAGAGAGTAGTTAGGTGGCTATTAAAAGAGTGTAATTGAGTTTTTGGTTAAATTTTGAGTGAAGAGTTGACTTTTCTCATTCCAAAAGTCTCTCAATTATAAAGATTTATTTGATAGTGGATTTGGTTTGAAGTAAGCCATTTTAAGTTGGGTCGAAATAAATATATTTGTATTCTTATTCTTAATTTGAGCTTACTATTGAGTGTTGATATACGTGTTGATTTCCCAATAAATGCAACCAATATATGGGACACATATTTTGTCTGATACGTCCGCCGTTAATCCAAATAACATATAGGTCTACCAAGTTAGGAACGCTATCTGTATGATATTGACTTGGGATCTTGCCAGAATCCCGAGATTGCGCGCATCAAGTGAGTTGGGGACGTAGTCTCAAATTTATGCACGGCTGATAGCCAAAAAGTTGCAAGGCACATCTAATGACAAACTGGTGTTAGATGTAACCTCTTTCTACAGAAACTTTAATTACCACTCTGACTTTCTGATAACAAATCAAACTTTTACAATTTTGTACTTTGAAAATTTCCTAATATATGTTTTTTTACACTGAGACGTAGTCTTCTGCCTTTGGCTTTGTTGGTGTTTTCTTTTTCATCAAACTGTATAGGAATGAAGTGTCTTGTGCATATATACACTCCCTGTAGGCTAATTGAAAAGAATCTTGAAGACTTATCATGGCATTTCTGCCACATCAGATTGAAAATTTGAACTATAAAGAGAAAGGAAGGAAATGTTACAAATATGAACTATCCTTAAAGCTCTTAAGACAACCAGTACACTTAAATGTTTTGTATGGAATAAGCAGATAGACTAAGAAGTAAGCTGTAATTGCCTATTTAGAATAGAAGCACATTTAACCCTTCATTAATTTGTTTTCATTCTTTTTTGCTTGAGAATTACATAAATCATCTTTATCTCTTGTGCAGCATGGAGAGGATCCTTGAACGGTACGAAAGATATTCTTATGCAGAGAGGCAACTTGCTGCAAATGAAATTGATGAAAATGTAAACCCCCACTCTCTATGGAGAAATTTCCAAATTCTAGAATTTGTCAAGCATGCTTCCTTTTCTTTTTGCAGCCATCTTACACATGTTTCAGTAAGGATTCAAAGATGTGCTTTTATTCTATTTCAGATTAACAAGGATAACAATGTGAAATTAATCTTAGACATGCCACTGCCAATTCAGTTGGATGATATTCTATGAGATGGAAATAATTGCATGTGTCCATGTTTTTCTAATTCTGTATCCTCAAAGAAAATAAAAGATAAATTCAATATGTTTTGCAGGGAAGCTGGACTCTGGAACATGCAAAACTTAAAGCCAGAATGGAAGTTTTACAAAGAAACGAAAGGTACTAAATTGATTCAAGGTTTCAAATGTATTTGGTCATCTTCAACCTTAAAAGAAATTATATTTAAAGAAAATATATTTGTAGGCATTATATGGGAGAAGATCTGGAGAATTCGAGTCTTAGAGAGCTTCAAAATTTGGAGCAACAACTTGATTCTGCCCTCAAACATATACGGTCAAGAAAGGTAAAATCACTTAAAGAATTTAAGCTTTTGATTGTGCAACTTGGGCCCAGAAAGCAACTTGACCTTGGAATGTTTCACTTACAGAATCAGCTCATGTTTGAATCAATTTCTGAGCTTCAGAAAAAGGTACTATATTATGTGGAAAAAACGTTTAAAATGTTTGTATGAACTTGAGCTACTGGACGGATTGCCTGATTTCTTCCATATGCAGGATAAGGCATTGCAAGAGCAGAATAACATACTGGCAAAGAAGGTGAAATTAAATTTCAATATCCACAATGTGAATTTTATGAACCTGATCGATCCTGTACTTCTGTAACAAGTACTAAAAATGTTGTTGGGCCAAAAATAGGTGAAGGAAAAGGAGAAGGCGGCTGCCCAGCAGGCACTATGGGAGCAGCAAAACCAATGCCAAGGCTCATCCTCCATGCTTCTGCCACAGCCAGTGCAGACCTTCGACATCAGGTTTCTATGAATCTCAGCTAATTGAAAACTGATGAGAAATTATAAACAAATCTAATTCTCTCCATTTTACCTCAATTTTATCAAAATATCAGTGACTCGGTGCCATGACTAATCTCATTAGTGTACATTGTGCAGTGGCACCTATGAAGCAAGGAGCAGTGCTGGAAGAGAGGAGGAAAGTAATCCAGCACAACATGGTGTCGCCAATGCGCTGTTGCCACCTTGGATGATTCGCCATTTTGAATAACCAAACAAGTAAAAGTCCTTACTTTAGCATGTATGTAATTTTGATGCATAGTTATTACGCCACGGATTGATATATGACTTTTATCTGTATAGTCCAGTGGTGTAATTAAAGTAATAATGTGTCGATATATAATAATAGTAATAATAAAAAAACCAACATAAATGTAACTACTATAATTACAATTTGGGTCCATATATATTTCCTATTCACCATTTCAGTTTCACTGATAAAAGTTATAAACTAAGAAGCAAGGGCAAAAATGCCATCTAATTTGGATGATTTTTGTTATTTGAGGTTATCAATATCAACTTTGATAAAATTAATAATCTTTTCAATAAAAAAAAAAAAGAAAAAAGAAAAAGGAAGTTTTTTTAATAGAAATGGATTGTTTTTTTTTTTTTTTATGAAGAAATTATATTTTTTTCTTTTAAAGGATAGGGATGACTAAATTCTAACTCTTCTTTAATTAAAGAAATACGCCAATGAAATCTTAATTTGGAGGTAAAAAGTTCTTAGTTTAGTGGTTTGGTGGCAATATATGAAATATTATATCTAAGTATTTTTATAATATTTGTTTTTATATTAAAATTTTATATTCAAATAATAATAAATGTGTTGAAAACAACAAAAAGATTTGACAAAGAGTAGTTTATGAAGATTCGATAATTTAAAATATGATATAGTAATACATTATAAAAATGATATTAAAAAAAATATAAAAGTGATACGATTTAAAATTTTAATAAAAATTATATATAAAATTAATAAAATATATTTTATATCGATATGAATTATAATTTATAATTTTATGAATTATAATTTTTATGTAAAATATGATATAAATATATAAATTATTAATATTTTATATGACGTAAATATAAGAAATAATAGTCTCATATTTAATTAATCTTTAAACAAATCCAGGAAATTAAAACACCCTTAGACATCCTTTTGGTTTCTCCAGCTTGTAACGACTGCACGTGATTCACATTCAATAGCATGTGCAACTGCTTTATGACTTTGTCTTACAATTAATTTGATTAAAAAATGGTATTCTTCCCTTCCTCCCATTGAAACAAAAGGTCTCATTAACATACCATCTAAAGGTCAAAAATGGGTGCCTGATTCAGTCAATAAAATCTTGCAAGTTGCAAGTGCAAACCAACGCAGTGGTCCCTTTCCTTTAATATTAAAGTCAATATTAACTACAACTGATTTATATTCACAATTAAAAAAAAAAAAAATACTGGGCTATCATTGAAATAGAGAATTACATATTAATCTATCCTCAATAGAATAAAAGTGCCAAAAGAAAAACCTTCGTATCTTTCATTATTATTATTATTATTATTATTATTATTATTTTACATAAGATGTCAAAATTTTAAAAAATAAAAAAAAAATAGTAAGTGTCATAAATAAGGTTGGCATTGGATTGGGTTTGGGACGGGTTTTGTTCGCCCCGAATTTGATCTGATTTTATGTGTTATTAAATCTGAATTCGATCCAACTCAAAATTTTTTTTATTTTTTCATATTTGAACCCGATCTCGACCCGATATTATATAAATCATACTCAATATGATTCGACTTGAAATTAATAAAATATTATTTTTTAAAATATAAAATATATTTTTTAAATATAAATATTTAAAAATATCATTATATAAATATATATAATTAAATAATTAATTAAAATTAATTTTTTATATAATATCTAGTCGGATCGGATCGAATTTATCTAAAACCCAACCTCGATTGTTTTTTAATTTTATCTGATCAGAATCGAAACTCGAATTTAAAAAAAAAAATTTATCTCATAAGATCAAATCAGATCAGATCAAAATCCGTCAAAAACGGATTGGATTGCCGACCCTAATCATGAATCGAATCTTTGTGTCATCGGAAACCTCGTATTGGTGAAGCATTTGCGTTAAACCCCAATTTGTCATTTCTTTGTATTTTCTATTTTATTATTATACGAAGTGAGTAGATGAATGTAAACCCACCCTTTATTATGTATTAAAAATTTTAACTGACAAATCAATAAAACTTTATTTTAATGGTAAGTTTGAAATATTATTCAAGTATCATCTTTGTATGGATTTGATTTAATTTAATTTTAAATTTATTGAATTATATATTGATTTTACAAAAATATTTTGCATAAGAGTTCACAAATAAATCATTAAATTGATGAAAAATTTTTTTTACTACGATATCATTTGGGAGTATGGTTAGAATCCTTTATCATGTTAGAACTTGCATTTTATGATTGAATTATTAAAGATTCAATTATAAAATTGACAAAAAAAAATCATAAAACAGAAATTTCAGTACCTCTTATTATTTCTTTTCTGTTTTTATTAACTTGAAAAACTATTATTGCAACTAAATTAGATCATAAAACTACTATTTATTTTTTTCCATTATTTAATTTCCATAATGTTCTGTTTCTGTCTTATTCTGTCAAAGCCATGTGAAAATGTTAAAGCACTTCAAACATTAACACCTAAAAATAGTAAATCAAAGCTTGCTCTACTCTTTCATGAAAGGTGACTTGTTATGGGGTGATAATAGCACAAGCAAAGCCGTAACGGTTCAACATCATGGAACAGACAAATATCATTGCCAAATGCCAATTCACCTGCCATTTTCATTGACTTATACATGGAAATTGGCCAGTAATAACTGAAAACAATAAAACCCTCAAAAAAAAAATTATTATTAAAGCCAAAAGTAGGGGGTAATGGCATTGGCATTCAATTTCAACATAAGAAAAAATGGTGACCAAAGCTTAACCCAGCTTAAGCCCATGGTAACCAAAGCTTAACCCAGCTTAAGCCCATCACATGGTGTCATGTGCGTCTCCTCTCTTCCCTTTCCTTTCCCTCTCTTTACATCTCTAAACCAAAAAAAACGCCCAAAAAAAAAGGTCTCCCTGGTTAAAATCTTTACCCATTTATTCATGCTAACGCAACAAAACCCAGATCCCATCACTGTCACTTCTTAATAGGATTTCTTATTCACATCCCCAAAACAGCCCCAACAGTTTTTCTATTTTTTTGTTCTTTGTTACTTTGTTTATTTTCTGCTTAGAGTTTTTATAGAGTGAAAAAAGGAAGTGTGGAGTGATTATATATAATTTGTTGGAGGTGTTGTTTTGGATCGAATCTGAATAAATGGGTAGTACTGGAATCTTGATTTGGTGGTGAATTGTGGAGGGTATTTGGTTGAAAGATGCGGCGGCGGGCTGCCGATTACCGGCGCCCGGTTCGTAGGAGGTTTTCGCATTGGATCTGTGCGCTGCTTGGGCTATTTGTAGTTGCTGTATTGGTTTTATTTGTAGTTCATCATAATCATCATGAAGATCGGGTTGAGCATCCTGTTCATGTAAGAACGTATACAACCCATGTCCTTTTTTTATTTTAATTTTGATATTGCATTATTTATTTTATTTATCTGATGTTGTTTATGTGGTTTTAGTTTGTTGTTGTAACTTGGAAGTGGATAGGTTTGAAAAACTTTTGGGGGTTTGATGCAAATTATGGAAATGAAAGGAATTGATAAAAATGGTGTATTTTGTATTTGGTTAAAATGGTTATTGATTAAGGTTTTAAGAGTTCTGGATTGATTGTCTAGTTTAGATGTTAGCATGTAACGTGGGATAGGTAGATAGTTGCTTTAATGTATTTATTTATATGTAACCTTGTTTTGCTTTTTTAGATTGAATTACAGTAGCTATAATGAATTTCTGATTCGTCTTTGGATTCATAGTCAAGTAATTCAGACTAGTTCTGTTCGGGAGTTAGATGTGTGAGTTCCTGGTTAATAACATGCCTGCCACCTGTGGTTGTCAGTTCCAATAGCAGTGTCTTTCATTTTGGTGCTAGTTGTTGAAGTGAAAGAGTAAAAGTTTACTAGCCATTTCTTTGATGGAATTGATATGAACTGATGATGGTTGAGTTCATGAAGAGAAAGGAGTGTGAATCTCATACTATGAAGATTATATTCATGGTATTTGGATGTCATCAATTTTTTTTTTAAAGAAACATGGATCAACTTTTAGATTCCAATTCTTATTTTCATAATCATTGATATATATGTGTGTGTGTGTGTGTGGTTCATTGTGAGAGTTGAATAGAGCTTTCAATTTCTTAATCAATGTGGAGGGTCCTTCATTCAAGAATCATCCATAGGATATAAAAACATAAGGTTAAACATAAAGTTCATATATGGTTCACCTCAGGTTGAATGCCAAACATGTATGCTAGGTCTCTCTTTTTAGTATTAATGTTGTTTTGAAATACTTTTTGCTGTGCTTGGTATCATACTATCTTAACCTGGTTATGAATTGCCTACTTAGAATGAACAATCCTCTGTATGATCAAGCTGAACGATAACCCTCAGTAACAAAGGTTTATGGTCGGTACCCTTCTGAAATCATTTTTTTACAGGAAACACTGCCCTATAAGTATCCTGTTTAATGAGGCTTAACCAGGCTTTATTTAGAGCTATTCAGGTGTAAGACCATATTTTAACTAGATACTGAATTTTATATGCTTAAAATTCTACCCAGTGTCAACAATAAAAAAGGTATTTAGACTGGCAAAATTTTAGGGACTGTCATGTATGCCTCATCTCTGATAAACAATATGTAAAACCTTTAATGTCATAATTTCTTGTGGTGATTATTTTCAGTGTTGGATAAATTAGATGCCTGCACATAGTAACATGTTACTTCATATTTTCTCTGTCTCTGTGTGCTTTTTTTTGTGTTTGTTCTTAAAATTTTATTATGGAGGGAAATCATATGATAGATGTTGAAGCTATCTAAAAATTAATCTTCTTGCTATAGTAAGGCCCTTTTCGTTGAAATTTGGTATTGCAATATGATTTGTGGATGATACAGGCACATGGTTTTGTAATTTTGGTTTATGGAAGTCCTATGATAACTGAAAATAGGATTCTTTGCTTTTGCAATTGGTCTCTTTTATCTATAACTGGCTTTCTTCTCCCCCCCCCCAATTTTTAACACTCACAGAAAACAAAAGAGGTTGGGGTGGGGGTTGTACTGCTGGTCTGCAACATATAGAGAAGCCATATTGACAAGAATGCAAGGTGGATAACTTGGAGGGAGAGAAATTTTTTTGAGTTCATCACCACAGTAATCATGCAGCTGCTAATTTGCTATATCTTGAAACCATTCTCTAGCACTACACTACCACTCCTATTAATGTACTAGCACTAAATTGATGCTGCTAATGCATCCGTTATATGAACTTTGTCTGTTCTCCACCATCTTCAGAAATCTGTCATTACTTTGACATCATGGCTGGCGGCAACTTTCCAGCTCAAGTTGACATCTTATATTATTTTTTCCACTTCCAGTTTCCTTAATAAGCAGACCTGTTAGTTTATTCTTTTGATTGAAAATAAGTACTTGATGAAATGGAAAATAAATGTGGTTGAAATTGCCCTGGTCACTCTTTAAGATCAGAAGGAAGAAAGAGGTGGAATATCTGTCTTCTATGTGATCTTTGAGCTCTCAGGGAATCTTTGTGATAAAGTTAGATTAATATCCTAAATCTAGGTGGTGCAATCTATTATGCTTTTTTATAGTGCTTCTGCACATCTGATTTTATCTTCCATCTCCCTCCGTTTAATATGTTATATGATCTGGATATGATGAGCATCAATTCTAATTAATATAAGGTTAACTGAAACTACTGTAATTTATTGCCATTTTCTTTTAAAATGATTATTGGTGGACTTACTCATCTTTGACATTCCCCCTGCCAGGAGGAAGATTCAAGAAGGGAGCAGGTTCATGAGAATTTAAACTTTACTGAAGAAATATTGAGTGCTACCTCATACTCTCGGCAGTTGGCGGAGCAAATGACACTTGCCAAAGCTTATGTTGTAATTGCAAAAGAGCACAATAACCTTCACCTTGCCTGGGAGCTAAGCTCAAAGATTCGTAGTTGCCAGCTTTTGCTTTCAAAAGCTGCAATGAGAGGGCAGCCCATAACATTAGGGGAAGCAGAGCCAATAATCAGACATCTATCATCACTCATTTATAAGGCACAAGATGCTCATTATGACATTGCAACTACAATAGTGACGATGAAGTCTCATATTCAAGCCCTAGAAGAGCGAGCTAATGCAGCAACTGTTCAGAGTACAGTGTTTGGACAATTGATGGCAGGAGCATTTCCTAAGAATCTTCACTGCTTAATTGTCAAGCTTTCAGCTGATTGGTTTCAAAGGCTGCCGCTTCAAGACCTTGCAAATGAGCGGAGAAACTCTCCTCGACTCGTGGACAACAATCTCTACCACTTCTGCATATTCTCAGACAATGTCCTTGCTACCTCAGTTGTAGTTAATTCTACAATTTCCAATGCTGATCATCCTAAACAGATAGTTTTCCACATTGTCACCAATGGGGTTAGCTATGGAGCTATGCAGGCTTGGTTCCTTAGCAATGACTTCAAGGGGTCCACTATAGAGGTGCAGAACATGGAGGAGTTGTCTTGGTTGAATGCTTCCTATGCTCCCATTGTAAAGCAGCTAATAGACGTAGATTCACAGGCCTATGCTTTTGGGGAAAATCAGGAGTTAAAAGTTGAGCCAAAATTGCGGAACCCTAAATATATTTCCCTGTTGAATCACCTGCGATTTTACATACCAGAGATCTATCCGCAGCTTGAGAAGATAGTATTCCTTGATGATGATGTTGTTGTGCAGAAAGATCTAACGCCTCTTTTCTCATTGGATTTGCATGGAAACGTAAATGGGGCAGTGGAGACTTGTCTTGAAGCATTTCATCGTTATTACAAGTATCTCAATTTCTCAAATCCAATCATCAGCTCAAAATTTGATCCACAAGCATGTGGATGGGCATTTGGCATGAATGTTTTTGATCTGATTGCATGGAGGAAAGCAAATGTCACTGCGAGATATCATTACTGGCAGGAGCAAAATGCTGATCAAACACTCTGGAAACTGGGAACTCTTCCTGCCGGTCTTTTAGCCTTTTATGGGCTCACAGAACCACTTGATCGGAGATGGCATGTCTTAGGATTAGGTTATGATCTTAGCATTGACAACCGCCTGATTGAGAGTGCAGCAGTTGTTCACTTCAATGGGAACATGAAGCCATGGCTAAAATTGGCCATTGGAAGGTACAAGCCTCTATGGGAAAGGTACATAAATCTGAGCCACCCATATCTCCAACATTGTGTCACAAGTTGAAATGTGCTATCTTTTTTATTGCTAGTAATTCATGCGATCTTCATCAATATAAACCTATTAGGGCCGATCGCGTTTATTTGTAGAGTCGAAAGTGAAAATTTTGACTTTAATAGGAGATTTCATATTTCTTTTTTTTTTGTTTTTTTTTTTTTTTAACTTTTAGTTTTTCTTTTTCATCATAGTATCTTGAAAGGAAAAGAATGACTTTTATACAAGGGAAAGTTTGAAAGATGAAAGATATGTGGGAATTCATTTTTGGCTGATGGGGTTTTCTTTTTCCCCTCAAGCAAAGTGTAGGAATTATTATTTGTTCTTTGCCAATTATTGCAATAATCCCTCTGCTCTGCTCTTATGATTTATATTATATAGCTGAATCCCTGTAATTCTCACCCCTTGTTTTTGTTATTTCAAATGTGAAGCACTTTACGAGGTCCATCCTTTGCGATGGATTTGGGTTTCTTGAGGCAAAATAAGTCATAGGTATAGAGAAGCTTAAATAGCAAAAGCCTTTGTTATTAAATTGGCATTCCAACATTTAATTCAGTTGTAATCCAAACACTTAATTCAATAGTAACGTTATCACTTTAAAAATTAGAAATTTAATAGCATCGTGGTCCCTGCATTTAAAATAAGATTTTTATAGTTTTTATCGTAATATAATTTATTAGTTAATTTTTTATTTTTAAAAGAAAATAGATTTTCAAAAATTAAAATTAAGTTAAAATTTTTATTTTTTTTAAATCCACATCATTTTAAAAATAAAAAATTTTAATTTCTGTAAAAATATTATTTTATTGGTAAATTATAATTTTAAATATTTCTAATAGAAAATAAAATTTTGTTTTTAAAATGATATAGAATTTTTATAAAAGAATTTGAAAGTTTAATTTAATTTTAATTTTTAAAAATTTCGTTTCTATTAGAAACAAAAATATCTACCTAATAAATATCGTTTTAAATTCAATATTTTATAAATTATATTTGAAAGATATAAAATTTTGAGATAGGAGCATTTTGTCCCTAAAATTTGAGCAAATTTTATTTTGCTTATTCTTTTATCACAAGAAATGTCAGTTGACGCTATCCACGTGACATTAAGTGATATTTATTGTTAATTTAAATAGTTTTATAGAAAAAAGAATAAAAATAATATAATTTTAGATAATAAAAAACACTAGTAGAATTTTTTAAAAATTAGATATTAAAATAAAATTGACCTCAAAGTAGAGGCAAATTTTGACATTTGCTTATAAAGGGACCAATTCATATTATATTTTAACCTTTTTTATGACGTTTTCTATTATACTTATTAATATAAATAATATGTATTAATAAAAAATTGAGTTTATAAAATTATGCAAAAAATATTATTATATAAAATGTTTAAGAATAAAATAACTTTTACATTAATAATAAAATTACTAAATATTCAATCTTTTAATAGATATGAAATCTTTCCTGATTTTTTTGCTATTTTATATTTAAAATTAAAAAATGCACAAATCAATATTTTTATAGAGTTGAATAGGTCGTTAAAAAAAAATTTTACAAACAAAAAAAAGTGCTTTTAAAAATAAAGTTGAAAATTTTGTGATTAAAAGTTAATTGTGCTTTTATAACTTTTTAAATAATTCTAATGTGATTTTTTTGTTGAAAGTATTACAAAACAACACAAGATAGAGATTTAGAGTAATTAAAAATGAAATATGTTATGAACAAAAAAATTTATATTTAATAAAAAAAAATCAATAATTATGTGATCTGTTGATAAAATATTAATATTTTAGTCAATAGAATAATAAACTTTAGTTTAACTGAATAAGATTCAATCTTTGACAAAATAAAAAGGCACATTTAATACTTGATTAGATTTTGTAATATTGAAAAAATTAATAAATTAAAATCACGCGATTGTAATTTAAAATTTAAAATAAAATTCTCTATTTTTAAGATTTTTAAATAATGATTAATAGACATAATAAAATCACAAATAGTAATGTAGTCTTAACTTTCTTAAAATGCAAAGCATAAAATTAAATTAAGAAACTACAGAAAAAAAATATTAATAGTATTAATTTGAAGAACCATTTAAATTTGTTTAATATAAACGCATATACATACTAAAGGGGTTTAAAATATTTTTGAAGGGGCCAGGTCTCCTTCAACCAAATACGGCGGTCCAACCCTGGCACAAAGTTAGAGACCGTGGAACTATTAATCCAAAATTGAAATATGCAAAATGAATATTGATCTAACCTTTCATGGATGAGAGAGAGAAAAAGTATGTATTAAGATTAGGGATGTCATTAATTGAGTTCGAATTGATACAGTATTAAACTCGAACTTGAATTCGATTCAAAATTTAAAGTTTGATACTCAGCTCGAACTCGATCAAGTTTCATTTTTTTAGTTTGAGCTTGACTCAAGATAAAAATCGAGCTATTCGAACTCATTTGATTAGGCTCGATTAATATGTAAAAATAAATTTGATTCTTATATTCGATAAAAATTCGATTATTTATGCTTGAGTTCGATATATTTTATTAATTAAAATAATAAAAATATATTTAAATATAAAAGTTCGATTAGACTCGCAAATTACTCGAGTCAAATATAAAAATATTCGAACTCAGTTCGAGTAGCTCGATCGATGAGTCGAGCTCGAGTTCGACTCGATAATAATTGAATCGAATTTGAATTTTATTCAAATCAAACCCGAAAGCTTAAGAATATTAATGTGTCATTTGCACCTCTAATTAAGATATAAGAGGTAAATATATTTAAACATTCAATAGATCTAAATTTTAATTTCCAAATTTATTACATTATTTTTATAAATTTCTCACTTTTATTGTATTATTACTGAAAATAAATATCAATTATAATTATTGAAATTTTATCTAATTTTTTTATCATTTGAGTCAAATTAAAAAAAAACCTTTTATATAAAAAATTATTAAAAAATTAATAATTCGTGATTTCTATGAATTTCATTTTGGAAATTATTTTGATTTATTTTCAAAATTTTATCATTTTGAAATAATTTTTATTTTGTCAAATTATATTACATTTTATTTGGCTCAAAAATTAATATCAATGATCATTAGTGAATTTTTTTCTAAAATTTTCCATAATTTGGATAAAATTTAAAATATCTCATATACAATTTTCTTAAAAAATCAATCATTCGCCATTATTAAAAATTTCGTCATTGGAATATTTTTTATTTATTTTCAAAATTTTATTACTTTTTTTTCAAATTTAAATTTTTTTTTAACTAATCAAAATCTATCCTAATTTAAAATTTAAATTAATAACAAATTAAAATATATTTAAAAAATACAAAGATAATTAAATAAACAGAAAATCAAATAAAACAAACAAACAAAGTTAAACATTTAAAAACAAAAATAATGAATAAGGGTACAATAATAATTTAATAATAGAAAATGAAGTCCCCTAGATCTTCATCACAATACACATATATAGTGACATTTATTTAATTAATTAATCAATAACGTGGGTATTTAAAAAAAATCATTTAAAAGAAGATGGCTGCCATCATTAGTATCAAATGGGTTAATTGTTTGTCTAATTGTAGTTGCATCTTCCTTTAAAATTTTTACCCAATATTTTGGCAATTTCCTTATGATACCCATTTTGATGGAATATTATATACAATAAATAAAATTATTTGTTTATTACATAGTGGTTAATTAAATTATTACTAAATTTCAATAAAATATAATATATACAATATTTATTTATTCTTTTAACTCACACAAAAAGCTTACCCTCAAAACTTTACTACTAATATTTTTAATATTCGAACATTTATATTTTTAAAATTACATACTTTCGTTTTTTTATATATTTTATTTTAAATTATGATTGATTAATTATAATACAACGATTATAAGTGATATAAAGCACCAAATTAACTATCTTTCATTCTATTATCTTGATTAATTTAATAAGACTAAAAATTATGAATTTTTTTTATAAAAAAATTGCAATTTATAAATAAAAACAATGAACTATAGGAGAGAGCGGAATCTTCCTATCCCTCGAAATCCCAACAACACAGTTAAATCTAGCTAAACATAGCCAAATCATTGGCTTCATGTAAACACATAGAAAAAGAATAATAAGCTAAAAGGATCTAAGGTCAATTAATCTCCAAGTTTCTTCAACCATCAGCCATAACCTTCTATTCAATTATTCGAAGCAATCGTATTTAATCCAAATATTAAAGTAAGAGAAAAAAAGTATTAAATAAATTATAAACTCAATAAAAAATCAAAATATTTCATTATAAATTGTAAAAAGATTTAAGAAAAAAGGGAAAGAAACAACCAAAATGTCATATTTCAAAAGGAGAAAGCCCAATGGGATCGTCAAACAAAAAATAACCAATCATGAAATAATTTAAAGACATCTAAAGAAGGATAAATGCATAAGATGAAGAACTGGCACATGATGATGCAAACTATGGGTTTTCTCTATTTTTTTTTTAATCATTTGTTGGTGCGGTTAATTTGGGTTAGAGAAACTAATGAGAGTTAATTTCGTGTCAGTGAGTGTGTGATATTATTTACTTTTTTTTTAGAAAACATGAAGTGTCAAGTTTTTAATAATTGCCTAAAAAGTCTTAGGATCTGTTAAATTCTTTTTTAATTATTTAGGCTTTTTTTTTTTTTGCTTAAAGCTATAAATATAATAGTACGAAAGTAATATATGATAATAAACTTATAGTAAATAATTAATAATTAAAAATTAATAATGCAAAAAAAATTTTCATTAAGATTTATGTAAAAAGTTTTTCAATGTAAATAAAGAAATTATGAACTACTAAAAAAATTTTTACTATCAAATAATAAATATACAAAATTTTTTTTAATTAAAATTAAAGTAAAATAATAATTAAAAAAAATTTATCAAATAAGTAATCCAATAAATACATTTTAAATTTATTTCTAGAGCTTTAACTTCGATATTCACTATTTTGAATGTAAAATATTGAGTCGTGAATGTATTAACAAAATTTTAATTCAATCAAATCATGAATAATTTTTTTTTTCAATTTCAGTTTTTTTTCTTTTTTTTTTTTGCTCCTCACTTGGCAACAATTTTTTTTCTCTCTAGTGGCTTACCCTTTTCAACCTAAACAACCCCTACCTTTCATATGTAAAATATGGTTTTTTTTTTTTGTCAGTTAAAAAGAAACCAAAAAATTGTGAGCTTTTTAAAACAATAACAGCATTGGACCGGACTCCAGACACATAACATTTTCTTAGAAAAATACTTAGGCTTTAACTTCTTCATTTTTTAAAATTTCGCTTTCATCTATTCAATTATATATAATTTTAGAGTTAATATTTGATATGTATATTGTCAATATAATTTTTTAATTTCACAAAAAAATTAAAAGATTATCAAATGTTTTATTTTTTTAATATACCTTAAGGTATGAGTTACTCTATTAACAAGAAAAGATTTAGATGAAGTTCGGAAGTTCCCTATAAAAATAATTAAATAAAAATAAAAATTAAAAAATCTTGTTATATCGATTAAATATGTAAATTTTTAAAAAAATTTTAATAAATTTTGATATATATTTTTAAATAAATATTTTTAGTAAAAATATTAATAAAATTTTTACCGTTGAATAAATATTAATCAAATTTAAATTATAAATAATTTTTTTAATAATTTTTTAACGTATTATCGATCTCTCAATCAATCTATCAATTTGATATTTTTATTAAAAATTTTATTAAATTATTTTTTTAAAAAAATTTCACAAACTTCATGGAGTCTTGCTTAGATTCCCAAAGTAATCATATTGAGAAAGAGAACGAAGAGTTTCCAAAAACATTCAAACAGATAATATCGATGCTCCCTAAAAGAAGAGGCTGGCATCCTGTTAACGATCATTTTCAGTGCCAAGGGTTTTGGTACTAATCGGCTTTCCTAGAGAGAGCCGTATCACCTCAACAACAATCCAGGCTCAACCTACCGATAGCGTCACATGTAGAGCACCAAAAACTGGCACAACCTGGCTGAAGTCCCTCATTTTTGCCATTATGACAAGAACCTTGTTCGACGATTCCACTAGTCCTTTGCTTTCCAAAATGCCACATGACTGTGTACCCCTTTAAGAGCTTGATCTTGCCCACCCTTCCGGACCTTGCAATCGAGCTTACCCAGTTCGATAACAGATTCTGGTTGTAAAATTGTTTATATTTGCAGGGACCCCAAGGATGCATTTGTTTCCAGGCAACCGGCGTTCAAAAACACTGAACCCCTTCCTCTGGACGAGGCCTTTGAACTGTACTGTGAAGGAGTATCTTCCTATGGACCCTATTGGGACCATGTTTAGAGTTCTAGAGAGCAAGTTTGGAACGGCCAGGCAAGATTTTGTTCTTAAAATATGAAGAAATGAGAGAAGATACTGTTTTACATGTTAAGAAATTGGTAAAATTCATCGGTTATCCTTTCTCCTTGGAGGAAGAGGAAAAAGGGTTGGTGGAAAAGATTGTGAAGATGTATAGTTTTGAGAATTTAAGCAACATGGAGGTGAATAAAAGCGCAAAGCATCGTGAAGGAACATCTATGGTGACTGAAAACAAGATTTACTTTCGGAAGGGTAAGGTTGGAGATTGGGAGAATTATTTGACACCTGAAATGGCAGCAGTGTTGGACCAGATAACAGTGCAGAAACTGAGCGGTTCGGGTTCAACTCTGTAATTAGTCGAATGCTCAAGCAATTGTGGTTACCAATGTCTGTTTCTTTGTCGTTGTCTGTTCCAATATTCCGTACAAATTTCTCAATAATGTGTGTGTACTCTAGCAAGTAGCAACAATCCTGTTGTTGCTCATTAATGTGTACTGGATCATGTTAAGATTCAGAATAAATATTGTTGTTTAATTGGTTGAGAGGGATGTCTCACCATGCATTCGTCAACTCAGGATTATAAATCTTAAAATGTATAGTGACAAGAAATTCGAAACACCTCAAATGTTTTCAAATCAACTTAATCTAATTTTTGCTTCATAAAAAAAAAAAAGATTGTATGTTTGATTTGATAAATAAATCCAAATGGAGTCAAGTTTAATTCTGAAGTGGCTTGTGAGTTCATCGATTCAACTGTCAGTCCTACATGACTCTTCCTTGTCTTCTTTCCGTCAAGAATAGACCCAAAACATGGGAATTCTAGCCCCACCCAAAATTAACATGCACCAAACAGAATTTTCATGTTCCATCTAGAATTAATAGACACGAAAGGAAGAGTTATTTTCATGAACTAAACATGCTATATGTGTCTAGACTAGACCATGAGCTCTTCTTGAATTGGAATTGGATTTCATCAGCAGGAAAAAGCCCCAATAGTCATTCATTGTTCATACTTTCTCATAATTTGTATTGGAAACATTTTCACACCCGACCATTTTTGGCAATGTCAAATCCAACAGTTTTCCCCTCATCTTGTGCAACATTACCACTTCTCTTCAAAAATTGAATGTAGATCATGGCTATAAATATTTAGGGAAGAAAGTGTTTTTTATCGAAAGGATTATTAGACTAAACCCGTTATAAGTTATTAACAGGTATACTCATGAGAGAATATGTATCAGGTACATATATTTTGGATATTTGATTTATAGATGATATATTTTCGTATATGTAATTTTATATTAAAAAAATTATATTCTTATTCCATTCTCTCTAATTAAAAAAAAAATCAAATGATATTGGAAAACTAAAATCAAATTTGGTGAATAGAAATGCATTTGATAATAGTTAATTAAATTATTATCAAATGGGTTAATTATAAAATTCTCTTGTCTAATTATAGTGACATCCTCCTTTAAAATTTTTAGCCAATATCAGCTTTTCCCATTTGAGATGTTATTTTGGCAATTTCCTGACTATACCCATTTTGAAGGAATATAATATAATATAAAATTATTTGTTAATTGGATAATAGTTTTTTTTTTTTTTTTTTATAAAAATGGTGACGGAAATGGTGTCACCATTCTAATGAGTGAAGTATCAGTGATCTAAGAACAGTGATTACTTAGGTTATCTTCCCTCCCAACAAAGGCCTTCTCCAAGTTTCAAACCCTTGTCTTTTGGCAAGTAAAATCCGTTTGGGACCAGATTGCTTAACATTGAGCCAACACCTTGTTACTATAGCTAGTTCAATTATTACTATATTTGAATAGGAGCTAAAGAACTTGTGTCTGTTCTGGTGTCTGAAGACTTACCCTAACAAGTGTGTGTCATGATCCAAAGGAAAATGTACTTTAATATTTTACTTGTTGATAAATAAGTACCTACATGTATTTTCATTATAAAAAATCTAATTAGTAATCCATTTCGTCCGATTAAAAAAAATCAAAGAGGTAAAAGTCAGAAATAATTTTGAAAAATTAAAATAAAATTTGGTGAATAGAAATACATTTAACAAAATCTAAATGTAAACTAGTATTTAATTATTCATTTAGTTTTCACCATATTATTTCAAATCATATTTGTCATCAATCTTGTCATCTATTATTAAAATATCGAACTCTTAATTTTAATGATTATGATTTAATTTTTAAAATTTTTAATTATAAAAAATAAAATAATTATCTATAGTCGCATAATCTATTAATAACGTATTGAAATTTTAATTCTATCTTTAATAGTCTCAATTATAAAATATAAATGATATATATAATTTTGATGGTGACGCTCTTGTCATCGAGAATTTAACAATGTAAAAAAAAAAAATATTGTTTATATATGCAGGGACACCAAGGATGCTTTTGTTTACTTGAATCACTCCACTGTAGGTCTTACGGCATTTTTTTTTTTTTTTGGGGCCAAAACCCCTTGCTTTGGATAAGACCAATGTTAGAATGTGTTGGGCATTCAAAGAAAACTCACACAAAGAATAAAAACAAGTCACTTAGAAGTGTATAACTCAATAGATGAATCTATACTCAAAATATTAAATACAACTGACACAAGCAAACTAAATACATTCAATTAGATACATTCATCTAATATTAATTTAATTTATGATTAATTAGATTCATATATTTATAAAACTAGGTTCATGATACCTTATTTCAAGTTTAATAGCCAATAGCCTTTGAGTTGTTTCTTGAACGATAATGTTTCTATGAACCCAACCATGTTTAAGAGTTTTGCCAATATAATAGATTTGTCTAATAAACATACAATTTAATATAATTAAACTAGTATGTCAATTTTTAATACTGCTTATACTCCTTTTGTCTTATTTTAAGTATCTCTCTTTAATTTTCGCACATATTAAGAAAAAATTTTTAATTTTTATGTATTTAATATTATAAATACATTTTTAAAACATTGATGTACTATGTTTCTTACTATAAAAAATAAAAAATAAAATTTAAATATAGAAAAAGGAAGAGTATAAGGATGTAAAAAAAAACTTCATTTTGGAACATATCAAAAAAAGAAAGTGGACACTTAAAATGAGACAAAGGAGTAATATATATTCCATTCGTCCCATAAATATCATACCATTTACAGTTAATAAAGCCTTGATTTAGCTGTAAAATAGAGGTCTTAAAACCTTAGGTCATGTTTGATATATATGATAATAGATAAGATAATATAATAATTATTTTATATTATGTTTGGTTTATATCTAATTGAAAGATATAGAATTACAAAGAGAATTATCGTTCTCTTTGTATATAAGATGATTTAATCTTCTCAAAATGAAAGGATTATTTTAATTTATGGTATTAAAGTTACATGTCTTATTATATATTTAAAAATTAAATCAATAATTTAAATTATATAAATTTTGGGGAAGGATAATTTTGATTAATCAATAAATTATCCTATCTTAATCCTTACACACATTAAACATAAAATAAGATGATATTATTTAATTTTATTCTATTATAATATTATCTTATTATATCATATCATAATCTTATGTATCAAACATGATCTTAAAGTCTTAGGTTCAAGTTTCATTATAAGTTTGATTGTTTATTTAAATTATAATTTATTAGTTGATTATTTAATGACATAATAGTTTATTATTTAGTTGATTATATAAATATAATACTTAATTATGAGTACATCTTTAAAAATATGTATATCTTATTTTTATATGTGTCAAAATAATTTTTTTTTGCCAAAAAGAATTCCTCCTTTCAAAAGTCAAAAAATTATTTTTTACTTTTCCTTATTATCTTTAATTATAACTACAATTTTTTAAGGATAATTCAGGATAAATTATACAAAGGTTTATCTTCTTATTTCCTTTTCTTTTTTCTTGAAAGAAAATCATTATATTATATATATATATATATATATATATATATATATTACATAGATCCAAAACATGCGCCACATGCAATTATGCATAAAAATATATAATAATCAACGTAAACTACCCCCACTTGTTAAAAACATGAATTTGTAAATTAAAAAAATATATATATCATAGCTGACTTCCAGCTTTTCTTGAAGCAAATCTTCAGACTCAATTCTTTTTATCTTCAAGTTTAGATTCCCAAAGAACGATACAAGAAAAGAGATTAATTATTTCAACCCTTGCCAAAGTTGAGGCTTTAATTATTATTATTATTAGAGAAAAAACTTATTATTTCTTGGGGGAAATTAAAAAATGTAGTCTATCAGAATTTTTTTAATTGAAACCATTATAAAAAAATAAATAATAAAAAAGAAATAACAACATATAAAATTAAAAAAGAGAAAATAAAATTATTTTTATAACTTTAATATTCAATAGATGTTAGCTCAAGAAATGATTATCATAATTAAGTATAAATAAAATATAAATACATTTAAATCAAATACTATGTACTATTACCTTACAACATATGTACTGCGGAGTCATAAAGATAATTTGAAATTTTTTTTATTAATTTTAAGTATAGAAATTTTTAACTATTTTTTTAACTAATTACTAATTTTTTTACAATAAATATTTGCGATAAAATATCACATTTTATAATTCTCCTTACTTCTTTAAGAGAATGATTAAAGATTTATATATATAAGTAACATGCGATTTGCTTTAAAAGTTAGAAACGTTAACTAATTAAGCAACGTCCACTCACTTGTTACCAATAATTTTTTTTTTAAATTACAATTATAAGTTATCAAATCATAATTGAATATTATATTCATATATAAAACTTATTAAATAATTAAATAAACAAACTAACCAACAAATAAAAACATAATCACATATAATGAAACTTGAACCTAGAGATTTTAAGATCTCCTTTTTGTCACTAATCGAATGTTTCATTGACCTTGTTATCAATAATTTTAAATTTTATATTTGATATATTATCGATATATAAATATTAATATACTATTAAAGTATTATATAATTATATTTTATAAAAAAATTACTAATACCTTTCACATATTTAATTGATATGATTCTTTAAATGAATGATATAAAATTACTAATACTTTCTTTAATCATAATTGAACTCTTAGATCCAATCCTTATGTTTTAAATCTAAATATCTTTTAATATATTTTAATTAATTTTAAGATTTTTATTAAAAAATAATTTTGAATGACTGATCACATACATACAAAAAAAATTAATAATGATTCCATTTTTTTTTTTTTAATTTAGCAATGGAGTCTTTCGGATGAAAAAACCTTATGACAAATATAATCTTCTAATTTTAACATGTACTACATCGGTTGCTTATAAAACCTTGTCCCTCTTTCTTTCACTTTCGTCGATGAAGCAATTCTTTTCCCAACCATTTACAGACTCAATTTGCTTTCTCTTCATGGAGTGCAGTGTAGGTTCCCAAAGAAACCATATTTCTAATGGTGGTGAGGGACAAAACGAAGGGTGTCCAAGAACTAATTTCAAAGAGATTATCTCAACCCTTCCCAAAGAATAAGGCTGGATCTTATTCAACTACCTTTTCAAATACCAAGGCTTTTGGTACCCTGATGAGATCACCATGGAAGGAACCTTGTCAGCTCAACAACACTTCCGGGCTCAACCGTCGGATATATTCCTTTGTAGCGCTCCTAAAACGGGCACAACCTGGCTGAAGGCCCTCGCTTTTGCCATTGTCTCGAGGACCTCATTTGATGATTCCACCAACCCTTTACTTTCCAAGTTACCACATGAATGTCTTCCAGGTTTGGAGGTCTGTAGCATCACCTGAATTAATCGAGATGCCGGAAACCCTCTCATCGCCACCCATATCCCCTACTCTTCCTTACCAAAAACTATATTCGATTCCGGTTGTAAAATTGTTTACATTTGCAGGGACCCCAAGGATGCGTTTGTTTCTATGTATCACTTTTTTGCCAAACTGATGATTTCCAAGCATATCGAACCCCTTCCTCTAGATAAGGGCTTTGAGCTATTCAGTAAAGGATTATCCATATACGGCCCATACTGGGACCACGTTTTAGGGTATTGGAGAGCAAGTTTGGATTGCCCTGACAGAATTTTGTTCTTGAAATATGAGGACATGGCGGAAGATACCACTTTCTATGTTAAGAAATTAGCCGAGTTTATTGGCTACCCTTTCTCCTTAGAAGAAGAGAAAAAGGGGAGGTGGAAAAGATTGTAAGGATGTGTAGTTTTGGGTATCTGAGCAGCCTGGAGGTGAATAAATATGGAAAGTGTGGAGGGAATACATGGGAATTGCCAAATAATGTATTCTTTCGTAAAGGGAAGGTCGGAGATTGGCAAAACTATTTGACACACGAGATGGCTGAACGTATGGATTTGATAACAGAACAGAAGTTGAGTGGTTCGGGTTTAAATCTAAACCATGATCTTCAAAAGTGAGTACATTAATCTAGCCTGCAGACCGAAAGCAGCAGCTCAAGTTTACAAGCTTGTAATCTCAAATTTATTCCTCTGTTTTCAACATTCTGCTTTCCCTTTCTGTTTCTGGAAATAATTAGCAACGCAATGCTTGTTGCTTATTGTAGTCAATTAGAGCATGTTAGGATCCGACGTTAATAATAATAACACGATACAATTATTATTGTAACAAAATTGATTTGTCATTGATTTATCGTTAGATTTCAATTATTTTCTGTGGTTATCTATTCGGGAGCCAAATTTGCGTCGCACCATGTTTGTATGCTCCTTCATGAAAAACTGTTGCAATCACGTGAATAATCCTACAAGTTGTCCGCAGTTAGAGGAAGTGGAAAAGGGGAGGCACAAAAGATTGTAAGGAAGTGTAGATTTGATCAGAATCAAAGCAACATGGAGGGGAATAAAAATGAAAGTGTCTTCAAAACATCACAATTGCTAATCCAAAACAATAAATTCTTTTGAAAAGGAAAGGTCGGACATTTGGAGAATTAGTTGACTTCCAAGATGGCAGTAGGCTAGTGTTTGACAACACAGAAGAATGTTGATAATGCCATTTAATATAAATGGTACACCCATTTTTTTGGAGGTGGATTCCTACAAGGACAGGCAATGTATAGTACAAAGTTTATGTCGAACATATCACTTACAATTTTATAATACAATTAATCAACTATAATTTAGTATTATGTAAAATTTATAAAAAAAATTATGTAAAATCTACATTTTTAAGTGATGGATCTCGTCATAATTTTTTATTATGATTGATTAATAAGAAGATCATAATAAAAAATATTATAAGTAAAATACTCTCCTGCTTTGTACCCTCAATAAATATTTTTTTTACACTTAGCATTATAATGTGATCAAACATGTTCCTCTTGGATATGGGTGGTTGGTTCTCCCAAACTTTTGAAACATTTTTTAGTATGCATACATATATATTAAATACATTTAAATTCATTTTCTAAATTAAAACTATTAATTTTATTATTTTTTGTGTTTTAAAATTTTAATTTTATTATTGTAATTTAAGAAATGTTCAAATCATATTGATATTTGTTCATTTATTATATCCAACCATTATTACTAGCAAATTCTTAAAATTAAAAAATTTGTCACAAGTTTTAGATCACAATTAAATGAACTTAACAAAAGTCAAATTAACTTTTCAACTTTCTCAACAAGATTAAGTGTTTAACCAAGCATCAAATATATTTTGGTTTTTTTTTTTTTTTTTGGTACAAGAGAGGTCAAGTTTAAGAAATTTAGGGAAAGGAAGATATAGCTTACTACAACTTCTGTCCATATCATTTTCTACATTTATTTTTACTTTGGATCTTTATCAAATGTTATAATTATTTTTCCAACAAAGAAAATTATATTGGAATTAATTTACAAAAGGATAGAAAAAACATTATAACTTTTAGTCTCAAAATTTCATCTCCATTCTTTTAAAAATATTTTTTTTTTATTTTAATAAAATATTTAATGATTAATTTATTCAAACTTTTTTCTTATTTTAATTTTAAATTACCAAAAAAAATTAATAATTCATTGATGGATTGCGTAATTAGTAATTTTACGGTTAATTGTAAATCATATTACTGTTAAAAAAACAATATTGTCATAATAATATTTTTGTTTTATAATTTTATGAACTTGTCATGTTTTTATTAGTATATTATTTGCATATATATATTAATAGTATAATAAAATATGCTTTAAAATATATATATATATATTATATTCTTAATTGACCCCCTCAAATTATATGACAAGATCTGTCATTGCTCTTGATCCATGATTTTTTTTTGTGCAGCTGTTTTAAATGTATCTCTAAGAAAAAGAGTATCAAGAGCCTGTCAATGTTTACTCTTGGCTTTTTTACAGTACTTGAAATGATAAAATTAAATAAAAGAGACTAGTTTGTATATCTTTTCGAACGTCAACTACAGCTGTTCTGAAATTATACTCCCAAAATGATTTTCATTCTGAAATTATGAAACGAATTATCATTTCAGAAAATGGGAACCCGATTTAACTTTTGGAAACATATCATTATTCGTTTAAAGTCTGTCCCCTCATTCACCATAAGAAATCTTTTAATATTAGCATTCAAGAACTTACTCAATGAAAGAAATGGATGGATTTATTGGATATAATGTGACTTTACCATTTGATTTGACTTTAAACTTTTGTCATATCAACATTATTTTTGAATGGTAGATTTTCAGTTCAATCTTTGTAACAATAATTTTTTTGTTATTAAATTGATTTAGCAAGTAATTTTAAATTTTAACTTATTTAATTTATATAATTATTTTTAAAAAATAACATCAAATAATATTATAATTTAAATTTTAACACTCATAATTTTGTTATTTTTAAATTATAAACTTCTTTATAAAAAAAAAAAAAAAATGGGCCTAATGTTAAAATAAAGGGGGTTGAATAAAAAGTTGATGTATTTGTTAGCCATAATTAAGACAGGTTGCCAACTATTACCCCACAAATTTCTCTCTTTTTGGCTCGCACTGTAACTCCCTCATTCATTTCATGCATTTCTCTAATTTTCAAATTCAAATGGTCATTTCCCTCTTCCAATTTCTTTCCATATCAAACTGTTACAGAGAAGATAAAAAGTATGTGCACGCCGTGGACGCTGACAAGGTTTGTTCGATGGAGAGTAAGGGACTTGGCATCATGTTTCCTGGCTTGCAGGTGCCCTTTAGGTATAACAGATAACATAAACTGATTACCTGCTTTTACCATTTAACTGGGAATCTTGATGATCAGAAAAGTTCGTTACGTTGCCAATTTCTTTTATTTGTTTAATTGCAGAAGAAGAACCAGAGGCACATCTCTCTTCATCGCCACCACAACTTCGAATCAGAAACATGGTTTTTGAAACGAAAGATGACACCAGAGATAAGAAGAGTAATAGAAGACTGTCACGGCAAAACAGATGCGACACGGATAGACAGATAAACCTGAGTCCAACAGTCTCAAGGAACACTGGCTCAGTGGAAAATGGGAGTGATAACTCAAGCTGGCCACGTTTTTCTGATGAAGAATATATAGTCTTCTGCTTTAGAGAAGATGGAGCCTTTGACGTTGTGAAGGATAATAAAGAATCAGAAGAATCCAATCAATCCAGTCGAAGTTCACGGCCTGTGAATCGAAAGGTCAACTATGCGTTGTAATTTTTTTTTCCATCCTTTTGGCTTTTCTCCTTGTTTAACATAACTAAACAATTTGGTTGGGAACAGCTTAATTGTGCTGAAGATGCAGAAAGAGATAAGCACTGCAGTGATGATGGAAGAACAAATGAAGATGGAATTGAGGGAGAGATCATTCCTGCTAAAGAGGTGAGGCTATGCTTTCTGTTGAATATCCTTTTATGATTATTCAGACTTTTTTTCAAGTTAAAATCTAACAGAACTAAAAGGTGGCATTTAATAAGTCAAGAAATCAAAATTTAGCACCTGTAATTTCTCCCTCTATCCTCGAGCAGCCATTTCTTTTTTTTTTTTTTTGTAAAAAAAAAATCTAGTAGATACTTGAATTAACAAAGCAGTGACAGAAGCTAGAACAGTACCTTATGAAATTTAGCATAGTTTAGTAACTATAGAACTCCAGGGTAATTCCCTGTTAGATAGAAATGAGAAATTTGTGTTCGGAGAAATCTTCACGGTGGCATTTCGCTTTTACATAAAGGGTGATGGAGTGCGGAGCAGCATCAGCTGCGAGGTAGAGTTGGCTTCAGGTAGATTAAGGAGAAGACATCAGGTAGAGGAGAAAGTGACACCTAACGGGGGGACAGTTTCTGTTGAATCAAGTGACACTAATCAATCTGATTGCAGCACAGGATCCTTTGCCTTTCCTGTGTAAGTGTGAACTTTGTTTAATTGATTATAATGCAATAATTTCTGGTCTTAGAAGCTTATGGTTTGATTGCTTTGGTTAACACTGTTGCAGACTGGGATGGGAATGGTCGGGAAGTCCAGTGCAAATGCCAAAATCAGAGAGCATGAACCCAAGGAAGAACAAGGCCCTATCTGTGCGTTTTCATTGTTTTAGATTCTGATTGTCCTCCTTCTGTCTTCTCTCAATTTTTTTCGGAAGAAACTAGTGTTTATGTTTATCATTCTTTTATCAAAAACAAAGTACATCTGATCAAGTCTCGTAACAGTTCAACATTATCTGGCATATACAGAATGAAAACTTCATTCTCGATTCTAGGAGAATTTTTAGGAAAGCCTTTCATCTGCTTTTATTTTTCCGTGATTCTTCCTCTGATATACAACCCACTTCCAAGGTTCTCTAATCCTTCTGCCACAACTATTAAAATAAGAAAAAAAAATGGACACGAATGTGGTCGCTAAGTGAAAACAATACCTATTTGCCAGTAGACATGAGGAATGAGGATTTAAGTTACAATAGAACTTGCATCAAGAACAGCCAGATGGAGAGGCAGCCATAGTAGTTATGGAAGATGCCTTGCTGAACAAAAAAATTACACCCGTGCATATAAACATACAACAATGGCATATAATAAGTAGATAAAAAGTTACAGAAGAAGCCACCAAGAGAAAAAAAAAAAAAAAAACAGGGAAGGGTGTAGGGGGGATGAGATGCAGTAAATAAATGCTACAGCATGAACCTGATAATGCCGAAGCATCAATGAGCTAGTGTGAAATCCTTCAAGCTTATGAAATCCTTATATTGCTTTCTTCAGCACCTCCTGATCTAAAAAGAAATGATTGAAGATATCACCTTGTACTGGCTGCGGCTGCAAGAGATTCTTCATCTTGATTCTCTTTGGCAGCAGCGAGAGCAGCAACATGAGCTTGCCTTGCTTCTTCCATTTTCTGCATCTCCATGTTATCCACATCATCTTGTTTATAACAAAAGCGAATGTTTCATGACTGGACAAGACAAAATATGAATCCACACTTAATGGGCTTCAAGGTAATGATTTTTGTTATAGCGAAGCAATAATAGCCCTTAAGATACTGATCCTTTCTAGCGACTTTCTCTTATGGCAAAACCAAAAGAATGAAGAGCCATGAATAGAAAAATAGAAGTTTATAAGAAAGAAGGCCTTATAAATGAGATTACCAAGTAATACACAACAGCAGATATTTGGACTTCTATTCTCTTCTACCATATATAACCATTTGATATTTTTGAATAGAGCAATTACAAATAAAAGCCAGGAAAAGTCAAATTAAAAAAAGTTTATATTAGGCATACGATAGTGAGCTTACCATATAAAGGGGATGATCCAAATAATATGGTGCTACATCATAATCTTGAGCACATGTAATGGTATTATTCTTTTTCAAACCATTTAATAACAGCATAAATGATGAAAATTCTCCCTGCATGGAGTCTATATCATTTTGCAGCTTCTCCACCTTTTGCTTAGATGTAATTGCTTCCGACTGCATCTTTTCCAAGGCAGCCTGCTTGTCTGCTAGCCTAATATGAGAGAAGCAAATTTATCAATAATGATAACGAAACAAGAAGCATTTCGCGATGGATAAATTTTATATACACATCTCTGATCAGTAGTCAAATGACTTTTACGTAAACAGAAATCACAAAATGGAAAATGAGAACCAGTTATGCAACATGTCAAATCGTATTGATTTGAAAACTCGATTGCTAGATGTAAAATATTAAGAGTTACCACTAATATTTTTTATTGAAATGTGATTGACCACCAAGTTAAAATTACACCTTTTTAAAAAATTCTAAATTCAATTAAGATTTCATAAAAAGAATAAGTTTTTGGTTTACATTACAAAATTAAGTTCGAATGTACGGTTACATATGAAAAAAGATTAGCACTCCTACAGTGTCCGTCCTAAGATGATACCACATAACTTTGTGTTGCACTAAATTCATCTTTAATTAAATGGTCTTTTGTTTTATTTTGTTGTTGTTTTTATTTATTTATTTAATTATTTAAATATCAAAAAAATTTCGAATGAGTTTTCTATTATTCTAGTAAAATCTTTAGAACATCCTAATTTTAGAATTATGGTAACAAATGTTCAAGGATAGTTCAACCTTCGAAAGCTTCAAATCAACCTGTCCACCACTCATACAATACTCGCTCATGAGTCAAAGCCATGGAAGAAGAATAAAATAGTCAAATAGATAAGATCGAAGAAACACAAGATGAGATAAAATAGCAACTTAATATGATAATGGGTATGATGAGAAAGATGGACAAAGGAAAGGAAATGGTTAGAAAAGAAGTTGCTCAAGAAGGTCACCAACGACAAGATGACGGAAATCCCCATATCTGCCAAGTTTTACTCTACATTGAGCTCAAACCTCTCAAGAGGCACAACCATAAGCAATGTCGTTTATTGGAGGGTACCCATATGTCTATCCAAGCATACCTATAACAATTGGACTTACCCATTTTCAAGAGCAAGCTATTCTTACCTCAAGAATGAAAACTTCAGATCCGATTCAAGTGCTAAATTTGGATAATCTTAAGGAGATAAAAGGGCTAGGAATGAAAGCACCTGAGATAGTAAAGGACTCAAGTTTCCAGCAAAAGACAAAATTGCTAGAAGAAAGACTTAGAGCTATAGATTGAATGAATTTGTATGACTATGGACACGGTCAATCTTTGTTTGGTTATGGATGTGCTCATCCCATATAAATTCAAAGTCCTAAGTTTGAAAAGTATGATGGGATTAAATGCCTGGTAACTCATGTGACCATTTATTATCAAAAAATGACTACGTATACTCGTGACGAAAAATCGCTAATGCATAAATTTCAAAATAGCCTTACAGGTTCTACAGCTAAATAGTATGTTCAATTAGACAAGACTCATATCCACTATTGGAAATAGCTTACAAAGGTATTCTTTACTCAATACTAGCATGTCATAAAGCTAGCTCCAAATCTTTTATTTCTATAGAATATGAAAAAGAAAGCAATTGAGAGTTTTAAAAAATACGTGTAAAGGTGGAGAGATGTGGTTGCACAAATATAGCTTCCTTTACTAAGAAAGAAACAACTGTCTTGTTTGTCAAAACTCTAAAATCACCATATTAAAAATGCCATAAAAAATGACAAGCTTGACATAAGAAAGATAAGTGGCACAAAGTAAGATGGAGCACTCAAAAAGAAAGAAAATAAAATGCAAGTAATGAACTATGTAAGGCAATAGATCAAAAGATTTACCCCATACCTTGCACCAATGTACCAAACCCATTATACACATATAAATAATATGACATCCATCCCCCATCCTTATTAGTTAATTCAACAATCGACTTATCCACCCCTTTTTTAGCCATTCGTTCAAACACCGACATATATGTACAACCATGCTACTGCACTCATTAGACTAGAATGGAGACTCAATCAGGGTAGTAGTCTAAGAGCCCCTAGAAATACTAAAAAAAAAACCTCTTTTGACCCTATTCCCATGACATACATTGATTTGTTCCCTTAGATTGTGAAGAATCATTTGCTAGCTCCAGTTATTCGTGAACCATTGAAAACCCCGTATCCCAAATGATATGATCTAAATGCATATTGTGATTATCATTATGAAAATACAGACCATTCTATAGAGAATTGCACTATTTTAAAGCACAAGGTGCAATAGTTAATTAAGGAAAAAGTGTTAAACTTCGATATTAGCCAACAAGGAGTTCCAAATGTTAATGAAAATCTTTTACCAAATCATACTAGACCAACAATAAATGTTTTGACTGATCATTAAGAATGCTAAGTTAAAAGGAAAATAGATGAAGTCAAAACTTTTATGGCTAAAGTTTTTGAAGCTTTAGTTAAAGTTGATATGTCGGAACCAATTAAACTTTACAATTGTCATGAAATGATAAAATCAACTGAAAGTTGTGATTATCATAAGGTTGTTTTGGGGCATTTTATCAAAAATTGTGATCAGTACCATCATGAGGTACAAAGGTTGATGGACATGGGTCAAATAGAATTTTATGAAAAAAAAATTGACAAAAGCTAAAGTGGCTACTATTGATGCACCGATAAAGTTCGTGCATAGATCTGTGACAATTTATTATGAAGACAAGCCAACCCCAATGCCAGAAAGTCCTATCTCCCAACCAATAGTGACTATTAAAGTCTCTAGCCATTTTTCAAATTAGAACAATAAAACAGTACCATAGAAGTATGATTATGATATTATGGTCAATCTAGATACTGCAAACATAATAGGAGTAGGAGGTGTAACTCGAAGTGGGCGATGTTACACTCCGAAAATGCTGAAAAAAGTTAGGAAAGAAAAAGACAAAGTATAAGAGGAAGAAGGAAGTCAGAATAACATTGTGGTAGTCCCTGCTAAAGAACATTAAAAGTCAGTCTCTAAAAAAGAAGCTTGTGAATTTTTTAAGTTGATAAAGCATAGTGAATATAGCATGACAGAACAGTATACCAGCTAAAATTTCATTATTGTCATTTTTATTAAGTTCATAGGCCCATCGCAATGCTTTACTAAAGGTGTTTAATTAAGTATATATGTCCCGTAACGTATCTACTGAGTATGTAAAATAAGTTATTAGTAACTTGGTGGTTTCGAACTATATGTACCAAGGCTTTTTACATTATTGTTAAGTACAAAAGTCATATAATGGCAAATGTTCTAATTGACAATGGCTCTTCAATTGATGTCATTTAGAACCTTGCCACTATATGACACTCACACTTAACAGTAATGTGAAGAGCCTTAATATTTTCTTATCTCTTTAAAAGAATCGCTTCATCACTAAAAGAAATATAGTTCAAAACAATCAGATTACCAACAACTTATTTCATATAGTCAGTAGATACATTATGAGACATATATACTTGATTAAACGTCTCGTGGGCCTGTAAACTTAATAAAACTGACAATAATGAAATTCTAGTTGATATAGTGTTCTACCATACTATATTTATTATGTTTTATCAACTTATCTGAGTTTTTTTTCAAAGACCGACTTTTAATGTTCTTTATTAGGGACTAGCACAATATTATTCTGACTTCCTTCTTCCTCTACTATTTTGGCTTTTTCTTTCTTAGCTTTTTCCGGTATTTTCGCAATATAACATTGGCCACTCCAAATTGCAGATCTTACTCTGAGTTGCACCATATCAATAATCACATTAATCATTTAATAAATAAAATTTAATATTACGAATGATTAATTAAAAATATTTTTAAAATAATATTATAATGATTAAATTTTTTTAAATAATACTAAAAAAACTAAATTTTAAAAAATTGACGAGTTCAGAGACTTATAGTACATTTTATCTTAAAGTTCTGAACTGCCCATTTACTTCATTCTCCTTTTTCTTGTCTTCTCTCTCTATTTCTTTCTCTGCATACATGTTTTTTTTATCAAATATCAATGGCCGGTGATCATATATGTATTTGCAGAAGAAAATGCACAACTTGTCTGAGTTTTTTTCCTTGGCTGATTCAAGGTATTACTGTTTTAAAATATTAATTTTGTTTTCTTAAATTTGTCTATGCAACTATTCTTTAGTCGTGTAGGATTGCTATTAAGGCAGGTAAGGACATGACTGTTTCTCCATTTTTAATGGTTGTCACCTAAAAGATTATGGTTAACCCTTATTCTAATGTGCTGGGTTTTTATTGCTATCTATGTGCCTTTTCTTCGTTGAGCTCTTTAAAGTTTTGTGCCAGGGAGATCAATTTCTAATTCATTCTTCAATCTTCACATTGAATTCCCAAATTCAACTACTTTTCCATCTCATTCCTATCTGATATGCTTCTGTTTCATTCATCCTTTAAACTTTCTATGTGGTTCATGGCTATTGTTTCTCTTTCTCTTTGACTCTTGAGGTAAGCAACTTAACGGAGGCATCTTTTTTTTTCCTAATGAAGAGTTATAGTCTATTGCGGTTCAAGTGGGGCGTGGAAAATTTAGGCCCAAGGTCTTTGCTCACTTTGTTACTGGTTTTATGTCACTAAAGCTCTTCACTTCACACTGTTGTGTACAGCTTATTTGCTGGCAAATGATATTGATTCCAAGCATTTGGCTTGCAAGCTGAAAAAGTTCTGATGTAGCTACATAGTCAATTCTTTTTTTCAAATGTGTATTAATAATTATTAATGGTAGTAATCTCCTTATGTCAATTTTGGTTGCTGCTTTGTTGAGTATGCAGAGAAAGTAGAGTACCTGTAACTACTTTCCCTCTTGGTGTTTGTCACTGTGATATATAATTTGCTCATGAATTGTTTTCTGTAAATACAGATTTCACCTATATTTGGTTTCTTTTGTGACCGACTCTAACTAGACAATTGTCTTATGTATAGCATCGTGCAGGGGATGATCTAGTCTCTAATTTTCAGTTGATGGAAAATTAACCTTCATTCAGAAATGTGGCAGACTGGTTAGTAACTACAAAAACTAGCTGCAAACGTTCTTCATATCTCGTCAAAGCCATTATCAAATCTGACCTTTCTTCATTTTGGTTGCTGGGTTCAGGTAGCTGCAGATATTTAACAGAGCAATGTGTTTTTGCTAAAAGTTAGTGCCAGCAGAAGAATACAAACTTGGTAATTTTATAGCTTTGTTACCAATGATGTGCTGATTTTTATATAAAATATCATTTCTTCATCAAGTTCCCTGCATCCTTTTTCCTTGTTGTATTGCCAGTAAACTATACATGGGATAGGAAAAAGTTCTCAAATACTTGGGTATTCATTACAGTAATCAATCTTATAAAAAGTTGGTTTTTCCACAAACAACTGCATTGATCCTCATTGATGGATTCATGATGGTTTTAATTTATTTTTTATGTTGATTTACACTTTTGAGTACTACTTGAATGTGTCATGGTTTTAAAAATCAATATAGTTGTGGTGAGGCAGACATTTTTAGGTATTGAGGCTATCTACACAGTACCAACTATCAGATTTGAAACTTAAATGTTCACATTTGTTTCCTATATGAGAAGTCGTGAACTCTTTCCAGATTCCAGACTGAACATCCCATCACACCTTTCTAACTTTTTTTACTCTCTAAAATGCCTTTTCCTTCGTCTTTTTAGTTATGCATTTATGTTGTAAATTTGTAATCTTATCACAAATCTAACTTTTTCCTTTTCATGCTGGCAATCTGTGCACCTCAGAGGCAGTCATATGGAATGCATGTTCATGTTTTTGGTCCGAACTCTGAAGTCTGTGCTGGATGAGAACATTTAGGGTAAAGACCAATATAGAAGTTAACTGGCAAAAGGGAGATGGAGGAGTCAAGAATCATGGAACTAACCTTGTCATGGCTTGGAAGAATCCAATCATGTACTGCAAGTCCTAGTGAAGCCGAAAGAAGTAAGGAAGAAAATGAAGTTCATAATACTTGTGAGACATTTTTGGCATCTGACATGCCAGAACTGGTTTTATTTATTCAAGAGAGTGATTATCAGTCGGTCACGGATATTTTCATAGATAGAGAAGTTCCTTCATGGAGTGGATTGAACTATAAGGATATCTCTTCCAAGTTTCGGCAGCATGTCGACACCAACAGCGAAGGACCTAGAAAAAATCTCAGTATAATGTCCAATGAGATTGAACAGGACTTTCAGAATTACGCAAGGAAACAACATGCTCTTGATGACTTAATGAAGGTTGGTTAAGAAGATTCTAATGGAATAGATAATCATTTACAAGTCCACTGAGAAGATGATACCTGGAATGCATCACTTGAAAGAGGTAAGAAGCTAGATGCTTCCATGCTTAATTCTTTGTCATGGAAATTTGAATTGGTTGCAATGGTGGCTAAGGTTAATAGTGGTAATAAGTATAGAATAAGAAGTATTTTCTTGAGTCTTGACAAAAGATTTAGCCAAAGTTATGACTAATGTGTGTATGTTGGTATGCTGGCTATGTTCTTTGTGTTATTTTACCAGCTGAAGATTATTAGGAGTAATGGTAAGTACTGCAGCTGCAACAGATAACGTTTGCTCTATACTTGATTGCCCCTGCATCAACTTTACAATACGTAATAACAATCCACCAAACAATTTCCTGATTCTCAATAAAAATGTTCAGATTTTGATCAATTGAGCACATCCGCAGTTTCAAATTGAAGATTCAGTTTCATTGAACCATTTCAAACCATCTGCAGCTGAATCAATTGGTGACAATAGCCATTTAAGAGAGGTCTCTTCGCATAGTGAAGCTGAGAGTGGAAGCACCCTTCATTTTTCTGATTCATCTTTAACCACCATGTGTAGCCTTAAGGAATTTTTAGAAGGTCCAGAGTGTCAACAAACTCATAAAACTGAAAACTTATCCAGGACTAAAGATAGGATTTCACAAAGCCTAACAGTTTCAAGTCAAAGCTTTATTAATCAACTTGGTCAGGGAGATTGTGGTTCCTTTGCAGTTAATCCTCTTTCAAGCCCAATACCATGTTCTGGTAGCATTTCTTTGCAGTCAACTAGTAGCACTGCCAGCAATCATTCTTTTGCTTTACCCATGTAACTTTTGTTCTTCATAATTTCACTGTGCTTTTCTCAATTATCCATAAAATAACTGGTAGCTCATTGTTGGGCTTTAACAAACAGATTGCCATCAGAATGGAATGGCAGCCCAGTAAGAATGGTGGAAGCTGACCAGCAAGAACCGAGAAAGCACCGAAGTTGGAGAACCTGTTTTCTTTGTTGTATATTGCTTGTTTATAGTATTTTATTTCCTTTTGTCTGATTTTGTATTCATGTGTATGCTGTGCAGGATTCCAAATATACAGTTTTTTTTTTCCTTTTGAAGTCTTACATATGTGTTCTTTTCCTGATCCATATTCATACCTTCCAACATTACCATTAAGCAAGTTGGGAACTATGCTGATTGCAAAACAATTAGCCAGGACAGAAATTTGGTTCTTGCCAAGTCAATTTAGACAAAGCTTTTCTCATTTCTTTTGTCTTTCAGAAGATGCAAGAATCTTGGTTTTAGTTGACAATGAATGCTTTTGGATGATCATCGGTGAGTTGATATACTGTCAATGACTGATACAAAGTTAATTTTATAGGGTTAGCTCCTTTGATTTTAGCTTCCATTTCTCATCTGCTGTTCCACAGTTGCAAGGTTTTTCGACAAATTTCACCTGAGATTAGTGAATAATGTTCCCTTATTTTTATCATGAATTGGATTGATTAACCACAAATCGTCAACGTGTTCTTGCAAAGATAGTAAGCTATATTTTACTTTAAGCAAACTGATGATGATCCAGTAAGAATCAGTTTTTGAATGATCTTATCTATATTCCAAAAGCAGCTTCCTAATTCCTGAGAAAAAAAATTTAGTATTTTCCCTGTTTCCCTTCATGCAAGTATTCTTCTTGCTCATTTTTATATCTTCTCTGCTTTTTCTCTCTTTGTTATCTTCTTCACCTCTTTGCTTAATTTCTTCTCCTCATATAACTGATTTGAGAATGGAAACGCATCCCGGAGCTCTACTTCCAATGCTCTTGACCTTCTTTTCTGTGATAGGTCTGATTAGTTCTCCAACTCGGGCTCCGACGAGCTCTTGAATCATCGGACCAGGAATTACAACAACACTCGTGCCAAGCAAAGTAGAAGATAGTAAGGTTTTCATCATTGGTGCTCTGGAGTCCGGAGTTGGCTTAAGATAAGTGGCAGTCCTGATTGAGTTCGATCGAAATCGAAATTGACAAACATGTGCAAAGCAAGGGTTGATAAAGTCGCTTGGTGCTTACGGCATTCCTTAAGCAGTTGACTAACCCAAATTTCCACTACTTTCACTTTCATGCATGCCATTACTGCTTTGCTTTTCTCTCACATGTCCAGCTAAAACACAGTGATCTTGTCACCTTTGACAAGCAAATCAATGCCGGTTTTTCTCTTTCAGATTTTATAGACAACAGGATTAGTGCAAACATAATTTAGGTGGAAATTCAAACTGCTTTTATTTTGTTTTTTTAATCTTAGATGGTGATTTCATGTTGAGCAAATGGTTGGTTGTTGGGCCAAGCTACCTTGGGCATGGCCAGGCAAAATCAAGGATCCTTGACATAAACATAATCTCATATACTATCAAATCTGCAATGCATTAACCACAACTGGGCACGAGTAATTCATTGTCAATAATTGCTCCTTGAAGGACCACTTGACCTCTATTATATGGCCCTCTTAATCCAAACAGGTTGCTAGCATTCTCACAGTGCCAAGCTGCAAATCTGTAACATCATCATGTCCATGGTCAAGTTCTACAAATTTAAGGTCATTTCCCAGTCTGATGGCAAGAAATGCATATGTATGAAATCAAATCTGAGACATGGGATCATTTGCATCAGAGTAATCATTTTGAACCATTACTGGAAGTGTCCCGACTGATAAACCATCTAATTCTTAATTGCTCTACACCGTTCTCAAACGTTTGATGGAAACCCAAAAGGAAGGCCCCAATTTGGCAACCATGATTGGCTCACCAATTGCAGACATCAGAATCAGTGCTACCAGTTGAGGGCCAATGGCCATGACCACACAGCAAGGAGTCAAGGACCACCTCCATGTGCTAAACTTTGAGGTACCAATTTTCAGTCGCGACCCATGCCGCAGTGTTGCTTTGGCCATGCCAAGGTAATCTTGGGCACGGCATGGTCCATTGCCAGTGAATCTTTTTATGATCCTTCCATTAGCTATCAAGGCAATATGATGGAAAAACCAGAAGTCTCATAGGTCACATCCGGCCTATTGTCACGTTCGCTAGCCGTGCCCATTGGGCCAATCCATGGCCAACGGTCGATCATCTCTGTTAGTCTTCAATTGGCAGCTTAGTGAGATATTTGGGCAATGAATTAGCTGCAAAGAATAACAATTAACATTATCGAACTCAAACTTTAACTCAATTAAATCATATAATTATTTTTTTCAAAAAAATTGACATTTAACAAATCTAAATTTAAATCCTAATATTTACAATCTACTCCTCTATTCTTAACATGCAGCTCCGGGCTTTTCAGGTTCTGTAATCTCCAGGTTAATCCAACACGACATCATATCACACTGACAGTCACCGTCTCATAGACAGTGAGAGAGAAAGAGAGATGTTCTTTTCAGCTGCTCTCCTGAAGGTTAGTGAGTTAGCCTATACCCTGCTGTTGGGGGCATTTGGCTAATCTAAATGGCAATGGCGGCAGCTCACACGATTATAACCAGGTTTGTCAATCAGGATGTTGCGGAACAACAGTCAACAGCCATCGTTTTTTTTCGCTTTTTCTTAAAATAAATTTACAGGAATCCTAAAGAGAAAAAAGCGTGTTTGCAACTTTAGCAAAGGACATCAAATAAGAACATATAATGATCATTTATGAATAATTAAGAGTACAATTAAATGAGACTGAGATAAAATTATACGTATGTTTCGATTAAGCATTGGTAGCTTTCAGCTGGAAACTTCGACTGACCACCAGGCCTATCAGCAGTAGCATTGGCCAAACTAGAAGGACAGCAGAGGACCAGGCCCAGGGCTAGTGGCGACCCAGCCCTCATGCCTTGAACCCTCCCAATGGCAAGTTGATGAAGGATAACCCCCCCCCCCCCCCCCAATCCTAAATTTAAGACTTTGTATAGCAAAGGCAATCTCCTATTCAAGGTTGTACCCAGAACTACAGATCAAGATGAAAACTTATTATGTCATTGTTGCAGCCAAAAGGGACCACTCCAACGCTCAATCCCTGACGTTGCAAAGATCAATATCCCCCAAAAGGACCACATCAAAGTTAAACCCCCACCGCTACTGCCCCACCCTACCCTAGAGTACAAGGTCCAAACATTTGAGCAATGATACAGAAAAAATACTAAATTCTTTTCCATCATCAATCATCATCATTCATATCCATCCAGAGATAGAGAGATGGACAGGGCATTGAAAAATCAGAAACAACGGAACTCACTTCCCAGAAAAATCAGTGCTGATAATCGAAGGCCTTGGAAAATGGTGGGATACATGACTCGTATGGGGGATGAGACTCGAGACCACTTCTGCTTCAGCACATGCCCTGGACCCACCCATTATCAGTTTACCAGTAACCACCCACCTAATTGGGTACCCAGACTGCCACATCATCATCATCATATCTTGATCGTCACCATAGCCATTTTACATTTCAATCTACCCTGGGGTGAGCACTAAAAAATTTTCTCCCCAAGGTGAGATAGAGGGGAAGGACAAACCGACCCAGGTGTCTCTCAACTGCCACGTGCAGTCATATCGCACATGGGACTCCTGGACCCACCAAAAATGAAAATCAACTTCCCAACCGACTTCTTATTTTGGAATAGCTGTAGTGGTACGCTCAAGCATTTTTTTTGTATGTATGATTTATTAAGCATTTAATTTAAATAAATTAATAATAAATAAAAATTTTAATTTATATATAAAATTATAAAAAATTATATATTTATTAAATATAAAATAACATAGAATAATTTCGGCTCGGCACATTTTCAAGCCAAAAGCGTTGCTATTTTGAATGTCATATTAAAAACTCCGTTTGAATTCCATCGCACATATGACGCAGTTGTACCATCCCCTCTTATTCCAATTAGAGAAGGATCCAATGGTAGACCTTCCGATAATCTATTCTTCTAATGTAAAATTGAAAAAAAATCATTATTTTTAATTATGATAATAATTTATTTTTAATGTAACAGTCAATTATTTTTATTAATTTACATTCAATGATAGATTTTCATTAATGATTTTAATCTTACAATTAATAATACGATCAATATTATTTTTAATTCTATTAAAATCAATTTCACCTTCACCTAAACCCCTAATTCATCATTTATTTAGCTAATATATAATTAATTTGATTAATTAAAACTAAGATATTCTCAAAAAAATAATTGAAACTGACATTAGTGATGATTAATTCATAACCGTGCACAAAACTACAAATAAAACTTTCAATCAGAAAAAAAAAAAAAAAAAAAAAAAAAAACAAAACAAAACAAAACAAACCACTCTATACTTTCTATATTTTGATTAATTTAATTCCAGATACATCAGAAAAATAGCCAAAAAATAATTAAAAACAAAGTTAGTTGCACATGAACACCGGGAAGATCAAACTGGAAACACTTTCCAAAATCATCAAAATAAAACTTAAATATTAAAATATTTACACAAGAAGAAACAGTCACATTCATATACCCATATAACTCTCTTCAATTTCTTTACCTTAAGCTAAGCTTTTTTGCAGTTTTTTCTCCTTTTTTTTTTTGTTTTTGTTTTTTTTTTTAAATTTTGTAGTTAATAAATAATTTAACAAAAAAAAGTTGAGAGATAAATTACGGGATATAGAGGGTAGGATGATCTTGATCAGTCCACTGGCACTGACTCCAATACGTCTGATCAACAGTGTTTGGAAGATCAAACAACCCTTGATCTCCACTCCCTTGCCAATCCAACGGTCCGTATCCTCCACAACCTCCACCCTCCGATCTACTATGCAAATTTGATAGCTCAACCTCCAGCGTCTGATCAACCAATCCCCCGGTGATTTCCTCCCCTCTCATACTCATCATCTTTTGCTGCTGCTGCCACTGTACTTGCTCAACTCCTTGCCCATTTAATACCGTACCGAAACCAAACGGCAGCGTTTCATTGTTTGACGAACTAATCAAGCCCGTAAAACTCCCAATCTCCGAAAATATGCCGCCGTCCGATCCTTGTTCCAGCAATCCTGGCTCGAATCCTAAATTATTAGGGTATTCATAAAACTTCGAATCGCTTACATTTATCAAGCTAGAGTGAGATGTTACTGCCGATAGCGCCTCCGCAGTCCCACAAGCAGAACTATTATTGCTGTTGTTGTTATTTGTTGCTGCGACGTTAGAATTGGCTGCAGTAAGACTCGAATTCTCACTGCTAGAACGAGAATTCTCTTTACGTTGATCACGCTGTTGATGCTGTAGCCGTGGCGGTGCAGAGGAGGTGGCTTCGGATGTAGGTTTGGTTGTCGAGCGCTTGGCTTTGCGGCAACCACCGCCGACGGGGACGTTTCGGAGCACGCCGCCTTTTGTCCAGTAACGACGGCAGCTCTTGCAGAAATGACGTGGCTGAGAGAGGTTATAGTTGTTGTAGTAACAGAACTTCGTGTTGAGAGAGTCGCAGCGCGGACACTTGAGTGCTTGGTGGTTTTGGTGGTGGTGGTGCAGCCGTAACCTTCTGTCCCCACCTCCTCCGCCGCCGCCGAATATACGGCCAACTCCGATCGAGTGGATGTCTTGCATTACTCAAAACTATTTTCACTCAAAAAATGGAAGCGAATTTGTTGGAAACTCGAAATTTAATCTGATTTATTTATGTCAGTTTATATATACACAGATTCCAGCGACGTTTTGCAAGAAAAAAATTACGTCAGTGAAGAGTTTGTTTGCGAGAGAAAAAAAAATAAAGAAGCACATGAGAGTTTTTGAACTTGTCTTGACAAATATCCCTTTGCATATCTTCTAGTAACAAAATTATACTCTAAATTACCAAATTAACCCTTTAACGAAACGAAATTGCGTATGTAGAATAGGACAGGAAAGTACGAAATTGACCTTGAGAAAATTAAGTTGGGAGGGATTTGGAAATCGAGTACTGTACAGATAGAGAGATTTGGGACCGTTGGATGGGACACGTGGAGGATAAAAAAGGTTAGGGTACTGATGTCCACAAAATCAGGTTGTCTAGTTGTCGGCCAACCCAGTTTCTCTGCTGGGCCCGTCCTGGTGTTTGTATAACCACGTCGCGTAATGTAATTGGTGGGTTGTAAAACAAATACTACCTGGTTTACTGTACCATTGCAGTTGCTCTGTCCTGACACTCAATGACACGTAGGTTATTTTATATGTAAAATATGTAAATATATCAAATATAAAATAATTTTTTAATATATATTTTAAAATTTTAAACAATTATCTTTATATTTTTTATATATTATTTATATTGTGTTATCAGTATGTTTAAAATTGTTACAACCATTTGTAAGGTTATATATAAATTGATGACAAAAATTATAAAATTTAATTGAATTGTAAATTTAATTAAATTTGTTTATATAATTATTTTAAAAAAATAAATATTTAATATATTTGGATCCAAATTTTAATATATATAATTCCTTTCCTTACCTTTAAATTGTGACATATTCTTTAATACCCAAAAAAAAATACAAAAATTAATTAAACAATAAATACACTCTAACTTCTTTATAATAAAAGAAACTTACAAGAGTTATAAACAATAAAAATAATTTCAAAAAAATTGGTGATAACAAGTTCATATGTAAAGGACATTTGAGATTTTAATAGTTTTGTATTCTATTAATAGAATGTACTATTAATTTTAATGAATAAAATTTAAATTTTAATAAATTTTAAAGAAAGAAATTGAGATTTCTATGTAAATTTAATTTTTTTTGGTACGACAACTACTTAAGTAAAAATGATGATATCATTGTCCTTTTACAAACCCAAACTATTATGAAACTCAAAACATATCCATCACTTAAATTTTGGTAATGTATGAACAGTAAATTATTAAAATTTAAGTCACCAGTCACCTCTTTCTATTTTTAATTTTTTATTTTTTCTTTCTCTTTTTGTTTCTTTATTTTTTTTCTATTCTTTGTCAATCTTTTTATGTTTAATAATTTTTTTTTAATTTTACTTTTAAGTGGAACCTATTTTTATCAATTTTTTTTAAGATTTTAAATTTATTTTTTATTGAATCTATTTGAAACTAAGAGTACGTTGTGTGTATTTTTTATTATTTTTTATTTTATATTGATTAATTTTTTTTGTCTCACCAATATCAAGAATATGTTACATGTCAAAAATTTTTTTTTCTTTTAGTCTCTTTTTTCTTTTTTTATCATTTTTTCTATTTAATTTTTCTTTCTTTTTAAAAAAATATTTATACATATTTTACTTTGAGACGGGTCAAATGGGTACTTGATCATTTTGTTTTCAAATAATACACCTTAAAATAGGTTGAGTTTAAAAAAAATAAGAGAGCTTGGGTTAGAAACATATTTAGAATGCTTTGTTTTGAGTTATTTTAAGGTATATATAAAAATTTATATTTTATTATTATTTAATTATATATATCATATTAATAAAGTTATTTTTTAACTTAATTTTATAAATTAATATTTTAAACTCAATATGAAGTATCAATGTAATACCCTTTATGAGCTTTTTTCTCATTTTTTATTTTTAATTTTTAATTTTTTTAATTTTTTGTTTTTGGTATTTTTTATTGGATAAATTAAAAAATGAAACTAATTAAAATATCCACATATTATTCTCATTTGATTTTTTATCGTTCATCTTTTTTAATTTGATCAATTTTATAAAACATATACGTTGAATTGACAAAACAAAAATTTTACTTATGATAATGCGCGAATTTTTTTTTTAGTATATTATTTCTTTTGGACAACAAAATCACTTGCTTAGCGAACTTAACTTTTACAATCTAAACCCCTAAGAAGATTACCATATGTCTATCCTAATTACCCTTTGAATCATTTAATTTATTAATTTTATTTTTTGATTCAAAATTTAATTTAAATCAGCCAATAACTTAGATGAAAAAAAAATTTTTTGAAGATGACTATGCAACAAAGTTAAATGTGAGTAATTATATTTTTGAAGAAGTGATCATAATTCAAGATAAAAAAAAAATTATGTATGCCCACATTTAAACTTTAAACTTGCTTAAAGCACAAGTGTTTTGTATTAATAAAAATATTCAAAATTTATTTTGATATTATATAATTTATTATTTATTTTTATTGACATTGCATTTAATTTAATTTAAGAACTCTTTCAAAAGACACCATGGGGGTTAGGTCTCACCGAAGGCTGAGTTGATATTGCTCCAACCCCACTTTGGGTCACAATCCTTAGAGTCCCAACCCTATTACATTTCAACCCCATCAATGAATTCGACAAGGATGCCATAAATCTTGCTCTTAATTGTGCCACTTGTTTACTCTCCAATATCATATCATATATCAATATCCTTGTTAACTCACCCAAAATTTACACATTTGAGACTGTCCTTATATCATCTCATCTAATAGCTTGATTATGTATCTTATAATTTTTACTTCTTGTCAACCATTTAAACTTGAAATTTAAACTTAATCCGAAGTTTCGAAAATTAATAAGTTTTATGAGATGGGAGAGAATTATTTTTCATATATGTTATATGTTTGTTTTCGCTTTAAATTTCAATAATTATATTTATTATTAAAATTATTTAGTGATTAGACGACTTAATCAAATACAAGAGAATAAGATTAAAAAAAAAAAAAGGTGGGAGTGAGATTTGACTATGAATACGCATTGATTTTCTTTCATTAATTTTGCTTTTGGCCAATGGAAAAAAGGTAGGGTACCATTATTAAGGGTCACCTACTTGTTACAAAACCAATAGCACAAGAGGCATGGAGGCCATATGCCTCGCGAGCAATATTGTTGTTTCAAAATAGTGATTTTGACCTAAAGTTCATGGAGAATTTAATTGGGGTAATCTTTTTTTATAAAAAAAAAAATTATCGATGTTAAAATTTAAAATTATTAAATATTAATTTTAAAAAATTACATAAATAAATTAAAATAAATCTTAAATTCAATTAATATAATATTAATAAATACGAAATATATATATATATATATATATATGTCTTTGAGATATTGAAATGCAACTGTTCTTAATTAAAAACTTGGATCCCAACCCAAACCACCAACCTGACACCAAGTTCCGGTGATTAATTCATTAGTCAAACTCAAACAATAGGCATATGTAGTCCAGCCATTATTAGTCATTTAATGACATTCTTGTGACAAAATTAAGAGCACACAGTTAAGCCTTGACGTGGTGCAATCATAGCCTTGACAAATTTTTAAGTATAATATAAGTTTCTTTGATTTTATCATTAATTAATTCCTACTCATCTATGTAGTTTTTACATAAAACACGTATAAATTCATTCGAACGTAATTAAAATGATAAGATTGAATTTAAATTTTAGTGTATTAATCAGACAAATACATAGAATTATATAATACTAACATTAATTAATCATTTCACAAAGTATTGATATTTTTTTTTGTATACAACAAAGGTTATCGTCTAAAATTAAAAATTAAAAATATTTTAATTTTAATTTTAATTTTATTAAATATTATTTTTTAAAAATAAGTATATAAATCAATTGAATTAAATTTTAAATTCAATCATCTAATTTTAAGTATTGCTACGGTTGGTAATACCTTCAAAGGCTTTAATGTCATCATTGATTATTAAGCACTGCATTTATGGCACCACGTCAGGTGCTCATTTACAGGCCAATATTGTCAATAAAAGCACGTAAGCATTCTCAAGCTAAAGCAAGTTTGCGTTGCTCCATTGGTAATGTTTTTGAAAAAATTATATATTTGATGGAACTTTCAATAAGAGAAAGTTTGAATATTTAATTTGTCAATATATCAAGAAAACTTATTCAAATACTTTTCAAATGGACGAGGGGAAATGAATTTGAAATGATTTTGTTTTTTTGTTTTTTTAAAGTAAGCTAGTTATCATTTTTTATTACATCAATTTATAACATTTGGCGTTATAAAAAAATCAATAATTTTTATTAAAAAAAAAACCCATAAATGAGATATTTCTCTAATTAATTAATTTTACCGTATGGCTAAAAATTAAGTATGAAGTACATGCTCACTCATGTTGAAGCAAATTGTCAAATTATATTTGAGCACATAAAAACTCAAGCAATTTCACAAAAGCAACACTAAATTCCCCAATGGGGGACCTCTGTCTATAACACAATGTAACAAATAGGTGACAAGGGCTTACTAAAAATCCATGTCAAATGCAATGAAAAAAAACATATCAATCAAAGTCTTTATCGCATATATATATATATAATCGATAACAAGAAAATGAAATCTCCACTGCAACCCTAAATAAATACATAGCACCACCCCCTCAAATCGCGAGGACCATGTTTGGCTACGTATGTTATCTCCAAGTGTCTACCTCCATTCTCCATGTTCTTCAACCATTGGAATATTAAAAGCAAAATGATTGTCCTGTTTGGCCAAGGCTTAGGCCCCTATGGGGACAAATCCAAAATTTTCATCCATAAAACTTAAATTTTATAATTTAAAATATAATATGATGATATAATATAAATATGATATAATAATAAAATATAAAAATAATTATATATGAGTTTTAAAAAATTTTAAAATTTTATTTTATATTTTTATATTGATATAAATTAAATATATAATTTTCATATAAAATATAATATAAATATATAAATTTTAATATTTTACATTATGTAAATATATAAATTATTAAATTTAATTTAACTGTTCCATGACGTGATAATCGGTGCATGAGTTGTGGAGCCCAAAAGTTGTATCCCCATTTCCTCACCTACCTATTGTAACTTAGTTGAAGGTGGTTGTCATGATGATATCAGCTGTGATGTTCAAATTTTGCTGTCTATGGAACATTTGAGAGTAGGAAAATTGTTTAGGCTTCGGGACTGTAGTGCAAAAGGGACATTTTCCACGTCGAAATTGCCTGCGCAAAAATGGTTCATTTGGTAACGATGTATTATTTCCTGTTTCCATGTACTTAACACTAACAAAATTGCACGGTCCGTTTGTTTGTTTATGGACAAAGGTACGAACAAGGAAAAGGAAACGAAAAGAAGCAACAATATTATTATAATATATATTATTTTTATATTTATATATAATATAAAAATAAATATATAATATATAATATTTCAGCGTAAAAGTGTAAACTTTAAAATATATGTTAAGTTATACATATTTTAAATTTTAATAAAAAAGGAAAAAAAATTAAAGATCAGATAAAAATACCATTTAAATTGAAGAGGTGTCGGTTCAAATCCGAAAGGTTGAATAATGAAAATCAAATTGAGTACAAAAATCAAGTGAAAATTTTGTGAAATTTGATCTATCTCGACGGGAAACATGATAACATGCACATGGGAAGGTGGGGGAGGGGGGCACCCTCCCACTGAGCTCATCTGATCCTCTCTTTTTTTTTTTTGTTTCTCTCTTTGTAAGATTTCAAAATTTGAAACCTTACAACTTACAAATAAATAGATATTACCTAATAATTATTAAATAAAAAATAGTAGTAATAGGCATAGCTAGCCATTTATTTTTAATTAATATATAATATTTTAAATTTTAAATTTTTTATTTGAATTTAAATTAAATTATCATTTAGTTTAGTTTATTTATTTTTGAGACTTAATTTTGTTTTATTTTTAATATGTTTTAATAAATTTAAGGATAAAATATAAATAAAAATATAATTTGATTCAAATATTTTTATTTTTTATTTATAATTTAAAAATTAATCTAAATGGAACTAAAATATAATAATATTTAAATTAAAATTGAACCGAATAAAAAATTAATTTAAATCAAACCGATGTCGAATTTGATTTTAAGTTTTCTCGAACATTTTTCCTCGGTCCCACAAGTAAGATTCAAAAAAAAAAGGTTTTAGCTGAGGCTTGTTGATTCGTACCCTTCTAGGTTATGATTCGGGCTCAGTCCTTCAGGCCCAGTCGGTTGGAGAGAGGACATCCGCACAGCCTTAGGCCCCCACCCATTGATCCCACCTGTCAAACATCATACGGCTCCATGAGCCCCACCCCTTAGTCTAGACTCTATTTATATTTGATAATTTATTAATTATATAATATAAAATATTAATAATTTATATATTTGTGTTATATTTTATAAAAAATTATGTCACCTTTAGTTTTATATCAAAATATGAATTATATTTTTTTAATTTTATTAAATTTATATATAATTTTTATTAAAATTTTAAATTTTATTATTTTTATATTTTTTATATCATCGTATTATATTTTAAATTATCATATTTAATTTTATTTAATCAAAATATAATATATATTTTAATTTTGTTAAACTTATATATAATTTTATTAAAATTTAAACTTTATCAATTGCATATTCTTTTTATATAATTTTTGGATCATCGTATTATATTTTAAATTATTATATTTGTGTTTATCTAATCAAAATATGAAATATATTTCTTTAATTTTGTTAAACTTATATATAATTTTTATTAAAATTTTAAACTTTATCATTTTCATATTTTTTATATCATTTTCGTATTATCATATTATAATTTAAATTACCATATTTATTTTTATCTAATCAAAATATGAAATCTATTTTTTAATTTTATAAATTATATTTTTTTATTAAAATTTTAATCCGTATTATTTTTCTATTCTTTTCATATCATTTTTGTATTATCATATTATATTTGAAATTACCGTATTTGCTTTTATCTAATCAAAATCACTCATCCACCTGCCCCTAATTGCAATCCTTTTAGATTGCTTGCATGGATTCTTTACCTAATTAATTGATCTCTCTCTTCATTTTTGTTTGCACCCACAAAAAAAACTCAAAGAATCAGCCAAAATTTGATCCATAGCTCCATGCAATCACTCTAGCTCAAAAAAAATTACCCAAATAAAATTTTAGGAATGTTCATATTCATCATGTGCTTTAACTTGCAATAACTCAAATTAAATCTTAATATTTTGAGGGTTTTTTTTTATTTTGATTAAAAAAATTCAATTTGAATCAAACTTATTAAATATAGATTTATTCGTCCATCATCGAGTCAAATGTGCAGACTATATTATAATGTTTATCATATATTCAAAATAAAATACAATGAATCATATTCATATATATATATATATATGTTGGTGAAATATATGGCCAATTTGGATGGAAAAATTCAAAGTTGATTAAGTTGTCAAATTATTAGACTAGAAAATTTTGACTTTGTTTCATGGACTATTGAACAAATATTGAACAAGTTGGAATAATAGTAATGCTAATAAGACCATTCAACAAATTCTATTGACATTTGGTCATTTAAATGGGTCCACATGCACCTCAATTAGACACCCCATTCAAAAAAAAAATCTAACTCATTGTCAAATAAAATAAAATAGGATTTGACACTTGTGAATATAAAAAACAAAAAAAAAAGAAATAAAATAATAAAAAATAACGGTCTCTTGTTAAGAAAATAAGCACATGAGCTAATGATTAAGATTGTATCATTATATGTCAAAAAAAAAATCTAAAGTTTGAATAATTAGATAATTTTTAAATGGCCAATAATTTTATTAAAATTAAAAAATTACTAATTGAGAATGTCTTGTGGATTTTATAATTTGGGTAGATTTTGAAGGTGCAGTGGTCCGGTCCCCAGGTGCATTGGATGGCGAGAGCGAGCGTCCAATGATGCGCTGCTCTTGCAGGTCCGTTCGGGAGCTTTTGGAATTCAATAATTTGGGGCCAAAACTTCATCTTGTTTCCATTGTGCAAATTGCAGTGATGCTGTTTTCCCCAACTGTACCAATTTGCTCCACTGTCATGCTTGACCAAACAACAATGGGAGCACCTACGGCCCTGCAAAATTCTGTATCCATGTCCATTATTCATGCCTTTTTTTTTTCATCTGTCCTTTTGAATGAACGGTAAGATTAATTTTAATAAAATTAATAATAATAATAATTATTATTATTATAACTATGATTAAAAAAATTACTATAATTATAATTGAAAAAAAAATTTATAAAAAAATTTATGTTAAATGATTATTAAACTTGATATTTGAATTCAATTAATATTACAATGAATTCAACTACATTGCACTAAAAGTATTATGGAATCCAAACCCACACTCAATCTTACACAGATGGATTTGTAAGCAATATCAAGTGGTTATCATATCATGCATGTGTATGTAACAAATAATTTGATATATCTATATGCATATATATATATGATCAAGTCGGTAAATTATTGGACAGACATCTGATTTAAAATTAATTTAAATATAAAATTATAAAAATTTAATTGATATTTAATCGACGTAAAATAAAGATGAGTGTTGATAAAGATGAGTTGTTTGTTATATATGATGATAGATACGTTGATGCAATCAAATGTTTATAATTTTCATTGTAATTTTTATGTGATTATGTATGCTTCTGATCTTGTTCTTTGGATCCCAGTCTATTTATAAACATATTTCATTAATAAAATTTCTAGTTTGCCTGAGAAAACAAAAAAGTTGAAGGATCAACTGTCTTCTACTTCAACATCATCACTCATCACACGTTTGTCACCAACGATGCGTCCTCAAAAATGCTCCAGTTTCGTTCCTTACAATATCCTCTAAGGTGGGGTCGTAAATTTTACCTATATTTCATATATGCATTTTGATAACTAACAATTCTTATGATAAGATAAAGAAGTTCGTGAACAAAATTGATTGATACATACATAATTGTTTGTATTAATACATTCACATTTACATTCATTCACACATGCACGCATATATATATATATATGTGTGTATATGTATATATGAGTGCGCGAGTGCATACGTGAAGGTGAATGTGTACTGTTATTTACAAAACCCCTTCATAAGAAAGAAGAGGACAGCAAAAGGGACGAAGCATACAAAACATGGATTTCGAAGGGGTGTTACAACAGTGGAGCAAATTAGGTCCCCCACAACATGCCAATATGACAACAAAATGCAAGTGACATTTTCGTCCATTTTCTTCTTGTTCATACGATACAAAGCCTTCTTGATGTTAATGGAAGATAAAACCTCCAGGACCTTGTGGTCACATCTGCCCCGATTTTGTAAATTACAAACAAATACGTCCCAACTACTCTTTTTCCAACAGTCTCAATCATGTCTTTTGCATCTATAATAGTATCACTAGATTAATTTTTTTAAAACAAATGATGTGGAGAATAGATTAATGATAAAATTTTCATGTAAAAGTTGTGATTAGAACACTTAATCATATGCTTAAATTTTCATCATGATTATGGGTTAATGTCTAATTCTTCTATTTGGTCCCATTCAAACTTAGGGTTGTCCTTACCTAGTTTTGGTTGGGAATTAAGTGAGTATATCACTTATAATTAAGTTAATGCAATTAATCAATTATAATTCAATATCATGTAAAATCTATAAAAAAAATTATGTAAAACCCATCGAAATATGTCTTAACTATTTATTTTTTTTAATATCTTTTTTACTTTTAACCTTTTTATGCATGGTGAATTATGCTTTTGTTTTTTCTTATAAGGATGATATACTGATCATTACATAACAAATACAAATAGCAACACCAATGTAAAATCTTGTAAGAATTCAAGTAGAAATGTTTGAACTTGACTCATTAATGTGTGGTGCTCACAACCTAAGAAATCAGTTGTTTGTTCTATAGTTACTAATCCAAGTCCCAAAGGCAGGGGTACACTGTGGATTTTTCCCAGTAAAAATGTCCTAACATTCAATGTTGATGGTTTGGCAAGACCCAAATTTGGCTCCTCCAGTTGTGTTATGCTTGGATTTAAAACCTTTTCAATTATGATTTTGCGTGTAATTTGTTTATATATATATATATATATATATTTAAAGTGGTCAGGATTGAATTTTGATTACTAAATTAAAATTTTAACATTTTATCAATAAACTATAGAACTGTTAACACTATAATTTGCTTGGCTTTAGCTTTATAAGGGACGAGACAGTGGTATTGCCTTATCTCTTATTAATGAAAATCTATTATTGGCTGAGAAAAGAAATTGGGTCATGCTCTCTTTACAAAACAAAACAATTGACTTTATTATTTTAATTAAAGATATTAATTTTATTCAATGAATATTTTTATTTTTTATCAAAATGAAAATAAGAATGATATTATATTATGGGAATAGAAATGTGTATAATATTAATTTTTATTATATATAAAGATATAATACATGCATCATACCTATACTCATACTCTATACATATTTATATATTTAATAAATAAAATTTTAATTAAATAATATAAATTATTATTTTAGATTAATTCAATTTAATATTATTTTTATTTAAAATATATATTAATATATTTATAAAAAATTATATAAATATGCAAAATAAAAAAACTAAAAAATAACTTTTAGTTTTTATTTTTTTAAAAAAATTTATGGGTATAAAAATTATTCATATATATTAAATATCCACAAAAATAAAAATAAATTTAAATTCAAAATACCTGTAAAATATAATTTCAAAAATAAATATAATATAAAAATCAAAAAATAAAAATAAAGAATATTTTACCCGTCCTAAACCCTACCATAGACATCTCGTTTGTACTTGTTCTTGTGGGAGTAACAGTTGGCATGGTTGAATTATATCAAGAAAAATTATACATGGAGTAACAGTTGATATATATATATATATATAGGTACGATGGTTGAATTAATGGATGAACCAACCACTTGGCAGAACCTAAATAATTGCTCAAAGGGTACCAATGAAAGTGGCCTGAATCTGACCATCAGTCTGCAGATGGAAGCCATTAGTGTTTGTGTAATAAAAACTCAGAGGGATCCAATCAAAGTGGTTGCCCCCAAGCATGTGCTCATCATTTTCCACATTGTATGGCAATTACATTTGAAGATAGTCCTACTATAGTAATCACTACTTTGTAGATCATATTTCTTTGTATGCTTTTTAGCTTATAATATGAACTGATTTTTAGTGATGAGTTATCCTACTAATTACTTAATGATTTCTCCAACCCCCACCTTCTTCCACTTACACTTTTCTTTACATATCTCCATCACATGTTATATTAAGAGACTAAAAATGGTCCAGGCTCAGACACAAGTTGGTCTGCTCTAGGTTTGGCTTTGAGTTAATTGGTAATGGATAGACATGGACATGGTAGACTATGGGCATTAGAAGTTTGAAAATGTTAGGCATGCCCATAAAGGCTAGAATCAATTTGAGAGATAGAGAGAGAAAGAGAAACAGGGTCTACCACAAGAGGTCAAATCATGTGGTGGTTACTTAGCCACTTTCTGTGAACCCTAAACTATGACTAACTATGGCTAGGTTTTCCATAGCTAAACTCCAAGCACAGAAATCATGAGCAAGCTCACCTAAAGCTCACCAGCCACACACGAAATAACAAACGCATAATTCACTCTCACAAAAATCCTCCAATGCTTCCTGCATATCTATTATGTTAATTTTATGTTCTTTGTCATCATCTTCAGGAGCAAGTTGTTCTTCCTATTCCCACAAAACAAAACAGATGCATAAAACAAGAAGCAAATGAGCTACATGCATGCCTCTAAAGTCAAGTCTAAATAATTTGGTCTGGCACTTCATATTGTGCTGGTAGCTGACAATATCATCATGGAAGCTCTAATTAGATCCCTGGAAAAATTTTTTGAAGATGAATCTGAGAACCTTCAATCATATAGAACTGCTAGATTCATGAAGACCAATTAAACAAATTAATTCTGAGTTCATAATTGAGTGAGTTAGATATTTGGTAACAATTGGGAATTTAAGATTTTTTTTCTCGAGTGTCCATTTTTTTTTTCAAGATTCCAAGTGGATTACTTAATCGATCAGTTGGTACTGATAGAAAGAAGACCTAAATTTTATAAATCGTTCAATGGGATAATGAACAACCATTTCCCCACCAATTCCAAATCTATCACGTCAAGCAAAGTGGGGTGTGAAGTCAGAATAATGTCCATGTCCATGTCCTTGTCCATGTATAGGCTGGCTGGCTGATCACTAATATTATTGTTGTCATCATGAACTCGATCTTATATATCTTCCATTTCAGGCTGCATATCCTGATCACTTCAGTTGTATCAGGCATGCGCCTTAATAATAACAGGCAAATCTAGGTCCCATACGTCCGGACGGCTGTGACAGACACCCTTGAATGATTCTCAGATGTCGTTATTATATATTTAATGACAAGATACGATATTTCTCATGTAAGTATCAATTCTCAGTTTCTATTTACAATTCACTAGCTGGTATTGCACTTACAAGAAATCAAAATAATGGATAAAATATCTTCACATTTATTTATTTATTGGTAATAAATCTTTCACATATTTTTGATCAAGGAAAAAATTTTAACTTCACAGATGGGAGAGTGACTGTAGAAGTCTTAGTTTGAAGAAACTACATAGAGGCCCAATCATGAAGAGTGGCACACTGGGCCTTGTTTTCCCGTTAGCCTCTGAAGTGAACAAATGGGACTAAAGCATATTAACAAATAAGCTTGAGCACAGAACACAGATTGATTTAATTCATAAATTAAGACACTCAGGTTGAAATCCAAGACCGCTGAGTGCCCCTACAGTCAGAACCGGAGGGGAAGGGTCCAATGTAGTCAATTGTTTTAATGTAAAAATAAAAATAAAAATATTTTTCAATTATGACAATCAATTGCTTTTGGTGATACAATTGACTACCATATCCATTACCACTGTTACGTTTATATCTAAACATATATTTTTATTATTAATTTTAATCTCGTCGTTAAAATATTCAATCTTAATGCTGATTTTAACCAAATCATTTTATCTCACCAAACTTGTAAAACTGAAACAGATAAATGATCTCCTCCATCTACCTCAGAAGACTGGGAGTCATTACCAAAAGAAAATGAAAACTCAGTGCAACCTGTGAAAGGCATAAGGTCATCTCATTCCATTACAAATCAACAGAAACTCCACCTAAGATGGAATGTTCATGAACCATTCATATCCAGCAAAATCATCGAGTAACATGTTTTGTCAGAATGGGCCGTCTGTAACACAACTCTTTTAAAAGTGACATTTGAAGCAATCCAAGGCTTACTGCTGGAAGTCCTTTAGAACTTAGAAGTAGCTGGAGCTGCAGTAATTAAGTGCCTTACATATTGCTGACCTGGCATTTAGACTTTCAAGTTCCATTAGGGGGATTCAACGAAATGAAAGAAAACAACGCATTTTGTTTACAAATGAATCAAAAAGAGGAACAACAAGAGTCCGGGTTTACCCGTTTTCAAACACATTTTTGAATCATTTTATGATGCCATCCAAACAACATAAAAAATTATAAGCAAGAACAATACATGTCTCTCAACTATAGCTAAATGATCATTTAAGCAACATCTAACATTTCTATTCCAAGCATGCATATGAAGCTAACAATCATGTAAGAAACTCTCAAAACTACACTATAGTCAGCATCTTGCATTTTCAAAGAGCCCATCAAAGAAAAAGATAAGGGATCTTTGCAAAGCACTATATTGGCAATACTGATTAAAAGCATAGGATTTCTTCGTATTAAGCTCTACTTCAACATATATAAAGAATAAATGAGCACAACAGCAAAAGGTATGATTGTTTTGAAAAATCCATAACATATACAAAGAATAAACGAGCACAACAGCAAAAGGTATGATTGTTTTAAAAAATCCATTGGATCAACAGAATGGTTAGAAAACAAGTTAAGGGGCACCTGAGGAAGAAACTAGAGGGTTCATGAGGCAGTACAACAACATTTACTGCCTCCTTATTCTAAATCAAAGGCCATCCGAGGCATGCAGGAGCTAACTTGATAAACAAAGCGGAAAGGCATCACCAAAAGAGATACGTAACTTTCTCAGGCAGATTAAGCAGCTTGTACATTAGCATTTACATTTCAGATTACATAACAAGATCCATATATTTTCTTCCGAGATCAGCTACCTTAAATAATTTCCAAATTTGCAGCACATTATAGCACAAAAGAGAAAAGAGCTCGTTTAAGTGCTAAAACAACAGCTAACTGTAAGACTTAAGGCGCATACTTCTTACTCATGGAAAACCTATCCAAATTAAACTAAAACTGTTAAAATCTCCAAAAAAAAAAAGAAGTTAGTAATTAAGACAATTTAAAGGCACGCTTCACCATTCTATTACTTATTTCCATCAAAATATGTTTCCGAAACACTTAAAAGGAAGGAAAAAGTGGCACACCATGCTCATTCACTCAGACAGAAACACACACACGTGCAGACACAGTTTTTATCCAAAATTCTAAAAGAATTGGGATTTCTCAAGTACTTATCAGTTTAGATTAGGAATGTCAAAATTATATGTTGTTCAATCTTTGATGCAAAGCTCGTAACAACAAGGCTAGCATTAAACCAAAAATTCATACTTAAGCTTTGCACAAACTGATACAATGCTAGCATTAAACCAAAAATCCATACCTAAGCTTTGCAGGAACCGATGCTAAGTAATGTTCAACTCTAAGTTCTAAAGAAGAACCTATGTCATAATTTTTCCTTGTCACTGAATTATAAAAGTCATCAATCCAGAACTGCAAATCACTCTAAACTGAGAGATGGGGCAACACGTGCATGATACCTTAAACTGAATTATATGCCTAAATAAGAAGCAAGTTACCATTTATACACAAATTACATGCACCAATAATTATAGAAAAGGAAGCTGTAGATATAGCTCTCACTTAGGCCAGAATCAAGTACAACCATTAAAATTTTCGTGTAATTTGCATTTTAATTTAGGCCAAAAATTAATGGTACTTAAAAGCAGCAAAAGCAACCATTTAGTTCACATAATGTTGAGATTTAATAATGGTTCACAAAAAGAAAAAGATTACTTACATTGATCGGAAGAATTTTCAAGAAGAATCACCGCCTCCTCTTAATTGCTGCATTGCAGTGTACAATTTCTGTTGATGCCAAACAGCAGATACACCCATCTCCTTGAGATCATCTAGAGTAAGCAGAGGTAGATTTTCCTCATCAACCTCATGCATTTCAAAAATACCAGCATACCTGCCAAATCCCAGGTCCTCCAACCATCTTCTGACACTAGTTACACATTACACGTGGATCTCGTCTGGTCTCAGACCTCAGCAGATTTAAGAAACACATTATTTCATTCATGACAACCAACCTTCCAACAATCGTCAGCATTTACATGTTGCCAACTATCATAACAAGGTTCATCCACATCATATTCAGAAGCATATTTGCTGGTAGACGGTGTTTCATGATCTGATATGTCCTGAAAACCATTAACAGGGTAATAATCTGCACAAGCATTTGATCTGATTCCCATGAACTCTATCTTACCATGCTCTTTTCTATCTTCACTGCTAAATGGAGGGCTATGTTTAGAACTCTAAGTCCAAGCACCGCCAAACACACAATTATTGCCTTCCTGCTCTGCCCTCGCCGCTTTATGACCCTACTCTTCTTAGTTATGGAACCAAAACTTAAACTACACTTCATCATGTCAATTTCATCGGCACTAACCAAATCAAAATACGAAGAATTCGGGTTCTTATTCTCTCTATTCTGTTGCAAATCAGCTGATATCATCGGGGAAACACCATGGTCGGATATCACGAAATCTGGAGAGTTTCCTTGAGAAAACCCAACAGCAATAGCAAATTCATTTTCTTGAGGACTGATAAAATCAGGTTTCCATCTTTTATGCACCAAACTTTCCTTAGTCTTCTGAGAAAACCCACATGCAAAAGCAGCGGATAAATCTCCCATTTCCTCTAATCTAACGTAGATCGCCTTTGTCTTTTTAAAATTATGCTTAAGATCAACATTTTACACCAAATCCTACTTTTTATCGAACCCTAACAACATAAAAAAAAACCCACAAAATCAGCCTAAAATTAAAAAACAAAATTGTAGGAAACAAACAAAACCCAAATAAAATACCACCACAAAACAACCATTAATCTCCACTAAAATAATGTAAAAATCATTAAAACTACAACAAATTACATCAATATTCGGTAAATAAAAACAGTAGAAATAATAATATAAAGCTGAAATGGATAAAGTAAAAGTGAAGAAGTGAACCTGGGAAGAGAGTAACAGTGACAGAAACGTTTGAATTTTTGCAAGTTTCCAAAATTGGAATATTCGCTGGGTTGCTGAAGTGGGCAGCCTAAAACAACAAATATGATTTATTTATCCATAGTGAACAGAAAGGAAAGTGAATGAAAGTGTGTTGGTTTTGGTTTCTTTGGGCAGGGAAACCAAGAGCAACACCTGAAAGAATTAAAAAAAAAAAAAAAACTATTGGAGAAATTTATTATACTTGTCTTTATGCAACATAAGTTCAGATTTTAGATTCGTGGACACATATTAATGGAAGTCAAACTGAGTTGTGTAATAAGTTTGGAACTTCTTGTCCTTTTCTTTGACACGTGACGATATGTGGAAGAGAAAGAAGAGTTTGAAGTTTTAAAAGTTAAATTTAAAATTAAGGATGTAAATGATTGATTAATCCGTATAAATTATTCACGTTTAATTTGAATAAAATTTAAATTTGATTTAATTATTATTAAATTTAATTTAAATTTTAATAATATAATTTATCAAAAAATTTAAATTTAAATATTTTTATATTTGATTTAAGTAATTCATAAATTTAATTAAATTTTTATATTTAAATATATTTTTATTATTTTAATTAATAAAATATTTCAAATTAAGCTTAAATTTAAATATAAATAATTAAATTTTTATCAAATATAAAAATTAAATTTATTTTTATATATTAATCGAATCTAATTAAATAAATTTAAGTAATTTAATTTTTATTTTTAAAAAAATTTAAATTAAAAAAATAATATTAAATTGAATTCAAATCGAATTTTAAATTTTTAATTTTCAATTGAGTTTAATTTAAACTTAAATTCGATCGAAACTTAAAAAAAAAATTTTTTTTTCTTGGAAACATTAGGCTGTAGAGTGAAAAGGAAAATTAAAAATTGGGCGATGCCGTCAAGAGTGTTGCCCTAAACCCATTTGAACAAAAAAAATAAAAAAAGGAAAAATTTTCATTGAAGTTTTCAATGAATTGCACGTACACAACAGCAATCCAACCTTAATCGCTGCAAAGCCGGACGCAGCATTCTTTGCTACTTTCCATCTCCAAATTTAGACAAAAATTTTAAATAGAACACGAAAATATTATTTAAATATAATATAAAAATATATAATTAATATAATTTAAATTTTTAATAATAATTATATATGAATTCAAAAATCACCGTACCTTTCTAAATTCATACTTGAAAATACAGAATCTTCAGGAAGGTCATTTTCTACCCAAAATTACAGCAAAATGATAAACTATTTGTATATTAATATTATATAATATTAATATATCATAATTCTTCACATCGTTAACTATTTTAATATAATTATTTATTTTTAAATTTTTTAATAATTGTGTAATAATTTATAGTGCATTTAACAATGTATAATATTATATTTATGTATCAAAATATAAACTGTATATTTATTTTTAAAATATATTAAAATTATTTTTTATGAAATATTTTAATGTATAATATTTATACACAAATAATATATTGAATATAAATAAAGTTAGCAATGGATTAAATCGAGATAAATTTTTGTTTGTCTTGAATTCGATTCGATTTTATATTTATTAAACTTGAATTCGATCCGATTTGAAAATTTTTTTATTTTTTTCATACTCAAATCTGATCCAATTCTATATTATATAAATTATATCTGATTTGATTCAAAATTAATAAAATATTATTTTTAAAATATAATATTTAAATATATAATTATATAAATATATATATATATAAATAAATAAATAATTAATTAATTAAAATAATAACTTTTATATAATATCAGTTTGGCTTGCTAATCCTAAATATAAATTCATAAAATTATAAGCAAAAGCTATCTATTGGAACATTGACATCAAAAGATGACCAATAAAAAATTAGAAAAAAAAAATCTAATAAAAGTCATTGCAGGCGTGTACACTCAAATTCTGCCCTTCCATCTGAGTTCTAACCATCCCAACGAAGAAACCAAAGCAAGAAGGTGTTGAGACTAGGATTTGGCTTGGGCTTGGACGGAAATGGATATTTGGAACAAGGCGCGAAACTTCGCGGAGGAAGCAGCCAAACGTTCGTCGGAGCTAACAAAGGAAGCTGCTAGGCGATCGTCGGATCTGACCATTGGGTCCACCAAACTCGTTGATATAGTAAACGAGGCTGCGAAACGGTCGAAGGAGATCGCGGTTGAGGCGTCGAAACGAGCTGACCAGATCAGAGCCGAAGCCACGAGGCGAACCGGCCTCTTCAAGTCGTCGCTCGCCGAAGGGATCGCGCCGCCACAAAACACGGAGACGCAGGTGGAGCAAGAGAAGGAACTGGAGAGGTTTGGAATTAATGAAGAATTAAGAGATTTTGTCAAAGGGATAACTTTGAGCACCTTTCAGGATTTTCCTTTTCCTGGTAAATTCTTCGTTAAGTTTTGTTTGGATGCTGAGAAAAAGTAGGCAGTGGGAAACTGGAAAGGAAATTTGACAGCTTGAAAATTCAATACTATGATTGGTTACTGAGAAAATTTAGGAACTGAGAAAGAAATTCTAATTTTTATTATGTTATATGCAATGGCACAAGCTTTAGGCTTAATTCATATGTTCTAAATTTAGATTTTTTTTTTTAATTAAAAATGTTGTTTCTGAAGTGTATTTTTGGAATTAGGTAGTTCAATTGAGTTTTGAAAATGGAAAAGGAAAATTGGAGGCTTTCTTTTATCTGCCTTTAACCCTGAGTTTATTTGATGAGCTTTTCAATTTGCAGACGATTCGCCCATGTCTGATGTTCCCATAGTCTCAAATGTAAGGCAAGATCTTACGGAGTGGCAAGAAAAACATGCCAATCTTGTACTTTCAACAGTTGAGGTGTAAATATATATGTTGATTAAAATGTTAATTGTTTGTAAATAACATTAAGAACACTATATTCAAGTGCTACGTAACATGCATATAATTGCATTTGATTACTTTCCATCCACTTATTTATTGGTTTATCTATTCTTAGTTATGCGCAATGTATTGGAACCAGCAAATTTTCTTGCATTATCCATGTAGTCATATACTTTCTAATTTGATGAAATATAGTAATAGAAAGATGGTAGCTAGAAAATTCTAGAATCCTTAGGAAAAGAGTTCGCGAGATCTTGAAAGATGTTGTCCAAGAATAATGATCCTAAATGCAATCCTGTTCACCTAGTTAAAAATGCAAATTCCCTTTTTTCTTTGTTCAATGTTCTGTTACTATCGTGGTTTATATCAAACTTCATAACTGCGAGAGTATGGTGTTTTGCTTCCATTTTTATTGGATATATGGCCTTTTGTTGGAACTTGGAAGTATAACATTCAATGAGGTTTGAATCATATCCACCATTCTGTGATGCTAGCTTTTTATCTGAAATTTTTAATGGAATTTCTATCCTGAATGCTTCATGGACAAATTGACCAGTCTAATGTGTATTTGTTTCATACAAACTATGAATGTAACTTTGTATTTTTAGCATGGTAACCATGATCATACACGCATAAGCATATTGATATTAGTTGTTAGTTGCAGTAACTAAGTCTACCATTCCTTAAGAATATTCTTTTATTTTCTTTTATGCTATATTCCAGGAAATTTCGAAGTTAAGATATGAGTTGTGCCCACGTGTTATGAAAGAAAGGAAATTCTGGAGGATATACTTTATACTAGTAAACAGTCATGTTGCCCCGTAAGTAATCTGTCTTTCAATTTTAAGCCTCCATTTTGTCTTTTCCTGAATTTAAAAGCTTCATTTAAATGAGCTTCTCTCAATATATTCATATTCTTCCTTGAGCTTTTCCTTTTCTTTAATGTTTGTATTTTAAAAATTTACAAAATTTTGAACCAAAAATAAATAAATATAAAGTTTGACCGAATTATGATTCTGCCATAAAATAGTTTAGCCTTTAGAACACAGTTTTTAATTCATTTAGTGTTGATTTCTTTTCAATTAACTTTTCAAATTCATTAAAACACATCCTTAGTCAGAATTAATTGTACATATCCTTAGTCAGATTTACTTAGGTTATAGTATTAATTGTTCAGTCAGATTTACTTAGGTTATAGTATTAATTGTTCTGTTACTAGCAGTAAACTCTGCTAACTTATGGTTAGTTATAGGTACGAGAAGCGATACACGGAAGACATTGAGCAAAAATCTGTAGAACAAGTCATAGATGAAAAAGTGAAGGAATCTTCAAATGTTGAAATGACTTCTAACTCACAAGCAAAGGAAACCAAACAGCATAGTAAATATTCAACCTCATCTACTGAACAAGACCTGGATGCATTTCTTTTGGGTGGTGACAGTGATGAAGGCCCTGGTACAATATTTCTTTCTTTTTGTTCCTTTTTTTGTTTCTTGATTCATTAAGGTAGCTTGTTAATTGTCCTTATTCCTGCAAATTTTTTTCTACATTAGAGTCTACGTCACTGTTTTTATGGTCAAATTTTATTGATATACTTTTAAATTGGTGTAAATGAAAAATGACTCTTCCAGATCTTTTTTAGTTTCTTTTTTTTTTTTTTGTGTGTGTGAATGCTTTGAATATGCTAATCATCTGATTGGTGCTTCAGATGACACAGATGAGGTTTTTGATGATGATTTTGATAAAATGGTGGACAGTTCGGTAAGCACAGTTCTGTCTCATTCATCATTTAGCTGGGTATAAATTTATGGACTAGATCTTGTTGTTTCATATCTTTGTCAGATTGCATGCAGTAGATTGGACTTCTAAAAGTGAAAATGAAAGCTATTCAATATAAATGACTTCATATCCTTAAGTCAGACTTTTACTCAAAAAAAAAAAAAAAAATAGTGAGCTTGAATACGATGCAGTGTGATTTCTACATTTTTGTAGCTTCCTGATTTTACGGTTCTACCAGTTTTCCATTTTAAGAGAATCATTTTACCATTTGATAACAAAAAAGTAAACAAATAAAGGGATGCAAGCTTCCGAGAACAAAATGACCCAAAATTGATTTTACCTGATGTACTTTTATCAAGGACTTTATGTGATGGTGCATGCTTGTGCTATTGGACAAATGTATCACAACATATTTGGTTTCCTTGCATTTCGGTTTTCCTTCCAACCATTATCATTTTGATGTGTCAATATGCTCAAAGCTCATTATCCTGGCTAGGAGTTTCACAATCTTTTAAATGAATGTAATTACATTTATTCTAAAACTAGCTGGAACATGCAGGATGATGAGAAGGACAAATCATAGAAGATCCAGAAACTGGTCCCAACATGGTGAATCATTGCTATCAGATCAGAAGGAGGAAGTCTCCATGTTGCTAGTTAAAGCATTTTCCGTAGAACAAAGAACTAGCAGGTAATTCATAGCTCTCTGTCTATATAAGAAAACATCGGTGTTTCTTTTTCTGTCACATTCTTTCTCTTTTGGTAAGGAGGTTGCACATTGAATCCCAAGAACTCGCGTAATTATTTCATAAATTTATCACTTACCTGCAAGCAGATTTTTTTACAAATCTCCATCTTTTAGATTTGATTAAATTTCACTATTACTTTTGCAAAAAAGAGGTTAGATTTACTTCATGATGAAAAAAAAAGTTATTTCTTATGTATAATTCAAATATAGACATTATAAAAATTTTGTTTAAGTAAACTTTTTTTTCCCAATCAATAAAAAAAAGTGCCAATATCACATAAATTTTATAGAACTTCAAGGTTATGTTCAAGTTAAGTTACGGACTCAAGATCATGAATCAATCAAATTAATGCAATTGGGTTAAATGCACATCTTCGTATTGAGGAGAAAAACTCCTTATTTCTATCACAAGCGTAAATGAGAAGATACTAATAGGGACGTTGGAGAATGATATTAACTTTCCAATAACAAACAGTGAAAATTGTAAGCCAACCACAACGATAAGATCATGCCACTTAGTTAAATTTGATTTGCACGAGGTATTAGGTTGGCCTAATAGAAGTAATTTCTCACCATGAAGCTTAGTCTGTTCAGGATGAATATACAAATCTATTGTATCGAGATGTCCTTCCGAGCTTCAATGAGTTAATTCCTATAAGCACATAAATATGATCAGGTAAAAGAGTTAGGTCTGGCATTGTATATGATAGGAAAGCCTTTGCCTCAGAAAAACTTCAAAGGAAAAAAATAGCAACAATATTGATTACTTTTTAACCTTTGTAATTAAAGTTTGAGAAAAAATTAATATAAATACTTATTATTCAAGCTTCTTAGCAAATTTTGCAAACAAAAAACCAATATTTATAAGTTAATAATTATAATTTATCCAATGGTAACAATGAACATGACTTTTTATAAATTATATTATTAAATATTGTTAGGGATATTCTCAAGTTTTATCTATGTTTAATTTTCTTTTTGAACTATCTTAAAAGATTAGTTTTTCTTTATCAGTTTGATGCATTCATAATTTTATTATTAAAATAGAACCCTAAGTAACAAAGAAATGAAACTTTTGTTGATAGTAAAAATTCTATATTAATAATAATAACATTAAATTTTTTTTCTCAAAAATTAATTTATTTATATTTTTACATACTAGCTAGAAGTATATATGCCTTGTACTTGAAAGATTATTTCTAGTTAATTTGTTTAATTAATAATTATATATATATGTTTTGGGATAACGTGTATAAGATATGGTTCAAGGTGCATTTCACTCTTATTATATAGCAAACGCTATTGAACATCAATAATGAAATTATTGAAATTATCGTAAATACTGAATATTATGCTTATATCAGCTCTATGATTTATTAATAAAATGTTAAAACTCTTAATTTTAGTGATCAAAAAATTTTTTTTTTATAATCTCAAGTTAAAATAAAAAATAAAAAAACATGTTTAATTTTCATTGATTTTCTCATTGCTTCTTCGGTCTCTTAATTTATATTATTGCATTCGACAATTATCAAGGAGAGGAGACCAGATCCATCGGCTTTCTTTGGTAATTGCCAACAATATTGGCTTTTTAGATTATTAGAATCTTGTCCATGCTGTTTGGATTCTTTGGAATGTTGTCTTATAAGATAGGTATCATTGCATCTTATTACAATGATTTAGAAAACAACGTCAAGTGCTTTACTGCCCAATTTTGAATACTACACACTGCCTTCTTTGCCGTAAGGTATCTGGTTGCCAGCAAAAAATGCCATCGTTTTGCTTTCACTCCATAACCCAAATTAAGAACTTATTTGGAATTGCGATTAGAACTTTTTTTAATACTACAAACGGATTAAAAGATTGATCAATGTTCATTTAGAATATATTTAAAAAAATAATTACTCATTTAATATATAAATAAATACACGATAATCATATAAACTCACTTGAAAATTAAAAAAAAAAAAAAAAAAAAACTTCACTATCAATATAAAAAATAATTTATATATTATGATTGCAAACTTAGTGAACTTCTAGGTGGTTTTTCTATGAAAACAATATGTTTATTTGATGTTATTTGCTTAGTTTTAATCATAATACAAGATTGTATATTCTTAACTTTAATTTACAAATATATAATAAACAATTAAAATCAAATCGAAGGATCTTCTTTGTTGAACCTTCGAAATTTGGTCTGGAAGTCTGGGGGAGCATCTGTTTGCTTTTATAATTAGACAAATACAAAAGTAAATTTGATCATCTAAATATAATATGATGATATAATATGAATACAATATGAAAAATAAAATACAACTTAAAATTATAACAATAATTATATATATATTTAACAAAACAAAAAGTATATATTTTATATTTTATGTTGACATAAATTATAATACGTAATTTTTATATAAAATACGATACAAATATATAATTTTTAATATTTAATTCGACACAAAATCTATACAAAAGCCATAATTTTTATCTATATTTATATTTTCTTTAAAAAGAAAATCTAAAAATATATATTTTATATTTTTATGTTAATATAAATTATAATACGTAATTTTTATATAAAATATAATATAATTTTTAATATTTGATTCGACACAAAATCTATACAAAAAAGCCATAATTTTTATCTATAAATATCTTTTCTTTAAAGGGGGAATCTAGAGAGTGCAACCACACCACAATTTGTACCCCACTAAAGTCAAAATGTGTCATTTTCTGTTCTTTCAATATGACAATAATTAAGACTTAGGATGGCCATTTCATGAATCCTAGCATGTTCCCCCCACTAGAATATTTGCTTTGTTTCCCTATCATTTTCAACTTTAATTCAAGTTTTTCTTTCAGATTTTTTTTTTTTTTTTAGTTCCTGAATTATTGAATTGAAAGTGGGCAAATGAAGGAATTAATCGGTCAAATTTTCATTTTATTTACAAGAACAATTAAATTTATTGCCTGTAATTTAAGAAAAAAGTATAATATAATTTTACTCTTGTTTAAAAATAAATTTGCTCGCATAAAAGCTTCAATTAGCTACAGATCAATTTGTTTTTTCTTTTTTCAAAGGAATTGTAGTTTGAAAAATAAATAAAAATATACAAATATTAGAATTTAAATCTTATATTTACAAAAATATCATCTTTTAAAAATGATCGCACAACTTAACTAGATTAAGATTAAGTTAATTACACATTCAAATTCTTGAAATTTATTGGTATAAATAAAGTTTAAAACTTCAAAAATAAATAAATAAATATCTCAGACATATTCTATTTTTTCATTTAACTATTTATCAGTCAAAATATTAGTGTTATAGCTCAAGATATGAAGTCTCAAATATTCAATGCAAAACTTTTTTATTAAAAATTCACACTTACATTCTAGAAAAATAATTAAGGGCTAATTGAAGTAAATAATGATTGAAATATACTTTTTTGCACGCTTATCTTACTAATTACAATTATTTTTGCGAAGGATAATATTACAATCTTTTGGTGGTTTAATTTGACATTGTAGCTTAATTAAACCATTAATCTAACCTTCTTTTAATGGCCCCTTTATGTTTTATTCTTATACCCAACTTATAGGATGAGAGAATAAAAATGGGAAAAAAACTTTATCAATATAGTCAAAAAAAATTTTTTTTAATAATATCATTCCTTTAGTATTTGTAGAAAACCAAATTCTTTTAGTATTTATTTAGAAAGTTCATTTCCAATTACCATACCAAGAAAAAGCCAATAAGCTATTACTTTTTTTTTTTGGGCATTCTTATAAAATGTAGTCACAGATATACAGATCTAAAATTTGCATAATTATAGAAGATTTTCTTAATATGCCATTTTCAACCATGGTTTTATTAAATGCCACAATCATTAGTTTTTTTTTTTTTTTGAGGGATTGTATTTAATTAGATAAATATATTTAAATGAGTGAATACTTTTTAAAAATATATTTTTATAAAATTAATAAATTTTTTTGTTAGAATATTGATTTTTAAGTAAATTTAGTAATTGAATAGATAGAAGATAGATATATAATATTATAAATATAAATAGATATATAGATTGTAAGATATAGTTTTACATTCCAATTATAAATTGGAAATAACCTCATTACCATTAAAAAAGTTCATATCTTTGTTTCTTTTATTATGAACAAAATTATTATTTAATTCAAAACTTTTAACCTCAAGATACATCTTTTTTTTTTTAATACTTATTTGCAAATGTAGATAAATTCAAAAATTATAATTAATCCATAATCCAATATTTTATATTTGCAAAATTTGAATTTGTGGGAAAAAAAACCCTGCAATATATGAAAATGAAAATGAAAAAAAAATCAAAATTACCTATTTTAAAATCAAAACGACTCGTTAATAATGATTTGATTTCAACAAGAAAAGCTTTTGACATTTTAAAATTTAAAATTTATTTTGTGTGAATTCAATCAAAATTTTATGTTGAATTTATTCTTTTATAAGTTGCTTTGTTAATTTTATTTGATTAAGGTAGTGTTTGTTTTAGGTGATCGCTTCAAAAATTATGATGATTTACAAATAATGATTAAATTATTGTGTTTGGTAAACATTTAATGATCCTATGTGACATAATTTTGGATAACTGAGAGTGATTAAATTACTATATTAGAGGATAATTTAATTCTCACAAAAAATATTGAAAATTTTTATCATAAAGATTAAGTGATTTGAAAAATTAATAATAATCAATATTACTCATTCAATATATGAACTAAAAATTTACTTTCTCTTAAAATTATAATTATTTTATATTTTAAAATTAATATTTATTATAATAAAATAAAAAATAATTTGTTTTTTGTAAATATTTTATATATAATGTAATCTTTTTGTTTTTCATTTATCATGAATTTAATAGTTTAATTTTATTTTTTAATTCAAAATTTTTTACATAATTTATATTATAAAAATTAATTTATCTATCAATAAATATATTTATTAGTTTAATAATTAATTATATCTTGTTACCAAATAAATAAATTATTACTAATATTTTACAAATTATTATATTTAAATAATATTAAAATCATTACTTGTATAACTATTATAATATTTAAAATTATTTTTATTTCTTAAATAAAATAATATATAATTTTTAATAATATTAAATACAATAATCTAAAATTATTAATTATTAATAATTATTAATCTAATAAAATAATTTTAAATAACGAACAATAAAATTACATCAATAGTTATATTATCACGATCTCACGTAAAATATTCAACATTAACTAAGTGATTTTTTTTACATATGAAATCTATCGAAAAGATGATGGTGATCCTATCCACTAGTGTCCCAGAGGATCCTCGACCATGCCTAACTAGACCCGACCGGCTCATTTGTACCACTGCGAGATCTCGCCACGTAGCAACGCCATTAACAACAATAAGCATGAATAATAAACCATCGCCAATCAACAGCGTCAAATTCACGGTCCAAACATTTCTGGTCTTTCCTTTCGATTCACCGCCCTACTGCCTCGAGCGCGTGAAAGAAAAAGACATCTGCTTTTTGTGGGCACGACCATCTTAATCACTTTTTGATGGATCCCACGGACCTTGAACAAGCAATCTGATAGGTCAAGAGCGTTAGATTTTGACACCTGGGCCGCTGGCGTGAACTGTTCTGACAGACGAACGCCGTCTTCAACGCGAAATCGACACTCCGACGGAGACTGACTGGAAACGGCTAAAATTAAGAGCCGGTTATGAAAAAAATTTTGAATCAATGTTTTGCAATAGGCAGCAAAACTAGAACAAATTTCAAACCAAATTGTGGTTTTCTAATTTCTTATTTTTTTATTGTGTGGAAAAAAAAGAAAAATATTTCCTTACTGAAATTAACAATTTATTTAAAATTTTCATCAATTAAGAAAGAAAAATATAAACCCATTTATAATCCTTATTTTTTGTAATTTTCGTAATTTTATTCATAATTTTTAAAAAATTATTTTATAATCCTTATTTTTATATATTTAAATATTTTAATTCATTTCAACCGTACTTTTAAAAACACTTCTTTCTATTTTTAACCATAACGGCAAATGAAAATTTTCCCGATATTTTTTTCTATATCTAGATTTGATCAACGCAAGGCGACCCCACATTCCGAAATTCTCGCGATATATTGTCGGCGTCTCGACAGTTGATTTAATGCCGTCTAGAATCTAACGGCGACCAAAGAACCACCAATCCTCAGAGCGCCACGTGTTCTTTTACCAGGTGGCCGCCGTGAAGGGGAAATGCTGGGCCCGGTCAGATATTAACTCAGCTGGCAGGCATTTATTGGTTGAAATTTGATTGTCAATCGAGTCTAGTCAAAAGCTAACCCTAGTCAACAAATTCTTTGGATCCGTAAACCATGGTTACAAAAAGTGCACCCAGCGGTGTACGGCTCCAATCGCCCTCTCTCCCTCGCTCTGGTCGTAAATGCATAGCCAAGTACGCGGCGTTTTGTTCTCATTTCTATTTCTGTTTTCTCTCTAAATTTCCTCTTTCTCTCTTATTCTCTTGATCGTCATGCGGGTTTCAATGGCGACTACACGACAGTTTCTCGCCGGGAAGGAGTAGAAATTTTTTTTTTTTTGAAAATTAGTTTATTAATTCGATTGGAATAGGTTAAGTTGTTGAGTTTCATTTGGGAAGAAGAGGAGAAAATTGGATCTGTTTGATTGATTTTGATTTTTTTGTACTATTTTTGGAAGTTAACCGACGTCGTAGATTCTCTTAGGTTTTATTTTTTGATTTTTTGTGCTGGCTACTGAATTAGATGAAAATTGTCTGAAAATCGACCTGCATTCATCGAATTTGAAGGAACAAAGCGGTGTCGTGTTGAGGGGATGAAGAGAGTGGAGATTGAGGTTGTTGCTAGAGATGTGCAGCGTTGAAGGGAAAGGGGAAAAGAGGGGATAAGAATGGGGATAATGAAGGGGGGAGGAGGAGGCGGAGGGGAGAGAGTGGAGAAGTTGAAGACCTCGAGAATGAAGCTGTGGATGATACGCGCCACCACATCGGTGTTGCTTTGGACTTGCATCGTACAATTAACGGCTTTAGGAGAGACCTGGGGACCACGCGTCCTTCAAGGTTGGCCTTCGTGTTTTTCTCACCATGATTCCTCTGTTTCTGTTATTGAAGACAAAGTCCCCTCTGTTCCCGCCCGTCTCCTTCCTCCCAAAAGTAAGTTCTTCTCCACCACCAGCACCTCCTCCTCCTCCTCCGTTGTGGGGATTTTCAGCTCTTTCTATTGACGATTTCGCAAATTCCTGAAGTGCATTTCTTTTGATATAGTGATTTAGATTGAATTTACATCAATTTGATGCTCTCCAATGTATCCATCATATGTCTTAGTTTTATCGAATTCTATCCTCCTGTTCTTGTGTATATTTGCTTGAAATCATTATCCGTTTATCCCTTGAATTTTCTTTCATTTAAGTTTTAGGGATCCTTGGTACTTACTGTATATTTGTTTTCTCATGTTAATTTTTCTGGTTATGGAATTTAGATCCTAAAGTGTTATAATGTTTTGTTTGTTGACATTAGGGGTATATAAGAACAATGGTTACTTGATGGTTTCATGCAACGGAGGTCTCAATCAAATGCGAGCAGCAGTGAGTGCTTTAGCAAAGGACTCTAAACTATTGCTTTTTTATTGTATTTTTTTTAACCGTCTAGATTATGTAAGTTCGTGCATTGTTTGTTGTGTAAATTGATGCCGTGTTCTTTCATATTTGGGACAGATTTGTGACATGGTTACCATTGCAAGATATTTGAATGTGACACTTATAGTCCCGGAGCTGGATAAAACATCCTTCTGGGCTGACCCCAGGTGTGTTAACTAAGCTTTGCTCTCATGATTGAAGCTATTGGATATAAGGATGGTATAAAATATAGTCCTTGAACTGAGATTCTTTTTCTTACATATCTGTAAATGTGTTTTTAATTGATATGGTAGTGAATTTCAAGTTATATTTGATGTGGATCATTTCATTACATCACTGAGAGATGAGGTTCGAATATTGAAGGAGTTGCCTCCTAGGCTTAAGAGGAGAGTGGAAATGGGAATGGTGTACTCCATGCCACCAATTAGCTGGTCTGATATATCCTATTACCATAACCAGGTCAAATTCTGTTATTACCACGTGTTTTATGCACCTAGAGCATTTTAGACTTAACTTAATTTATCTTGTTCTTTCTTCTCTTTTTCAATTTTTTTTTCTTTTCCAGTTCTTTTCCTTCCTCCAAGACCCCTCTTAAAGTAGTATGTTTTGTTCTTTATTTCTTGCAGATTCTTCCTCTGATACAGAAGTATAAAGTTGTACATTTGAATAGAACTGATACTCGACTTGCCAACAATGGGCAGCCTTTAGATATTCAGAAGCTGCGATGTCGTGTAAATTTTAGTGCCTTGAGATTCACTTCTCAGATAGAGGAGTTGGGTAAACGAGTTTGTAGGCTTCTGAGGCAAAATGGCCCTTTTATAGTGCTTCATCTTAGATATGAAATGGACATGCTAGCATTTTCTGGCTGTACCCAAGGTTGCAACAACGAGGAGATAGAGGAGTTGACAAGAATGAGGTGAGCTGTACATGAATCTTCAACAATTAGTTCACCGGCAGGCCTAAATTTTTTTTGAACTTCAATCTCATTCTTCTCGCACAACCATTTTTGCAGATATGCTTATCCCTGGTGGAAAGAAAAAATAATAAATTCTGACTTGAAAAGGAAGGATGGTTTGTGCCCTTTGACGCCTGAGGAAACTGCCCTTATTTTGAGGGCGCTGGACATTGATAACAGTTACCAGATCTATATTGCAGCTGGTGAAATATATGGTGGAGAGAGGAGAATGGCTAGTCTTGCTGCAGCTTATCCAAAATTGGTAAGTAGGTAGAAGTTCAGCAAACTCAATGTAGTAATTTAAATTTTTTTTTCTCCTGTATCATTGATCAGTCTTTTGTTTGTTAAAACAGGTTAGAAAGGAGACTCTTTTGGAGCCATCAGACCTTGGGTTTTTTCAAAATCATTCATCCCAGATGGCAGCATTAGATTATCTCGTTTCATTGGAGAGTGATATTTTTATTCCTACATATGATGGAAACATGGCTAAAGTCGTTGAAGGCCATCGCAGGTATAGTTCTGCAGATAGTTTTGTTCTTAATACTTCCAGAAAGCTTTTCTTGCCTTTATTGAATGATTCAAAAGTCCTTTTTTATTCAGATGAGATGAATAATTTTGGAAATTCTAATCCACCCATGTTTTAACATCACCATTTTTATATATCTATCATCAAGAGGGCAATAGTTTGTTTATTTCGTGCTGTGAAATAAGGGCAGTTTCCTCAGTCGTGATTGTGTTTCAACCAGTCACTATCTTCCATTTTATGAGTGTTTTTTATGATGTTTCTCTTCCAAGTGGTTATACTGATAGTGTATTTTCTTGTTTTGCATAGTCAAAGGTATTTTTCATAAATGTAACAATTGAGTGTTGAATGCTCCTTCAGATTTCTGGGGTTCAAGCAGACTATTTTATTGAACAGAAGGCTTTTGGTTGATCTGATAGACCAGTACAATAGTGGATCTCTAAATTGGAATGAGTTCTCAGATGCTGTGAAGGAATCTCATGAAGATCGCAGAGGGCAACCAACAAATAGGTTGGTGATCCCTGACAGACCTAAAGAAGAAGATTACTTCTATGCCAACCCACAAGAATGCTTGCAACCATCATATGGTCAACTAAGTAGCACGTGATCTTTCTGTCTGTGGATTGCGATGTTTATCAGGTTTTTTTCTGAGAGTGCTAGGTATCATGCCTGAATCCACAAGGTAGTTTCTCTACAGAAGTATGAAGATAATGGAGTTTTTCTTCCTAGGAGGCAGTTGTGGAGATGATTGGGGACAGTAAAACTTGAAGAAAGCCTGAGAGGTTCTTGCAAAGCAGATGGAGGACACCAAAATTTTTAATATATGCAAATAATCAGAAGCTGAGTATAGAAGATCTGCCCTGCCAGTATAGGGTAATATCAAATCAAAATGTGTTGTACACAAAGAGGGATGCAAGTATAGATTTGGGTAACCGAGACTGGATTCATGGAAGGTTAATCCCTTGCCCTTCTGTGCATTTTTTTGTTTCTTTTACTATGATCTAATTAGTTTATAGCATACATCACATTTCTAGAATTCATTGTATTTCTTTTTAATATGGCCCCATCAATGCAGGGAATGGTTAAAAGCATTGAATATCATCTTTACTACACTTTATGAATTAAGGCTTTGCTTGGTAGAGAGGATGTAAAGAGCTTGGAATGAAAAATTTGTTAATCTAATAGTTAAGCAACAAAATAGGAAAGTGGTTATGAATTTTAACCATCGTATTAACAAGTTTTTTATTCTTACCTTTTTCCTTCCTTCCTACTAAGCAAAGCTGAAATGATTGGTACTTGACATTTCGGGTCAAGTGACTTGGTTTTTACTTCTAGTTGGAATAGTATGGTAGTTTGCTTTGCTTATCAATGAGGCTATTTGTCAATTTTGCTTGTTCCATTACCAAGGTTGGTGAGCATTTAGTCTGTTCCTTGAAGCAGTCAATTTTCACATTTGATACCGAAAGCATAACCAATCATGCTGGTTAAACATGTTTCCGACTTTTGGTTCTTTCCATTTACTATGATCCATTTTTTGTGAATTATTTGAATTAGGCTTGCTATTTATAAATGAGGCCAATTTTGTTGCAGTCATAGGATATTAGATAAGCAAACCAAGGGCATTCACTTTAACTTGGTTTTGATAATGCATTAAAAAGACACTTTTGAAAGAAGGGTGACAGATTTTGACACGCACCTAGGCAAGAAAAAGAGAAGATCAAAGAACGATTGACACCACTAAGTGATTATTGTTTGTACAGACCGTCTTAGGACTTAGGAAGAGGTTGTGAAGATATTGTTGAGATTTAATTTTAGATTTGTTAAATATCATCTTTTAAAGATGATTGTATAAATCTACTGAATTAAATTTTAAATTTAATAATAATAATAATAATACAATGTGGTAACAATGTCAATAGCTACTATTGATAAAATATTGGACTTTCAATTTCAATGATAAAAATGTAAATCTTAGTAGTTTCAAAAAGTAATTCGAATGATTTGAATGCAAATCCTCTAAGCTTTAAATATCAAAAAATAATGTGGCAACAATCAATGATACAACATTGGTTCTTACTTCTTTGGTCCAAAAGGTAGTGATTGGTTGGGACGTGAGGGGATAAACATTTGTCGTGTTCAAAGAGTAATTCTAATTGCTTACGCATCTAAAGAAAGGAGGGGAAAACTTTGTTTTGGCATTCATTGTTTTTGTCCCCAAAAGCCACCTTTTAAACAATTGCGTGGAACCATTCATGAAAAATAACTACCAACTTCCAAGATAATATGAAGGACGACTCGGCCTACAATGGTTGGTGAAGTTTTTCTTTCTCACCTAACTTCCAAATTTAAATTATTATTACAGACTTTTTAATTTAAATTATTAATACAACGTAGAAGACAAGTGCAAAAGGGTCGGTTAGAGTTTACGTTGAAGTAGGCAAGGCTAAGGCAATGTCCTGTCAGTATCAAACCATGTTTGCCTTATAACATTGACTCTCGCTTTATCCAATGTGCTTTGTCTGTTGATGAAGAAGAGCCTAATCCAAATCACATTAATTTCCAAATTATTATTTATTTTAAAGATTTTTGAATTATTAGTAAGCTCGGTAATTCGCCTTTTTGTAGAAATTGATAGGTTACATTAATAAAAAAATATATTGAATTTTATCATTTTATTTGAATAATATTTTATACTTTTATTATACAAATAATTTCGAAATCTTTAATTTACACCCAAATAAGTTTTTAACTTTTAATTTATACATTAATAAATCCTTACATAAATCAATATTTCCTTTAAAATAAGTGCTTATTTAGATATAAATCAATGTATAAAAGTTAATTTGAATATAATAAAAGTATATAAAATTATTTTTTAAAAAAGTAGAAGATATAATTCAAGAGTTTTTTTTTTTTTTTTTCATATTTTGGCTAAATTAATATTTCAAATCCTAACACTCATATCCTCTTGCACAATTTTCATATTGCTTTTGTAAAAAAAAAATAAATAAATAAAATTAATTTATTTTTGCAATACCTAAGGAAAATGAAATGAATTTTGTTGGTTAAACATTCTTTTGACTACGGGCCAAAAAGGCATTGATACATTGGTAAAGAAAAGACTCTAGAATCTTGAGATCTTATGTTCAAGTCTTATTTTGTGTGTTTAGTTATCTAATTATGTTTTAATTTATTAATTGATTATTCAAGGATATATTATACATACATATAATAATTAATTATAATTGTCAAGTAAACACAATTACTTGACAAAAAAATGGCATTGGAACAAATTAAATGCAATGAATTAAAGAGAAATAAATTAAATTAAAGCCATAATTTTTTTCCATGTAAATCATGATAAAATCTTTTCATAAGATATTGAAATTTTTGCAGTTAGGCATTTCAAGTATATGAAAGGTAACAAAATTCTTTTGTTCCAACAAGAGAGATGAATGTATCCCAAAAAAAAAAAATTTTAACAAATAATGACAGCATTGAAAGAAACTTCAGATGATGGAAGCCTTCAATGAAAAGCAGGTTTTTGGCATGGATATGGTGAATTACAACAAAATGAAAGATGAATAATGCATATTTGTTTTGGTGGGAATTCTATGCATATATCCCAACAAAGATCAAAGCTTGCCTACTAGATGTACATGGATCTTTGTTGGTACTCCAAAAAAAAAATGAATTAATTAAATAAAAAAAAATATCATGAGCAACAGTCATATGATCTATTGATAGAGTGTTGAATTCTTAATTTCAATGATCAGGACTCGATCTTAACATCCTCCGGTAACCAAAAAAAAAAAAAAAATAGTGGAATTGTCAAGAAAGTTGTTTTCGTGCCTTAAGCTTCTTTAGGGGTTTATCAGAATTCTTACCGCATCCAACTCTAGAACGTGTTACCGTCTCCTGATTCGTTGATGGAGCCTCTCTATCCTAGAGCATGGTAAATGGGGAAGAATTAGGTTGAATTCATTGGTTTTTTACAAGATGAAAATTAAATAAGATGCTAGAATTTCATGTGAAATTCTAATAATAATGAAAGAGAAAATGGAAAGGAAGTAGCAATGGCAAACAACCTTAAGTGTGGACGTTGGAGCAATAGGCCAACTACTAGATCGCTTTCCGAGCTCAATTTGCACTGAGATGCTGGCATGTGACAAATCCACTCCTGAAGTCTGCAGCGCTTGCGTTAGAGTATTCAACAACCTATCAAACACCATGATCAAGTATCAAATCATGTAATTTCTAAAAGGACTATGAAGAAATTTCTCTGAAATTAGATCATTCATCAAATTAAAAAATGAAATAAGTAAAAACTCACCCTTGTGAATATGCACTTGACATGCTAATTGTTCCATCTTCAATTGTCAGTTCTTGTTCTTTCAGCTTTTCAGTAGGAAGAGCGCCATTAGTAGTATATGATCCAGTATGACATTGTACAGATTGAGGCTGAGATGCACAATTTTCTGCATCAGATGGCAATCTAGGTGGAAGTTGAGCTGCCACCCCAGCACTCCGGGCAGAGGTGAAGAAGCTTGTCTGTAGCGACATAGGAAAGGGTATTGTCTTATTCGTCATTCCAGGACGAAGGTCTATTGCTCTGAAGTTAGTAGCTGAGCTCATATCAGATTCTATAGGGTTACGTGCAGTTCCAGGAATAGTTGGGGTGACGGTGATGTTTTCCTCATCTAGCTTTGCAGAAAAAATTAAGGCAGGAGCCGACGACAAACCATTTATGGATTGATCAGCATAATTTTCTGTGTGTCCGTGGTCGTTTCTCTGTTTCAGACAAAGTTGATGATCAGTCGTTGAAAATTGTCGATATTCAAAAACTATAATGCCAAAAAAAATCATCATCGTCTGAGCAAATTTTCGTTTAAAAGAGCCAAGTGTAGAATTTACCAATGGCATCAATTTCGATGGTTCATGGTTCCATCCTTGATCTGTTCCCTCATACTTGTGTACTTTTTCCTGTAAAAATTGAATGTGCTCGATAACCTGTGAGTAGATGGAATGGAACACACCATTGTTCAAAATTTTGAAATCAGAAAGAATAAATCATAACTAGTACAAGAAATCTATGTACCTCTGATAACAATGAGGCCTTATCTCTCTTTTGGTCACTATGAGGAATGAGATCTCTTAACATCTGAAATCTGCAAAAGAATTGATAGATTCTAATGATGATTTAGTATCACGACAGTTCCACTTTCCGGTTACTAAACAGCATTTGATTTCGAATTTCACTTTGAGAAAGACTTCCTACAAACTATCCACAAATCCACATGAAATTCCCCCTCATATCACATCGGAACCAATATGTGAAACAAATGAAGATTTTCTGTTGAATCTAGAAGTTTCTCAAGAGGAATCCATCTCATCATAAGATGTAACCAAAAGCGTTCAATATTCTTCAAATTTTTCTTTTTGAAGGATTTTCTTGTGAGAGCAAAGGGAAAAATTCAACATGAGAAATCACCAAATATAATTGTTCACAAAATAAGAAATAAAACTCATCCAAATTTAAACGAAAAAGGTTAACAATTATTAAATGTGAAGCAGGTTAAAGTTATACTAGCCTGTCATTAATCTTACTCCTCCTCCGCTGCTCAGTAGCAGAATGTTTTGACCTTGGGGTGTTGGCCGTCTGATCAGTTGCACTCTTTCCATCCACTTTTACTCTCAATTCTCCTGTAAAAAGAAGAAAAAACTACAAGGCCAATGAATTTTTATTTGAGGTCTCAAAAATTACAGTTCCCATATCCAAATACTTACCTTTAACAAAAGAAAGAAACATTTTTATTTAGGTCACTACTATTTACAATAATATACAGTATTCAGAGTAGTGTAATCCAAGAAAAGTGATTACCTTTACAATGGGTAGTAGTAGAACTCTCTTTCTTGAGAACAGAACCTTCATCTTCTTTAAAATCATCATCTTGTGCGCTACCCTTTGCTAATTTTATTATTTCCATGAAGCTTTGGCTTTTCTGCTTTGATGATGGCCTGTTAAGGAGATCCAAAGATATCCTTAATTTTTAACTAAGAAATAAACATAAATAAAACAGCCATAAAAGAAATGAAAACAGAAAGTGACCGACTGAGAGGAAGAGGGAGAGCCGAAAATATTGCGATGGTTGTTAGTTGACGACTGCGACGCCCTCTCCAACGACGATGTGGCCCATTGCTCCCCCTTCCCCGCCGCTTCTGTCCAAATTAGGCGCCCAAACGACATCAGTTAACGAGCATAACCATGGACAATAAGGACTTAATTATACTTTGATTTGTTTTAATTTGCCACTCAAATACAAAAAACTTTAAACATTAGATTCAGTTTCTATACTAAGGTTCCAATTCCATTATTTGACTGATGTGTTGCTTACGACGGATAAACATGCATTCTTGGACCATAACATAGAGCACATATAATATAGTGTAAAGTAAAGTGAAACCAAATATGAAATGTTAATTTTGATTTTATTTTGAATTGGCACAGGTGAGAAAAACTTTTAACTTGACTCTATAAAATTTGTTATAGTATGGATTTTATATATCCAAAATTAAACAAAATCAACCAAATATGAAATATTTAAATCCATGCTTAAATTCATCAATAATTAGGAACATCTGGCAGCTTTATATGCTACGAAACTCCACGCTGGTCACCAAGCCGAAATTTATAGCGAAGACTTTGCATGCGCATGCAGATGAAATGGGAAACAAATCTAACAGTTGCATATGTTTAGCATGTGTTCCATAGGTTTATTTTAAGTGTATTTCAGCGGAGTTTTGCATTTCCAAATAAATCATCTGCAAGAATAATGGTGATAATAAATGCATAGGTTAGTCATGCATGACAGTACTATTTCAAAATGATGTACTAGCTAGTAGAGAAGTGTCGCACATAGAGTAAGAAAAACTTTTACCTCTTACAACGGGTGTTTCTCCGGTATTCTCCTTCCCTGTCTTTCCCTTCTTTGGTGCAGATTCTTCCCACAAAGTGAAACCACTTCCAGTGTAAGAACTGCAGTTGGAGTTTTCGTCATTTCTCTCGCTACTACTCCCTTGAGCTACAGCGAATAATGCCTCCTCTGCTTTTGGAACCCGTGGATTAAAATAGGAAATGTGGCTTATACTGTAAGTTCCAATTCCACCCGGGAGAATATGTTCCACAGAAGGAGGTGGTGCAGGCGGTGGCGGCTTTTCAGCCGTTGCTACCTCGACTGGTGTTTCCTCCTTGGCACTTGTCTTCCCTAGTCGTTCCAGTTGGAGGAAATCATGAGTTTTAAGATACCCACCTGCTCATTTAGACACGACCAAACAAATCAAATCTGGGATAAGAAAAGACCTTTCCAGCATATAGCATATATGCTTGTAGGATAATTCAATTTTTGGGACAAAAATGTAGTGACTAATCAGCCATGGCAAACTCCAAATTGGCGATCGAAAATGATAATAAGTAGACAATTCTCCCTTTTCTCTTGCTTTTTCATGGCTGCTCTAAAGATTATAACAAATAAATCACACCAAAACAACAATACAAAAAATATTAAGTACATAAGAATCGAAACCAATGGGTTCAAATACAGCTTAAAACGCTGCTTATTTAAAAATGTTGACCCTATCCATCTCCATCAGTTTCACGTGAAAGTCATTCTCGTCAAAACGGTTTTGGGTTGGGTTGGTGTTGAATTAAAATAAAATTTTTCATTGATCATTTAGTACTTAAAATAATTCAAAATCGGAATTATTAAATGATTTTATTTATAAAAAATTCTTAAGCTCCGTTCAGTACATCTGCTTAAATTAATTTAAACAAAATTTTCTTTACATCAAATTTAATGAATTAAAAAAAAATTTATCTTTTCTCTATTTTTAATAAATTTGAACTGAAAAAACTAAAAAAAAAAAAAAATGCAAACTCTTTTAGCCGCTTATACCACCATCCATTAATTTTTTTTTTGGAATTTTCTCATCTACCATCTTATTTTTTTAAGACTATTAGTATTTAATTTAATTTCTTCTAATGGACCCATCCAAAGTTTCAATTGGGCCATGATCCATTCGTTCGCAAAAAAAATGCAGTCACGTGCACTACTCCAAATCCTGATCCCTAATAAAACTCTAATTCTCTAAAGATGGCCAAAATTTTCAAAAATAAAAATAAAACCAACTCTAAATGTAACGATATTTATAATTTAAAATAAAAAATAAAAAAAAATGAAAATGAAAATAAGGCAAGATAAAAGGAGATAAAAAAACAAATATTTTTATACTAATTTTTCAAAAAAAATTTTCGTATCCTAAAAATAAGAAATAAAAATTACCTTGAGAAGGTGGCCTCGGATCTTGGACGCTAGAATGACTGTACAGTGACAGAAAGTCATGCGTTGGTTTCCTTCCTGTTCTTCCAAAACGAAAATTATTATTGAAAAAAAAAATTCTAATTCACAGTTTCTTAAAATTTTAACACCAAACCAACAAACAAAATATTTCTATTCCCATCCATTTTTTTATTTTGAATTTATTATCTCATAATTGAAAGTAAATCATTTTAAAAAAATAAAACCACGTAGTAAAATAAATTACCTTCAGCGGCGAAAGGCTGGGGTTGAGGAAGCTCCATCTATGGCTTCGTTTTTTTTTTTTTTTTTTGGGCTGTGAAACTTTGGATCAGAAAATTCGACAACAATTCAATGAATTCAAAGAGCTTGAACGGTAGAATTTAAAAAACTGGAAAATTCTTCAATCCTGATTGCTTTATCAGATCCGTTTCACGTCGAGAAAGTGAATTTCGTCGCGAAAAAGAAGTACGGCTTCACCTGAGATTAGGGGCGCATTTACCGACGCTTTCAAAATAAAAAGCTCTTTCAAATAATTGACTTCAGATTCCAAAATTGTGAACCGTAATTAACGCTTGAAATGAAATTTTCCTCGATTCTTTTTGTTTTTTCTTGTGAAAATTCGACAATTTCAGTTCCAAGAGATCTTCTCCACACGTTTAACTGCACGAATCAGAATTAAGTTTCTTGTCACGGAATCTGCCACAAGAAAATATCACAATTTAAAGAAAAAAAAAACAATGATTATGCAAAAATCGAATTATGCATAATTCAAGTCAAAACTAGCAAACCGATTCAAACAACAATCCAATAAAAAAAGGAGAACGGACCTTCTTTGATCTGAGTTGAAACGATTTTAACGTGGAATTTCAGCGAAGTGATGATTTGAAGCAAGGAAAAACTGAATTGTAAACACTGAAATAAAACTCGTAAAGTAAAACGTATAATAATGTAGCTACGGAGCATCTCCTTCAAAATTCAACCACCAAAAGAACTCCCTTTTACTTTGTAGAGAAGAAGCAATTCGGCGAAAGACGAGGCTTTGGGTCGGAGAAAATAAACTCTCTTTGCTTCAAAGATGCTTTTATACACTTTCTTTATTGCGTTTCATTTAACGGCGTTGAAGTAACGACGTTGCGGCGGGGTTGACGACGTTAAGGCTAAGGTTGAGGGCTCGGTTTGATTTTTTATTTATTTTTCGGGGTGTAATTTGGGTGTGGCAATATGTGGATCACGAAACTCGACGATTTTAATAATTTGTGTTTTTTTTATATATATTAATTTTAGAGAATATTTTAATGCTTTTGGCGATCCCGATTAACATTTTACTCGTGTCTTTTTTTTTTTTTTTGTCTAAGGCCGGGAAGGGAACGTGGCTAAAGTGGCTAATTTCGAGTATTTTAACAACGGCTTATTTAGGGTTTTATTTTATTTAACGCCACATCGGTTTTTTCTTCTACCTCCCCTTCCCTGGTTCAACCTTTGAGTCTGTTTGGCAGAATGGTAGGAGTTTAAGAAATTACCAATTTTGTTTTAAACTTAAGAGTTAAGAAATTGAAATTTAAAGAATTTTTTTTTTTTGTTGTGAAGTTAAGATGAATTCGAATCGATTACTATGATTTCTTTTTTCCATGCGAAAGTTCAATATACTTGTTCTTTTATTTATTTATTTTTTTTAAACGCGAATATAAGATTTTTAAATTAAAAGTCTAAGTTATAATAGATAAAATATTTTGCTAGAACCCATAAATTTTAATATTTATATTTAATATATTATCAATATATAAATTTTATATATTTTAATAAATTAAATAATAATATTTCATTAATAAATAAATATACATAAATTAATTTTTTTAAAAAAATTTATTCATTAATAAAATATTATTATTTGATTTATTTCATTAATAAATTATCATCATTTAATTTATTAACGATGTATAAATTTTATATATTTATAATATATCAAATATAAATTCTTTATTTAACAATATATAAATATGGATTTATTTGTTAACTATACACTTTGGAAATAAAATGTGACCTGGAATTAAAATTTGTAAATATTGAAACATTGTTTTTTTTTTTCTTTTTTTGGCCTTATTGCAAAGAAAATTTGTAAATAAATACGTAGAAAAATTAATTAAGACCCATAAGACACAATTTAACACTTTTTGAGTAAGAAACAAATGAAGATCACTTATGGATACTGACTCAAATGATTAAAAAAAAATTACTTGTCTTTTGATTGCTGAATTCAAATTCATTAAGTGATCATAAAAAATATATATATCTCATAAATTTGTTAGATTTAATGTAAGTAAATAATAAGTGTGCATGACCTAAATTAGTACGTACGAATTGGTACTCTGTGATCGCTATTCACTCACAGCTAAGAAACAGCAACATGGGTGGGTAAAAGTAGTACAGGAGAGGGTACCCCTAATAAAGCTATAAGTTTAAGCTAGACTTGGAGACTTCTGTACCATTTACGAGGACATCTGGACAGCGCAAGCTTTCTTGTCAGGTCATTTAGGCCAGCCCCCACCCTGCATTTCGCCAACTTAAGACGCTATCGAATCTGACCCAGGAATCGACGCACCAGCAAAATTGACTCACGTGACTAAACATCCTGCAAGTGAGCTCAATATGTAAGGAGGTCTTTGGATCCGAGTTGGCACCGATGCGACGTGGTTGCAAGTCTCAATCGCATTAATACATCGTTTAGATTTTGGAGGCACGGTGGAGCTATTTTAATCGTGTTGCAGTCTTGAATTGCGACTGGCGCTTGAAGCTTCAGTCAAAATTTTGAGTTTTTACCGCAATTCTTCTTTTTATTATATCCATTTTTTTCATTTTTGTAAGACTTGGTACTATAGTATGGAGACAAAGATGCCATACCATTTAACCTTTTTTCTTTTTATTTTTTATTTAACAATTTTCAAATAAATTCTTTAATTTAGTATAATAAATAATTTTTACAATTATAGAATAAAATATTTAATAAATAAATTACTATAAATTGAATAAATATAAATAAATAAATAATTTTATAATAAATTAAATTATTAATAAATGAATAAAAATAAATATCCCTATTATTAATATGAATTAACTAAAATAGATAATCACAATAATAATAAATAATTTAAATTTTCTATTATATACAAACTTTAGCCTCATATTTTTAATAATAATTTTTTTTCATTACATTTTATTTCACCACTATCATTACATTTATATCTAAACACATATTCTATCACTTATTTTAATTTCATTGCTATAATACTCGATTTTTTTGTTACAATAATTAATTTCATCACTATCACTGTTTTTAATTCATTGAAAATTAATCTCACTATCATTTCAATTTATTTGGTTTAAGTATTTTAAAACAAAAACTGACTGTTTTAACCATTTAAACCAAAATAAAAACTGAAATACACATATAACTTGAATTATCCAACCTGATTTCTCCTGAAAATTCATTTTTTTTTATTTTGTTGGTTTTAACCAAATTTTGCTCAACCCTAATTGCCGAGCAAGTTTAAGTCCAATTAGCCACTAGACATTTTTTGTCTAGTTGGCCACCGATCATCTCTTTTCTTCTCTATTTTTTATCTTTTTTTTTATTTTTAATTAATTAATTTTTTAATTTTTTATAAATTAAACATAATTTTATTAATTTGATATATTATTATTTTTTATTATTTATTAATAAAATTATTATTTAATATAAATATAATTTAATAATTTTTAACAATTTATTGATTTTATAAATGTTACATAATTTAAATATTTATTATATACAATTTTTAGTCTGATAATCTTAATGATCATTTTCGCAATAATTTATTTTAGTCATCGAAATTTTATATTCAAATATATATAAGTGATTTAATCTCATTGTACAATAGATTAATTTATCTTTAATATTTTAAATTCATCGGAATCAATCTCATCACTCATCCAAATAAACCCTATAATAGTTTCATTTGTTGTAAGTGGGTTAAGTTTGGAGGTAGAAATAAATAGACTAACATGATAAAAAAGTTTCTGAATTTTATTACTTTATTTAGATAAATTTTTATAAATTTTATTATATTTAAATAAATTTTAAAATTCTAATTTACACACAAATGAACTCTTAATCTTTAACTTGTATTCAAACAAATCCTTAACAGAAATTTATCTTTTGTTTGAAATAAATACTTATTTTGAGTACGAATAAACAAAAAAAAAAAAACTTACTTAGATATAATGATAGTATATGAACTTATTTAAAAAAATTATTTAAAAATTTTTTTTAATACTTTGACCAAATAAATTTCAGTCAATAATGGATTTAAATTATTCATTTTAAAATTAAATCAATTTAAGTTTTGATTATTTTAAATTAATCTTTCAACTCATTTGAAATTTTAATCATTTTAGATTTGAGTGTGAAGGATTCCTATTTTTAATTTTTTATTCAATTAAATCAAACAATTTTTTTGAATTTCAATGAATTGTATCAACTCTAATATAAATAATTGTTGGTTTAAATTGTATTTAATGGAGGAATAAAATTCTCAAAATTTATTGTTATTATTATTATTAAATTAATTTATATAATTATTTCTAAAAAATAATATTTAATAAATTTAAAACTTAAATTTCAATAATTATAATTTTTTTACCTTCAAATCACGTACTTGCAATTGTTTTTATATCTTAATACTAGTACAAACTGTTTTATAACTAAATAAAAAAAAATCACGTAATTAGAAAATGTTGACTTGAGCACAGTTATCCGTTGAGTCAATAAAAAAGAAAGTACTAAAAAAACAAAGATAATGGTAACAAAGCAGAGGTAGAGACAGTGACAGAGGCAGAGTTCAGAGGTGATGATTAGGGGCACAGATTCTAATTATCTTCTTAATTTAATAAGTGATGCGGAAGAAAAAAAAAAAAAAGAAATTTGTGTTTTGGAGAAGGGAGGAGCTCAGAGCAATTCGTTGGTTATAGGGCAAAGACTCACGTGCTGCTGCGCCTCTTTATTCTTCTTTCTCCCTTTTGTCCTCTTCTCTCTATGCCGGAAAACGCGGGACTTTAGTTTTGGCCCTTCATGTTTGGCCCCCCATGTGCTTCTTTTAGATTCTCCCCCCCCCCACTTCACTAGTTTTAACCCTACATATATTTATATATGGCTTTTTTTTTTCCTTTTGGATCAATATTTGCCCCAAGAAAAAAATTTGGATCATGTGTTAAATTTATATGGAAATGAGAATTATTATCCACTTTATGATCATAGATTTTTTTGTTTGTTGCTACATATGTTACATATGATTAGTTGATCTTGGAACTATGAAAAATGGATCATTTTAGCTTTCACTTTTTTTTTTATTTCAGCTAAAATTTTTTATGAAAATATGAAAAGAAAAGGGTTACCCAAGATGCAAATTTCATGTTAACATAAAAATGTTATTGTATTTTTTATGCACTATAATTGGCTACAAAAAAAAAAAATTTCACCATTTGAAATTCATATTTTGGACATACAAAAAAATCATGACTAAATTTTCAAAAAAAATTAATTAATGTAGCACGTAATCAATATAATTGTATGATATAATTTATTTGAATTTGAAAAAATAATTGTGTTTAAGTTCTTACTAAGCTATGAAACCAATCCCTTTAGTGTTGGTTGTATATAAAAAGGAAAAAAAATTATTACTTTTAGTCTCCAAATTTGGGGTCACACAACTAATCGATTGACTCAATTGGCCTTAGTTTCTTGGGAAAAAAAATTATTTTATGATATTTTGACATTAAAAAATTATGTTAGGAAATGATTAATTGTTTAAACACCAACCATCATGGCGAGCATTCACACACAATGGGGTGCATTGTATAGGTACAATGGAACGGTATGGGGTGACTATATATTATATAGTTTTTTTTAATGTTTTTTTAATATGATTGAAGTTAGAACTCAAAATCTTCAATTTTCAAATCGATTTTAATAAGGGTTGAATTCAATGATATATTATATATCTTTCAATCACACAATATTGTAATTAATATCATGTTTTAATTAGTAGAACATGGCTCTCCTTTCAAACTTTTATACCATGTTTCTCAATATTCTACTTTCTCTCTCTCATTACACATAAATTTTCACATGTGGATCCACTAATTCTCTAATCCTTTAATTCTTGGTAAAAGTCTTTATCAAATCCCTCTGCCAATTCTTAGAAACTTCCTATCCATGGTTTTGTTTTCAAGTCGATTAAATTGCAATGTCTTGGTCTTGTCTAAGCTTTGTCATTTAGTCGATTATTTGAGTTAAATATCCAAATCATCTATGATTTTCATGATAGAGCTAAATTCGAACTACATAAAAAGCATATATCAATATAAGTCATTGTTGAGATTTGCGATATGTCCTGATCTTGAAATGAGATAATTTTCGTTCACTATTATATATATATATATAGAGAGAGAGAGAAAGGGTAATTCCTATTCATTTTTTGGTCATTTTCATAGTTTTATTATCTCTTTATGTCACCTATCTACTACCTACTAAATATTTGGTGGTTTTATTCACTATGGAAAAAGATTTGACATTGTATACAAGAGAAATTATCCTCTACTAATAATTAGGAGTAATTTTTTTATATGCTAGCTTATCCATTATCCCACCATTGGAATCTTAAAGCATAAAATAAAAGGTCATAATATTATAAAACCAAATTAATTAATTATACAAATTTTTATAACTTTGTGAGAATAGGAAGTACTAATTAAGACCATAACATCTCTAATCCTACCTTACATTTAAATTAAACAACTTGATAATAAAGTAATTACAGATTCCCAATACGAAAGCCAGCACATAAGGTTCATGTACACTATATGTACTTTTTCTTTTCTTTGTTATCGATTTTAATGTTATTTCAATAATAGACAACAGCCAAAAGTGAATCAACATCTTTGATTGATGATCCTTCTTTTGCATAAAATAAGGGTTTTTTTTAGCTTAACTCATTTAGTTCATACATTCAATAAATCTTAAGTATCGTTTAAATCTTAACACATGTAATCTATTCTTTTATTCATAAATTGCGACTGTTTTATGTATTGAAAAAAAAAAAGAGTTCTCACTCCCTTTTTAATCGAAAAGAACTAAGGTGGAACCTGCTTCTTGATGCGAATAATGTAGTTAACTTTTTAATGTGGTTAATTGGTTGAACCGATATTTTGGACTAAATGTTGATGATAAATTAAGAGAAATGTTAAAAAGATTTCATTAACCAGTATCTTAAGTACACTCCTAAACCATTTGTGTTAATTAAAATGTTCGACTAATCATAAAAAAAATTCACTAGATTTGATATTTATTACTGATTTTATACTATTTTTAATTAATGGATTGGCCATAAAAATAGCATTAATTAATAAATAACTATGTAATCTGGTTAGCAGAAAAAACTTGTTTAAGAAAGTTTTTTTTTTTGCCGAATTATTGTCTTTATGGCTAAAAAAAAAAAAAAAAACTATAAAGATGCTAGAACTCATCTGACCAAGATTATTAGAATTACTTAAACTTTCATTTGATTTGATCATTACTAGAGATATAGGAGGTAGTAAAAACCTTTAAATAGATCTCATCTTTGGTGTATATAAAAATATATCATCATTCATTGATATATATCTAAAAAATATTCAATATTTGCATGAATGGAAGAAAAATCAAGTTCACAAAGGGTAATGTTATAAGAAAAGAAAAGCAATAATTTGAATCCGAATTTTAATTAAACAGATTTATATAACCACTTTTAAAATATAACATTTAATAAATATGTGATTTTAATTCCAACATTTATAATTTTTTTTACCTTTAATTGTAGTTTCTTTTGTAAAAAAAAAAAAAGAAAAAAATCAATGTTGTAAGCGATAAAGCAAAATTTCATATTTGTCAATAGTTGTATTAAAAATTACTAATAAAAAATAAGAAAAAATAAAAAACTAATTTGGCTTGAAAACTTTTTTTTTTTCACTTGCTAATTAGCAAATTTAAGTTTTTTTTATAAGGAGAATATACACAAAATAAAGTTGTAAAAAAGAAAAAGAGAAGAACAGGAATATAAAGAAAATGATATAAGGGCGCAAATATCGGAAACCGACAGTAATTAGTTGACTTGGAATACATATTTTTAACGACGAAAGCTTTGTTTTAGTGACAGAGTTTTCCCTGTACATCGACATTCCTTAGCTATGGAATCCGTTTTGGGATCAGTTAACAATGGGTTTTTTTTTTCCCCTTAGAATAATACTTACTTATTTATAACACATTTTACTATTAATAATTGGGGTTTTAATTTTTTAATTATTAGCGAAAGAACAGGTGTCAGATTCCCCGTAGAATCCGCATCGCATCACGTGATTAAAAATGTCTGTCTACCGCATCCTCGGCCTCCCAAATCACGTGGCCAACTCACGCTGCGATAATCGTGGGACCCTTGCCACGATATTACGCGAATCCGTTTTCTCGTTTCCCTCAATTTAGAATCTCCCGCAATTTATAAAAATGTTTTATAACTAAAAAATAAAAATAATATGAAAAATTATTTAATATATTATCACTGTAATTTTTTAAATTTAGTAAGTAGTGTTAATAGCATAATACATTTCTATTTTTAATTATATCTTAAAAATATATCATTATATTAATTTCATTTATAAAATTAAAAATTATGAAGATAATATATTTGATACTTTTCAAATATAATTTTTTTAATTTCTACCAAATGTTTGGATTTTTTAAATATGCCAATTCTCTTGGTATGGAAGAAATCTCTACCAATTCTTTGGTTTTTTAGATATACCAATTCACACATCTTATCATGTAAAATATTGATATTATATATATATATATGAAATTAAAAATTATATTGATAATATATTTGATAATTTTCAAATAATTTTTTTAATTCCTACCAAATGTTTGGTTTTTTTAGATATTCCAATTCTCTAGGTATGGAGGAAATCTCTACCAATTATTTGGTTTTTTAGGTATGCCAATTCATGCATTTTATCATGTAAAACGTTAATAATTTATATATTCATATTTTATTTTATAAAAAAATTATATGTCATAATTATTATCAACATAAAATGTATTAAATATTTTTTTTATTTTATTAAAATTATATATAATTTTTATTAAAATTTTAACTCATGTCAATTTTATATTTTTTGTATTATTTTTATCTTATTATTATATTATATTTAAAATTTTCATATATATATTTTTATCAATACACTCTTTTCATCTCAAAATTATTATCTTTTATTGACTTTTTTTTGTCAAACCAACTCAATTTTGATTTTTTAATAAAATTATAAAATATTAAAAATAAAATTTCTAAACTTTGAGTTTCAAATTGTTCAAAACATTTTTTTAATATTTTAAAAAATAAAGCCAAAGTTGAATTATTTTAACAAAAAAATCAACAATAAATAATTATTTTGAGATGGAAAAAATAATACATGGACTTTTTTTTACGTGTTTTGTAGTAAAATATGCAAATTATAAACGTAGTACGTATAGCACGTGAGGCGGGGTCGACAAAGGATCAACGACTCACGTGCGCCCATCCCCTGCCGTTCATCTGCCACACTACCTGCCGCCTCGAATGCGGTGGGGTCCCCCTGTCTTTCTCTTGCTCTCCCTTGGTGCTTTTCCGTTTATAAATATATATATATATATATATATATTTTTTTTTTCACGCCGTTAGATTTTTGGGTTAACGATTTTACAGTTAGGAGACGTCGCGGTCTGTTAGTTACTGTAAGTGAAAAAAAAAGAAAAAAAACAAGGCTCTACGTCGTGGCACATGGACATGGCTCGTACTTATCTTTCCTTTTTTTTTTTTTTTTTTAATCTTCAAATTTTCTTAAGCATTGAAAAGGCTTAATGGTTGATTAAAAAATTTTAAAATGTTGCATTAATAAACAGTAAAATGCATAAAAATTTTAAACTATTATCTGCTTTGAGATTCAGATATCTACATTTTAGTATAATAATTTATATAATTTCCTTTTTTTTTTCTTTGCATTTTTATGTTTTTAAATTTTGATGCTAAAATTTTATTTTTTATTTTTTCCTTCCTAGCTAACATGCATGCATGGATGCTAGTTGTAAAGAAAATTACTTTGCACAATCTGAGAATGAAATTAATCAATAATTAGCAAAATAATTATTTGGATTGGTTGCTACTATTAGTTTTATATATGTTGATATAAGCTAAATTTATATATGTTAGCATTACCCTAATACCATATGATTATGTTTTAAACATATATATATGTATTAATGTATAAATTTATCACTAAATTTTTAATTTGTACAATTTTACCATTATACTTTTAATTTTAGAATAAATGCAATCAAAATGTAACAATTGAAGAATATTTTGCAAAATGTTTGATTAGAAATTGTTTTAAAATTTTAAAAATATAATAGTATCATCGTATGTTAATTTTGAAACAAATTTATTATTATACTTTTAATTTTAAATATCATAACATGTTTGTAAAAGTTTTTTTTTTTAACTTGATTGTACCTAATAATAATTTAATAGGATGGTCGCATTTGATTAAATAAGATTCTTGTGTTGTCTTCAGTCAAAATGGAGAACCATTCATTTTCATATTGTTTTTTTTTAATACTTTGTTTACCAATTTTTTTCAAAAATCCATAATAATAATAAGTGGAAATTTGGAAAATACTAGTAGTAGCAAATTGAAAGGTATGGGGGGAATAGGGAAGAAGGAAGGGAAGAAAAAGGAGAAGGGGATGGGCCGATGGGGCATTGAAGGAAATGGTTGTTTTATAGGACCCAAAAAGGAAAGCACGTGGTGGGAAGAGTTAGAGACGGCGGTGCGTCACTCCTAAAATGAAAAAAAATGGGGCATGTGCTCAACTTTCCCAACTCACCTCACCTATCGTTTATAGTTCATTCTTTTCTTTTTTATCTCATCTAATAAAAAAAATTAAGCTTTTAAAAGAAAGGGGGGCCGGTAAGGGTTAGTAGTCAGAGGTAACAGTCTGAACTAATTTAATTTGATATAATATTAAATTTAAATTCAAATTTAATTTAAATTTTAGGGTTTAAAATTCAATTAAAATTTAATCTAAAATTTTTAATTTATTCAAAATAAAAATTAAATTATTTAAATTCGTTTGATTATGATTGATTAATATATAAAAGTAAATTTAATTTTTATATTTGATAAAAATTTAATTATTTATATTTAAGTTTGAACTCGATTTTGATATTTTTTATTAATTAAAATAATTAAAATATAAAAATTTAATTACACTCATAAATTATTTAAATCAAATATAAAAATACTTAAATTCAACTCAATTAATAAGTTGAACTACTTAAGTTTAAACTTAATTTTATAATAATCGAATTAAATTTAAATTTTATTCGAATAAAATTTGAATAACTTATAAATATTCATATATTATTTATATTTTTGGTTAAAAGTCAATGCTAAAAAAAAGTATGTTGACCTCCGACAAAATAAGATTTTTTATATAAAAATATTTATATTTATTTATTAACTTTAACAATTATTATAAATAATATTTTAATATTTATTGATTAAATAAATTATAAATATAATAAAATTTATTCATATTAGACCAATTACATTTAAGAATGAAAAATAATAAAATATTTGATAAATAATTTATAAATATACTTATTTATTAAATTTAATAAACGATTAAAGAAAATATTTCTTCGACTAAATAAACAGATAAAATTCTTTTATGTTTTATTTATTTATATTCAAAGGCTTTTGGGTGGTCTTAACCAATGAAACGTGGTCCTATATATTCCAGGACAAGTGTCTCATTACACTTGTCAAAATTAGTTTCTCGGAACTTCTCTGAGTGTATGTTTTAGAGAAATAAATTAATATATTAACAATATAATTTTTTAACTTTGTCAAATTAAGATAATAATTAGAAATGGTATTTCAATTCGTATTTTATAAATTTTAAATCGATTTGATATTTAAAATTTTTTTTTTTTAAATTGAGTTTCGAATCAAATAATAATAAAAAAATTTAGAGTCAGATTTTAGGTAAACTTATCTCGACTCGATTATATATATTTAAATTATTTTTAATTATTTATTTAATTTTATATATTTATATTTATATTAAAAATAATATTTTATTAATTTTGAATCGAATTAAATAGATTATAATTTTATATAATATCGAATAGAATTAGATTCGAGTATTAAAAAATTAAAAAAAATCATTGAATTAGGTTGAATTCGATTATTGCAGATATTAAATCAAATCGAGTTTAAGATGAACAAAAATTTATTTCAATTAGATCTGTTATCATTTTTAATAATCACATATATTTTTTTATTTATATATTAAAAACATGCCATTATTTTAATTTTATTTATAGAATTAAAAAAAATTCACTATTAATATATTTAATAATAATTTTTTTTTATCTTAGCACAATTTTTTTTATTCATACGCCATTACTACAATTACCACAAATGGTTGGATACCCTTTTACAGGGCCTTGGATGTAGATGAAGTTTTGTGTTCAGGTTAGCCCATGTTAGTTTTGAGTGCTGCTTGGACTTATCTTAGCCCAGCCAAATCCCTGTCCAGGTTCCACTCACAAGTCAAAAAGCTTTTAAGAGCTGAAGGGAGGAGTAGTTGGTTAGGATTTTGCTTTAGTGGGAGGATAAGGAGAGACATTGATGCAGAACAAAAATGTTTGATCCAATTCGATGTCAGCAGTTTCTTAACATATATTTGGTAGGTCTATCCACGGATTGGGCTTTAGCCATAAAATTTTGTGTTTAGCTTCAACCTAACTTGATACAAGATATTAAATTATTAATAAAATATTTTTTAAAATTTAATTTTAATTCAAAAATATTAAATATTAATATTTTAATACATTTTTAAAAAAATTTTCTGCATCATTTTTCTTACAGAATATTATTACAAAATATGCAACAATTATGCCAATCGAATAATATGTATTTTGATCATATTCTTGAAAATTACGAGTTCTTTTATATATAAAATAATACTACTTTTTTATTTATACGAAAGGTACGAGGGTAAATTCAAGCTTTTAACTTAATCTTTATTCTATAAAGAAGTATCAATCACTATTGTTAAAAATAGTTACTTAAATTCCATAACAGATTTATTTAAAATTGATTAGATATTATTTAATGAATAAAAAGATTTGTAAAAAAAAAATTTCAAGAAAATTTTTTTTTGATAGACAAGTTTATATACTTAAAAATAAGTGAAATCTCTATAAAGTTAGGTATAAAAAAATATAAGAGAGTTATAAAATTTTATGAGATAGACACTCTATAGAATTATTAGAGATTTATGTTTTATGAATGTATATATTTGAATGTTTGTAAGTGAATTAGAAGAGATTGAAATGATCCACATAATTATGGTGTATAAATGCACATAGGTATGTATATGTTTATATTGAAAATATTTTATAGGACTAAAAGAGATGAAGGTCTATGTGTATTAATTATGAATGTTTGATTTGATTGTATGTTTATAATTCTCTATAACTAATGAATTTTTTTCTTATCCGTAGACATGATTTATTGGGTCGAATCACGTTAAATTAATATCTTTTGTCTCATTGATTGATTATTTGATTATACTTTTGGTGGCTTGAATGTTTAATTAGATTGTAACTTTTTGACCTAACAAGTAATATTAGAACTATCATGATCCTAACATGTATTCAAAAGCATAATTATAAAGGGGAAACAAAAAAAAAAAAACCAAAGTGTGGAAAGAATGATGAGCCTTAGAACATTTGAAATGATGAGAAAGATTTGAACATTGATCAAATCTAATAATTCCACCAACTGGCAATCCAGCTAAAATGGTAGTCACTTTCTTGACAAATAAGCTTACCACTTAATAATAAGATTGGATTAGATAAAATAAAGTTGGAAAAGAAGAATATTAAAAGAATCTCTCTATCTTGGTATTGGAAGGTATAATATTTCTCCATCAAATTAAAGGAAATTTAAAAGAAAAACTAAAGTAAACGTCAATCTTTTGTAAAGTTAAAAAATTATACTGATAGAATATCAAATGAATTCTTTAAATTTAAAGGCTATTAGCTAATAATTCTTTTAAAATTTGGGTTTGGAGGAAAAAGTTTATTTTTGATAACTTATTATCAGAATCTTAAAAGCTTGAGATGATAGGGAACTTGATTTACATCAATGAATGGGTTTTGTCCAATATATATATATACTCCAAGCATGCTTTGATTTCATGCCTATGTTATTTCATTTTCATGATCAAAGATTTTTGGCTCATTGGTAATTATCATTGATCTTGATGTGTAACCCATGAGAAAAACATAGTTACATTCTTACTTAGGCTATGTTTGATATATATTTTTATTGTTTTTATTACTTATTTTTATATATTTTTTACTTTTTGTTATTTTTTCCATACAATTTGAAAATTAAATCATATACTTGATTATTGATGTTCTCACTTCTGACCTATGGTCGGTTATAGGAATGTTTATTCGGTCAATTCAATTAATTTCGAATTAAATTATCTAAAATTTAATTAATCGAATTATATTATTTAATTTTTATTAATATAATTGAATTTATGAATTTCAAAAATTAATTGATCGAATTTAATTCAGTTAGTTCAGTTAATTTTTTCAATTAATCGAATAATAAATATATTAAAATTAAATTATATTTTAAACTATTAATTTCTCATATTTTAAACAAATTATATAAAATTATCCAATAAAATATTTAAATATTATATTAAAAACTCTAATAAATTATGAAAGTAAATGATATATTTAATATATTTTTATTTTATATTTGAATTATATTATATTTTAATTAAAATTTCGGTTAATTTAATTTTTGAATTGAATCGAATTGATTAAAAATTAAAATTTTTTTAAAATTATTTTTATTAACAGACTTAAATTAATTTAATGACTGATAATTAATTAAATTAAATTAATTCGACTTAGGTTAAATTTAAATTAGAAAAATCATTGAACCAACAAAAAAATCACTCCTATGGCAAGAGTGCAATAGGTAACTTAGGGTAGGGGGAATGCAGAATAAGACGTTTGGATTTGGTTGGTCTGTCTGGTTATGCAGTCGCAACACTGTCACAATGTTTTGCTGCTGCCTGCTGCCCCGTAAACTGCAGCAAGTGGTTACCTGTTCGACGGTGACATTTGCCACCTACTTCGCCCTATCAACTACCTCCAACTGTCAATAACTGCTTTGATTCTCCGTACACTTCAGCCGTCTTCCTCCCTCCACTTCCAAATCCGACGGTCCATGTTTTGTCTTCTAGACTTCTCTCAACTTGAAGTCGACGATGTTGCCCATCAAGGACTCACCTTTACCTTTAATTAACCATCAAGTACACAAGGCAAATTGTAAGAATTTTCATTTTAGTAGCTTTTTTTTTTTTTTTAAAGCCAATGCTAAGGAAAACAAAAGTTGGTTTTTTTAATTTTGTGTTTCTTTTATAAATAAAAGATTTTTACACAAAAAGAATTTTCAATTTGAAGATAAAAAATTGTAATTATTAATATTTTAATCTCAAATATATTGAAAATTACTTATTAAAAATAATTATATAAAATAACTTAAATTAAATTTCAGATTCATAAATAAAAATTTTAATTTAGAATGTGCTAACTAATGTGATTAGAATAAAAAAATAATAAATAAAAATATAATCTTACAAATCCCAAACTATACAAAGATTATATGTATAAAAAAATAATATAATAACTTGTGTTCATCTCAAACAAAATGAGATGAAATACATTATTATAAAATCATTTCAATTGAATTAATTTTTTAACTTGTTTTGTAAAAAAAAATTATGTAATAAATATATAGTTTAATTCTTATAGTTTCTAATATTTTTAAATTCATAGTTTTTAATTTGGCAAAAAGTTGTCTACCCTTTTATGGTCCAACTTGGTATTGAAAATAACCGTATTTTTACTTATGACACCATTGTAAGCTATCTTAATATGATCTCAATTGGTCAAAGCTTCACATTTTTTTTTAATTAAAAAGAGGTGGCAATTTGATGATATAAAAAAGTGATTATAGGTGGTGATATTCGAATATTTAATTTATTGAATGTTATTTATTAAAATAATTACATTAATCAATTAAATTAAATTTTAAATTTAATATTTATATTTTTATATAAAATATGATTAAATTTAATTATTGAGAAAAATATTTACATTTATTATTAAACCAAATACTCAAATATATAATTTTGCATTCAAAATTAATAGTATCATTAATTAACATAGTAATTACAATAATTATATGATTGATGTGATTCATAAAAACTTTTCATTGTTTTAATATTTTTTATTTGATTTTAGAAAAGGAAAGAAAGTATTTCTAAACGAAAAAAAAAAGAAAGGCTATTAAAAAAAGTTATTGAATTATTTTATTTATAAAATAAATTTTATATTTTTATTATATTTTAATAAATTTTTATTATTTAATTTATATTTAAATAAATTATTGATTTATGTTAAAGGTTTAATTAGGTACCAATAAAAAATTAAGGGTTTATTTGGATGCAAATAAAAAATTAAAGATTTATTTAAATATAAATTAAATTTCAATGGTTTTAAATGTAATAAAATTATGGGAGATTTATCTAAATAATATAATAAAGTTGAAAAGTTTTTTTTTTTTGTTATTTTAATTAATTAGAAAAGTCCTTTAGAGTCAAAAGAAGTCAATATGGGGTGACTTTGGTAATTTCATTGAAAGTAAATTCTTCACTCAATTTTCATGTGAGTAGACAACATATAACTGCACATTCCCTGCCTTCTCCGCAAAAACACAGAAAAAGGAAAAATAAACACACAGAGAGAGAAGGTTTAGAGGTAACCGGCGATGAAATCACGGTCAAATTGCAGCCGTTGATCTTGCATACTCTCTCTGACTCCGGCTTTCATCATTAACGGCCGTGATTTCTCCTCCTCTTCCTTCTCTCTGTTCAGTGCCTGGAGTTTTTATTATTCAGTGAAGCTTGGTGAGTTCTTCGTTTCTTCTTTCTTGTCTTCCTCAATGACTTTCATTTCTTTCTTCAGATTCTTCTGCATTTCTTGTTTCTTTTGTTCTTCCTCTGTTAAAAAATGGAAAGAAAATGAAACTTCCTCCAACCCTTTTCATTCTTCTAAATGTTTTCCTTTTGATTCTCTTTGTTATTTCGTTTCATTTGTATGGTTTTCCTTTCCCCTTCCTTCAAGAGTTCGAGCTTTTCCTTGATCAAAATCTAAACTGAGATTTCTTTTTCTGTCATTTGCTAGACAGTGACGAAACAAAAGAGAAATCTTTTTTAGTTTAGTAAATCAGATTGTAGTGGCAGGTTATTTTTGCTACGTTTATTTCTTCGTTGTTATTTGTAGATTTTATTGAGATCTTGTGTTTAATTTTTTCTATCTTCATAATGGTCCTCATGGCGATGTTCATTTTCTTGAAATAATGGGTTTTCTTTTTTACATAAATTTGTAAAGATTTTATCTTTACAAATTTAAGTAATTCTTTGGTTTCTTTTTTTTTTTTTTTAATTATTGAGTTTTGGGTTTTGTTTATAAATCATGCAGGTCTATCAATGGCTTATATGCATATGTAACTGTTTTGGCCACACGCTGGCTTTTTGTTTCTGATGTTAGCATCTATTTCGGGCCAGTTTACTCGATCCGTTCTGTTAATGCTTGTTTGGCATGCGATTCGCTCTCTCATTCCATCGGTCTAAGCAGTTAAGTTGGGCACCACCTGCTTGATAGAGAAGGATCACGTCTGTCGCTGACCTCGAAAACTGCTAGTCTTCTGCACCTTGTTATGGCTAGTAAGTTGGATAGTCCGGTACAGGCCCAGATGGCTGTTGCTGTTTTTAATGGTATATGCAATGGGGAGTACCATGGGAGTCGAGGAGCTAAACCTGGTAAGACGCGGCGTGTCTTTGTACAGACTGAAACTGGCTGTGTCTTGGGACTAGAATTGGATCGGAATGACAATGCTCATACAGTTAAAAAGAGGCTACAGCTAGCCCTTAATGTCCCTACAGATGAGAGCTCGTTAAGATTTGGTGATCTTACTTTAAACAATGATCTTAGTGCCATTCGGAATGATTCCCCACTTCTTCTCACTCGAAATGCCATGCATAGGAGTTCATCCACTCCATGTTTCTCACCAACTGGGAAGAATCTTCAACCGAGAGATGGAAGTGGTCTGATTGAGATATTAGGGTGCTCAAGTCATTTTGCTGGAACAACTGAACTGGTGAAGGACATTATTAAGGCAATGCAGAATGGTGTTGATCCGATCCCTGTAAAAAATGGGCTTGGAGGTGCTTATTACTTTAGAAACATCAAAGGTGAGAATGTGGCGATAGTGAAGCCGACAGATGAGGAACCTTTTGCACCAAATAACCCAAAAGGCTTTGTAGGGAAAGCTCTGGGCCAACCTGGTCTAAAACGTTCAGTGAGAGTTGGAGAAACAGGATTCCGGGAAGTAGCTGCCTACCTTTTAGATTATGGTCGCTTTGCCAATGTGCCTCCAACTGTTCTTGTAAAGGTTACTCACTCAGTCTTTAATGTCAATGATGGTGTGAACGGGAACAAGCTTCAGAACAAGACGAAGGTCAGCAAGATCGCATCACTGCAGCAGTTCATTCCTCATGACTTTGATGCTAGTGACCATGGAACTTCAAGCTTTCCAGTTGATGCCATACATAGAATAGGAATATTGGATATTAGGATCCTTAACACTGACAGGCACGCAGGAAACCTTTTGGTCAGGAAGCTTGGTGGGGTTGGGGGCTTTGGTCAAGTGGAACTCATTCCAATAGATCATGGTCTTTGTTTGCCTGAGAGCTTGGAGGACCCTTATTTTGAGTGGATCCATTGGCCTCAGGCATCAATTCCTTTCTCTGAGGATGAGCTTGAGTATATAAAGAATCTTGATCCGATTTGTGATTCTGAAATGCTGCGGACAGAGCTGCCCATGATTCGAGAAGCATGCCTCCGTGTTTTGGTACTCTGCTCAATATTCCTTCAGGAAGCAGCTGCTTTTGGACTGTGTCTTGCTGAAATTGGTGAGATGATGAGTAGGGAGTTACATGGCCAAGGCGAGGAACCAAGTGAACTTGAAGTTGTGTGCCTTGAGGCAAAAGAACTCGTAATGGAGATGGACATATCATTCTTTGAAGCTGATGAAAGAGATGATGAATTTCAGTTTGACATGGATTGCGAGGCAGCAGAGGCTAATGTTGCCACAAAGATATCAGGTGATTTGTATGTTAAAGCACCCTTTCATTATGGGTCTGGAAGTGTGAATGACCGAACCTTTCTAGCTCAAGTTGATGAGAATGGTGAAGAGTCCGAAATTCTGGTCGATGAAGGGCCAGTTAGGTCTGGACTTGCTGGTAGGCGCAAAGAGGATTGTTATACTGCTTCAAAGTTGTCTCTCTCCTTTAAAAAGGTTAACTTGGGTGGGAAACGCTTCCACTACCATGGTGGAAAACCGGAAAGGAATTATATGATGGGCTACTCATCTACGATGAGTAGAAGTGCAAATGAGCAGCTTCCTACATCAACAAACTTTGTAAAGTTTGCTGACATGAATGAGGAGGAATGGAGTCTCTTTATTGTAAAGTTCAAAGAGCTTCTTTACCCTGCTTTTGCCAAGCGAAGGTCTCGAACAATTGGACACAGACAGAGGCTGGGGACTTCCTGCCAGTTTTGAGTTAAATATCCTGTTGTAGATTTTAAGGTCTGAAGAATAAAATTTTTGGTGCTGGGAATTGGTTTATCTACATAGGTTTCTTTCACAATTTATAGCCCTGGAAGAAGAAATCATAGTTATTAAGAGTAGTCTATGTTGTAAATATACGTGGGATCAGAGTTTCAGTAACCAGATTAGTAAAGGATATGAGAAAAGGTCATCAAGGTTCTATCTTTATTTGATATATGAAGTTCTGGATTTCAGAATTTCCTTTTCATTGACTGTTCACAATTATATGATAAAAAGAGTTCTTGGAAAAAAGGAGAAAGGTTATGAAGTCCAACAAGAGCATTGTTTTGTAAAATTATATGCATTTGTTTTATATACATGTGAAGTTTGTAATGATGTGATCCAATACAAGACTACTTTCAAATAATTTTATCTGGATGATATCTCCTTTATTATGTCGTTGCAAGTGTTGCCTCTCAATGCAGGGTTGTTCAAAGTGAAAACTGAAATTGGGAGCAGAAAACTATTACCTCTTACATCTGCAGGTCAATTGCTGAATAAGTGGCGGTTGGTTAGTGTTTTTTTATTAAGCGTGAAGGAGTTGCTGGATTTTGTCCAGTACATCTCTTTTTCGGACTGATCTAAACAGACTAATCTACCCCAGTGAAGTAGAAAGCTTCTTTGCCAGGGTTTTAACCACCAAATCTCACTACCTAATTTACGACTTCACAGCTTTGCCTGATTTTTCCAAGATTTTGCACCCGCACCCCCTTCCTACAAAACTCTATTTGTAAGTTCAGGGGGGCTGACATTTGCCCACATTTGATGTAAGGTCTCAACATACAGGGAGACCAATCTTCGTGATTTCCAAGCAATAGAGACTATGCCAGCAACACAACAGCAATGGACGAAAGGGACAGCATAACTTTGTTGTAATCTGAAAACCTTTTGGCTTAGCCAATAGATGATGTTTCTAGGACCTAAATTGTAGGACAGTTTGTCTTTCCAAAAAAGATGCTTCAGTTATAGTTTTGCTGATTGTGAAATGCCAATGCCGAAACTACTCAGAATGCAAGACTGGAAACATATTGGCTAGTGGGACTATGACTGTTAGTTATCAGAAGTGGCCCTTATTTTTCTCAAATTCATATGCAGAAGAAACCAGTTTGAACCCTTTCTTCAGGTTCCCGCAAGGGTCCTAATCCGAAGAGGTTAGTTTGGTTGTTCCAAAACATGCGATACTTTGCCGATTTATAGTGCCGTTAGAGGACATGAACCCCTCCTTTCTTGACCTTGCTTGCAATGTAGACAGAGTAAGAACTCGGCAAATGACAATGGTAATCCATCAGCCATTGTATTAATGGTGCTGGTTTACCCTAGCGATAAACCTCAGTACCGCCGGCTGCCTGGTTTCAGGTATTACATAATGCGATGGAATAGGACTCGAAACAAAAAGGTCCCAGGAATCTTGCTTTGACCATGGAGGAAGCGAGGAGTATGGAATTACAGGATAAGTAAATCAATTTGGCAGTAATTCTTTAAAAACCTCGTTTAAAAATCATTTTACACATAGAAAGTCAATATTTTTATATAATCACATGAAATAATATTTTATAATAATAAATTATTTTTATTTTTTTTCAAAATATATAAAATCCATTAACAATAAAAAAAATTTTAGATGCAACAAATAAAAATAAAAATAAAATTTACAATTATAAATATATTAATATGTAAATATATATGTATAATAAAATGAATGTATTAAGCATGTCATATTATCGTGACGTGTAAATTTAAAAAAAAAGAGACATGAAGGATAAAAAGATTGATTGAAACGAATCACAATTAGATATTTGTCAATTTGATTTTAATTATTATAGTACTTGTATATATGTTAAATTTAAATATGCATGTTTATGAAAATATATTAATGACAAATTTATTTACTTTAAATTAAATATCATTTATAATATGTAAACTCTTGTCAAAGAGTTTTAATGTTTAAGTACAAATAATTATTGTTACTATGTATCCAATAGATACAAAGAATAGAGACTAATATATATAAATATAATAAACTTAGATTTGAGGGGTAATTTTATAATTGTTTAAATTGAGTTAACAAAGTTTAAAAGTTGAGAATTCTAAATGTACCCCAAGTTTATACCCATTTTTTTTTTAATTTATAAGTGAAATTACTTAATTAACTTTTTTATATACGTTTTTAGATAACAATACTCGGTAAATTTTATATAATTTTTTAGAAATTTATTTTTTGGAAGAAAGAAATTGAAATTTTAAGAAAAATTACAAAATAGAGAACTTTATTAGAAATTTTTATTATGTAATGAAAAAATTATTATTGAAAATATCATAAATCTTAAAATTAATAAAAAAAATTAATTTTACTATTTTTACCTTAAAAAATAAAATCTTATAAGACCTTAATTTATTATTTTCTCTTTTGATGATACGAGGGATGATAAAAAAAATTATTAGATCTTATCAATATTTGAAGGCTTAAATTTTTTGAAGTTGTACAAGTAATACTATTTAATATTATACAATTTTGTTAAAATCTAATATATTAATTGAAAAAAATACATAATAATACGTAATTAGAGAGGTTTCGTCAAAAAGTTCAGTTTAGTTAGAATTATTATAAAATTTTAATAATTGATAAAAGTATTTATTAAAAAATCAATAATAAAGTTTAAATTTATAAAAAATTATATTTATAATTTTATTCTCAAGTTAGTTAAGACCTCATAAAATTTTATTTTTTTAACGTTGAAATAATAAAATTAATTTTTTTTATTAATTTAAAAATTTATAATTTTTTTAATAATAATTTTTTTCATTACACTAATTATTAAAAATTTATAATAAAATTATTTTTATGTAATTTTTCTTAAAATTTCATTCTTCCTCCTTGAAAATCAATTTTCGGCTATAATCCATGTTAGGTAAATTATATAATTTTTTTAAAATTCCTTTTTGATAAATTATAAAATTGATCAAATATGGATATCCAAAAATATTATAAAAAATAATTAAATAATTTTACTTATGAAAATTTTTAAAAAATTAGGATAGGAAGAGAAAAACTCAGATGTATTTAGAAATAAATCTGACAATTTTAAACATGATACGTGACATGACACAAAAATGATGTAAAAAAAAATTGTATATGCATTTAAAAAAAATATTTCGTATTTATTCGTATTAACATAAATTTTGACATGACAAAATTTGTGTTTTATACGTGTTGACATGTTTAAATATTATAAGATACGAAAAATAAATTTAGATAAAATGTGTCACATGGATACATGTTTACTACAAGACATGACATGAAAAATACATTTAATTTAATTGTGTCCCACGAAAACACGTTTAACATATTTAACACATTTTTTTAATAGTTATTTTAATTTAATATAAATATATAAAGATTATTTTAATTTTTAATCTTTTAATTATGATATCTAAACCTAATTAACTATTCAATATACTATATAAAAATTATTTTAAACATTTAATTATGATAATTATTTAAATATATATTGTTCTTTGTAGCTTGTTACAACAAGATTAAAAAAAAATTTTTTATTAAAAATAATCGAGAAAGATAATATACACTTAATTGTTAATAACAAGTAACATCCAACATTATAGTTATTGATCAAGCAATGCAAATCCAAATCATATAAATGTATAATAATAAATTATATTGATAATAAATAACATTTATAATGATAAGAAATTATATGATCATCTTAATAACATGAATCATGATATCCGATTATTTTAAATCATAAAAAATTTAAAATAATACATATTCTAAATAATATGCATAACAATAAAAATTATATAATTTATTCTAATATTATATTATAGATAATATTAAAACATAACTTATAAATTATTCTCATAAATACATAAATTGGTGACTTATTTTAAATACTTTATTCTAAATACATAATAAGAGATTATACATTTGAAATTAAACATAATTTATTTATTCTAAATAACATTTATAATGATAAGATATTATATATTTTATATTTTTATATCTCATGATAATGTATTATTATAATGTCATGTATATGCTCATCTTAATGATTTATTTTATATACTTTATTTTAAAATTAAATCACATTATATGATACTTATATATAATTATAAAAGCTTATATGATTTATTCTAAATCATATGAATATGAGCATACCCATGATAATTAAAATATATAATTTATCGTAACTATATTATAACATATAAATATATATTAATATAATATTTTTCAATAATTTTAATAAGTCATTTAATATAATATAATATAATAAATAATTTATTTTAATTATATTATAATGTATAAATACATATATTATAACGTATAATATAAAAATATAAAGATTATTTTAATTTTTAATCTTTTATTTATGATACCTAATTAGCTATTCAATATACCATATAAACATTTAATTATGATGTTTATTTAAAAATTATTATAAAATTATTTTTTATGTTAGTAATATAAATATTAATATATTCAATATATATATATTTGTAATTTTATAATAAGATTAAAAAAATTTTTTTATTAAAAAATAATTTAGAAGAACAATATGCATTTATCAACATTATTAATATAGCAAGTAATATCCAATAATATGATCATTGATCAAGCAAATCAATATAACCATTGATCAATCAAATCAAATTCAAATCACATAAATATACAATAATTTATTATAATGATAATAAATAATATTTATAATGATAAAAAAATTTATGATAATATTAATAGCATGAATTATGATAAAGTGTTATTATAATGTAATGTATATAATTATTTTAATGACTTATTTTATATATTTTATTTTAAAATTTAAAACGCATCATATTATATTTATATATAATTATAAGAGATTATATAATTTATTTTAAATTATATGTATATGAATATACCCATGATAATTTAAATATATAATTTATTTTAATTATATTATAACGTATAAATATATATTAATTTAATATTTTTCAATAAATTAAATAAGTCATTTTAATCTAATATAATAAAATATATAATTTATTTTAATTATATTGTAACATATAAATATATATTAATTTAATATTTTTTAATAATTTTAAATTGTTAAAAATAAAAATAAGCACCCTTTTTGCGTTATTCCAGTTTTTCATTTGTAACCCTAGTCGCTCATTTCAGTCACAGTTCACTCTCAACATTTCGTGTGCCATCTCACTCTCACTGCCCCACACCCATCTTCTCCCCCAAAACACCATCGCAGTACGCCTCTTACAGCAATCACCAGTCTCCAGAATAGATTCCGTCACTGCTTAACTTCTCAATCTTCACAGTTTTGAGATCTGAGTCTTCACACCTCACAGTCACAAGCACCAACCGTCGATCCCCCTTGCCACCAGTGAGATCTCAGCCATTCGCCTTTTCTAGCTTCCCCTTGGCCATTTCAAGCTTCGGCAGTCGAATTTGGAAACCAGCAAACTTTCTAGTTCCAACCTTCAATCAAAGGTCAGTTGAGAATGGGCTAGCGATATTTATTTTAGTTATTTTGTAACTTTAATAGTAATGATTACGACGAGAGGAAAGACTTGTGCTTGACTATCTGGTATAAAGATAAAACAAGTATTCGAGCATTCATCATCATCTGGTATAATTTCTGCACCGAAATCTCCCATCATAGGCGGCACTTTAACTTACTTTTATGTATTTAATCTTTGATTGACTTTTGTTTTGTTGGAAAGTGGTTTCAAGTTTAATACGTGTATATTCGTTCGTATTATTTTTATTTATTTGTATTCATTTATATCATATTTAAATAAATTAATTATATAAGTGTTGTTATGTGATGTTATGAATAATATAAATAATAAATATATTTTGTTCATATTTTAAATTTAAATATATTTTATAATTTATATTATGTTTATATTTTAATAATTTATATTATTAAACCTATCAACAAGACAAGACAAGGCACAAATACGTAAATTGCAGATCTATTTAAAAACACGTAAAAGTTTGGGTGGGTCTGCGGGTACATCATATTTGAACTTAATAAATTTGTGTGAAATTATGCTTAAAGGACCTGATGAAATTAAAAAAAAAAAAAAAGTCCAAGTCTTTATCGTCAGGAATGCCGGGCTCACCAAAGAAAAAATGGACGGCGGCGTGATTGTGGGTAGCTAATGTGCTGAACTTTTAGTTTTTCTAATTAGAATCAATCTTTGACTAATATAAACTAAAAAAAAAAAAAACAGAGACCATTTTATTGCTCAATCCTTCAGTATCAGCAGTCAGATTGGGCAGCCTACTTTAATCACCACAAACTCCACACTCCATCACTAAAAGAAGCATCACCTTGCATCTTTCTCTTCAAACTTCAGTTCAATCTTCTCTGGACTTCCTTTCCATGGAGATATCAAGCAAAAACGTGCACGTCCTGGTATTCCCTTTCCCAGCACAAGGCCAAATGATCCCTCTTTTAGACCTCACCCATCGCTTAGCAGCCACCACTGATCTAACCATCACCATCTTAGTTACTCCCAAGAACCGCCCTTTCTTAACCCAACTCCTTTCTTCCCATATCCTCACATCAAAACTCTACTCCTCCCTTTCCCTCCCCATCCTTCCATCCCTCCCAACGTCGAAAACTTCCAAGACCTCCCTTCACACTGTTACGCCTCCTTCATTCACACCCTCGGCCAACTCTACGACCCTTTGCTTTCATGGTTCAACTCCCACCCTTCTCCTCCTTCTGTCATAATTTCGGACATCTTCTTGGGGTGGACTCAACGTTTGGCTTCCAGTTTAGGCATTAAACGCATTGTTTTTTCCCTCTGGCGGCTTGTCATTGTCTGTCATGTATTCGCTGTGGCTTGATCTACCTAAGCCTAATGATCCTCGTGATAGGACGGCTGTCATTTCGTTTGATAAAATACCCAATTCTCCAAAGTTCCCTTGGTAAAAAATCTCCCCCATTTATCGTGCGTGCATCGATGGGGACCCAGCTATGGGATTTATCAAAGATGGATTTCATGCAAACATCGAGAGCTGGGGTCTTGCAGTCAACACATGCAGTGAGCTGGAAGGGCTTTATTTGGATCATTTGAAAAGGGTATCCGGCAGTGATCGCGTATGGGCCGTGGGGCCCTTGCTCTCTTTCCATGATAACAGGAGTAATTCTCTTACCGGGCCCATACAGAGGGGTGGATCCAGCTCTGTGGCGGCGGATCGCTTGTTGACGTGGCTTGACACGAGTGAGGACGGCGAGGTGGTGTACGTGTACTTTGAGAGTCAAGTCGTGTTGACTAATGATCAAATGTGGGGTGTTGCATTAGGCTTGGAGAAGAGCGGGGTCCGTTTCATATGGTCCATCAAGGAACCCACGGTGGAACACGTGGAGGGAAAATACGGCATGATTCCTATTGGGTTCGAAGATCGTGTCGCTAATAGGTGGCTTATCATCAGAGGTTGGGCCCCACAAGTTTTTATACTGAATCACCGAGCGGTAGGCGCGTCCTTGACTCATTGCGGGTGGAACTCGGTCTTAGAAGCTGTGCTGGCTGGTGTGACCATGCTCACGTGGCCCTTTGGCGCTGACCAATTTGTGAACGAAGCTTTATTGGTAGATAAATTAGGGGCGGCTACGAAGGCATGTGAGGGAGCACAAACCGTGCCAAACTCAGACGAGTTGGCTCGTATCATGGCAGAATCAGTGAGCAATACGAACCGAGTTGAGAGAGAACGAGTGAAGGAATTGAGAAAGGCCGCATTGGAGGCAATTAGAGAAGGCGGCAGCTCGGCTAATGACATGGAGGTGTTGGTAAAGCATCTATTGTCAATGGAATTTGCTATAAATCGTCACATAAGTTAGAGTGCATTAGCTTCATTTGGATGGATGCAGTGCCAAAACGCTTTAATTTGAAAAAAAAAAAAAAAGAATAAAATTTGAAGTTTGAAGTGTGTTTTTGCTTTTTGGAACACCATATGTTTGTGGTTTGGCTTGTAGATGTAACATGTAATAATGCAATGATTTATATACATGTGAAACCTTAAAATAATTGCCTGCTTTGAAGATTGTCATTTTCTGGCAGGGAGCGTGTAAGTTGTGGCATTCGCAGGATGCCATGAGGTTGATGTGCATTAAATGTCACTATTGGAGTTGAAAGGAGCATTGAAGAATCATTGTTTGGAAGATTATTTGTCTTCTGGTAGCTTTTACTCTATAAAGACAAAACTTGAAGGGAGGTTTCATAGTGAAATTTTTTATTAGAATTGAATAAATAAAAAATTTTAATAAAAGATTTAAATTAATAAATTAATAAAATTTAACGTGAAAATTAATAATACGTAAAAAAAAATCATTAAAAATATTATTTATAATTTAAATTTAATCTATATTTATTTAACGATAAAAATTTTATAAATATTTTTATTAAAAATATTTATTTATTAAATATATTAAATTTTTTTAAAATTTAACACATTTAATTTATATTATAAAATATTTCAAATTTTAATTTTATTTATTTATTTTTAATAAAAAATTTCATCGAATTTTATCTGTAAAACTTCATATCTAATAACTTCTCTTGTATTATGGTGCAAACATGATAGCATCACAGCAAATATCCAATAAGATATTATTACATTGTCTGACATTTGTATTTTGGTCTGCTTTCCATAAATAAATGAAGCTAGTTTCACTATGCTGTTGAAGTGGTTGAAATCTAATCTGACTCGTGGCCTCATAATTAGGTTTATAATTGAGTTGAGTTGAATCGATATAATAAAAAATTTGAGTTTGAGTTAAATTTATAATTTGAGATTCGATATTCGATTCGAACTCGATTTAGTTTTATTTTTCAAATTCGAGTTCGATTCGTGATCGAATTCGAGTTACTCGAGTTTACTCGATTAAGCTCGATTAATATGTAAAAATAAGTTCGATTCGTATACTTGATAAGAGTTTGATTATTCATGCTCGAACTCGAATTTCGGACTTAAAATATTTTATTAATTAAAATAATTAAAATATATTTAAATATAAAAATTCGATTAAGCTCGCGAGCTATTCGAACTAGATATAAGAATACTCGAATTTAGTTCGATCGATAAGTCGAACTACTCGAGCTCGAGTTCGACTCGATAATAATCGAACCGAATTCAAATTTTTTTCAAATCGAATCCGAATAACTTACGAGTACTAATATATCATTTACATCTTTACTCGTAACATAACAAAATCATTTCACAAGAGCATTAACTGAAGGTTGCATGGTTGGGACAATAGTTTCCCAATGTGAATTGTGGTTACTATTCAAAATTGATTTTTTTTATAAAAGAAATCATAGTCTTAAAATAAAAAAAATTATAAGTATTAAGATTTAAATTTTAAATTTATTATATATTATATTTTAAGAGTAATTATATTAATTAATTAAATTAAGATACAAAGTTATTAAAAATTTATTTTCTTTTATACATAAAGCTATTAAGATTTGAACTCCAATTACTAAAATTGAAAGTCTAGCAACTTACCAACGACCACATGGTGATGGCAAAATTGATCTTTGATAAGTCTTTTAACAGACCTTTCATTTAGATCATCCTGTCACCTAAGCCGTTTAGCAGACCTTCATTTAGATCATCCTGTTACCTGATCAGTTTCTCAGAAGCCATTCATAATGAAAAATATAATACAATCTTATCTCATCCCCGACATATAACAAGAAAACTTCGATCATCCAAGAAACATATATATATATATATATATATAGCAATAAGAATTTAGAAACAAGCATGCTACAATCAACATATATGATCTTCTGAGCTCAAACAATAGCCTCAAGCAGGGGAAAAAGAGTTCTAATTGTGCAGGATTAAAATTTGGAAACAGAACAAGTCTCATGGAATTGCTAGTTCTTGATCCAAAGGCGCTTTATTGTGGACAGGAGGCTTTGTAGGTGGTTTCTGGTAGTCTTCGTTCATAAAATTCATCAGTTCTTTAACAGGCCCAGGAAGCTTTTGGTATTGAAGTTTCTGAAGGGAATTATTATCAGATTCCTGGGGGACTAGTTTTGGGGCTTGGGAAACATTCGAAGCTGCCTTCGTCAGAAACAGGCTTGGAATATCTGGAGCAGAGCTGGTTTGTACTTGGGAGCTAGAAACTTTTAGTTTCGGTCTTGCAGAACTTAGGAAGTTTGCCTTCAACATGTTTTTGTCATCCTAGGTAATCATATTTAAAAATATTGTAATCGGAAAGAAGCACTGTTCTTGAAAAAGGAAGAAGAAGTGAAATAGCAAATTATCAATTAATTGCCAGCAAGATAGAGATCAGGAACCTGGTTTTAAACCTTCTCTTGTGAGCTCCAAATCTGGTTATTTAAAGCATTTATAACCTTTCCTGCATTGAGTCATTGAAATCCTGCATTCCTGATTGAGCAGTCTCAAATTAACTAGACAAAGTTAACACAATCACACAGACATACACCAAAATCAACCCACACTTTGGCTTAAACACAACAGAGACGTTCAAACGGTGTTGTTCCATATATATTGAATATTAAGTTTGCTGTGATCTTATATTCAAGTTGAAGCTTTCTAGGTTAGATGTTTCACATGGAATTTCTTGCTTGTTACTCCCATGCTTATACCATTTTCAAATTTGTCTTGTGGGATAAATTTTTGTTGCTTTACAAAATGAGAAAATTCTTTTGAACATAAAATATATTTTATTAATTACACATAAGTATGATATTTAATTTCACACTTGTATTCCCTAGAATTCCTTATGAAAAGAAGAGAAAAAAAAAATCCGCAAGCAACATTGGTAGGTTGACAAAAAAGAGATCTGTATCTAAAGGATTTCCCTTCATTTCCTGATCAGTTATTCTTAGGCGGATGGGATTTTGGGACATGATAATCAGCACTAAAAGCTGTAAAACCAGCTATTTTGGCCTTCCGATGGCGATGAGGATTTCTATTTCTCAGTTTACAATTTACGTTCAAAATTCCATTCCCTCTGTGGCTACTTTTTTCAACAGATTGATGATGATCTGCACCTGAAATCCTGGCACTCTCTTCTCCATCCGAACCTTCCACTGCCACTGTCTTTTTGTCCAAATCCCATTTCAACATCATTTTCCTTCCTTCAATCCTCCCAACTTCGGCCGCCGCAGGCACAGCATCATAAGCTTCCTGGTAAGACATTTATTTTTTAAGATATTTAAAACTTTAAACTCCCTGTCTAATAATATAAAGGAATGCATTTGTTGTGACAAATTATTCAATAATTAATAACTGTACCTTTCCGAATTTGGGCAGGTTTTTTCTTGCTGGTTCAAGACCACTTCCATCTGCAGCCAGTATTGTCTCTATAACTGAAAAGTTGAAGAAATTAACATTAGTTAAACTTATTCATGACATGAATTATAATCAAAGGTCATGCATGAGACAAGGAATATGAGCTTATATACCTTGGCTTTGTACCAAAACGAACACAAGTACAAAGCTAAAAAACCTTATGGACACCATTTCTGCTTTTCTTTCTTCTTTAGGAATGTTAGTGTGTCCAAGCAACAAAAGAGAGGAATCATATGAAACGAGAAGAGTGACTTTCTTTATAAAGGTTCAAACCCAGGTCAAAGCTAGGGTTCCAACACTCACTTTTTCACCTATTCTTTGATAAAATCGATGGTAATATATATTCAATTCCACGCATTTACTTGGGGAAACTCAAAGTATGAAAATCTATAACATAGCGGTGATGTTGAATCTACTTTGAACGAAAAGGTTGAAAAATGGTTACTACTATATATTTTTGTTCTAGTTTTGCTACAAATCATGTTAGGAAAAAGGCCTATGATCGCGTGAAATGGAAGATACGAGTGTTTACCACTTGTCTGCCGCCATCCATGCAACGAGGAGAGGTTGTTTGGTGGCCAAGTTTTGCCAAACACAAAAACCTAGGGCCCTGGTCAATTTTAAACTGTTTGGAACTCTAGTCCCCATATAAATATATATGTTCTAACAGTTTGAGCTTGTCCCGGGGCTTTTGTTTGTATCAAATATCAATATGATATAAGCTGTGAAAGAAGAATTGGATTCCAAGCAGCCCAACTTGGCTTTGGGCACGGTTTCTCATGGCAATGGAAGGCTGGAGGTTAAACTCATGGTAGTACTACTATAGTTTCACAAGTTTAATTTTCATTCAAATATACTTGATTGAATAATATAGTTGAAGGGTTTGATTTTAGCTGCATGTAGCTTTGACTGAGATTCGGAGGTACCTAGGAATTACAACTATGTTTGGAAAAGCTTGTTTGGCAAAAAAATTACTTCAAGAACTTGACTGAATAGTAAATAACCCTAGGACATGTGAAAAGTTATACATATAGCTGCGTGGAATCACTAATAACCTAGCTGTCTGTCATGATTAACGGTGGATTAATTTTATGATTAATTTATGATTATGGTTAACAAGTTTAGGGCACGAGGGCCATGCTCTTCAACTTTTTTCTATTTGTAGCTTGTGTTCCTTGGAATAGGGAGCAAAACATTTTCACATTTTGTACTTGCATTGGAAATTTGGTCACAAGGCCCTGGATAGTCGGCCATGCCATGTGCTCAAACTTCCTTTAGTTTCGTTAATAGGGTTTTCTTTTAATATATTTATTCTTATTTTGAACGGTGGATGAGAAATAATTTTCATCATGTTATTATGTGATTTTGAGTAGATTTTAATGGGAAGGGATTCTCACCAATCATCTAAATAAAACTTTATTCAGTGTTGAGATTGAGTTATATAAAACAGATATATAATTAATTCAATTATTCAATATAACATTTCATTTTCATTTAAAATTTTAAATTTGAATATGTAGTTTTTAAATGAAATTTTAAATTTTAATGGTTAAAATATCTTTTCAAGGCTATCATAGAGTCAAATTTGTTGCAACAATTTAAAATTGTGCTGAGTTTATTAAAATTTTATATGAAACTTATATTTATAAGTAATGAAATCTTATATAATTTTTTTTTATTGTGATTGAATAGTTATAAGATTATAATAAAAAAACTTAGATGAAATGCGCCCCGAACTAAATGATAATGACGGCAATCTTTCATAATTATATGAAAAAATGAATGCCTAATGAAATGCGTATATACTCGGTGGAAACAAAAAAAAAAAAACATATTGTTTAAAAATAAAAGCCTAAGAAAGGCAATGCTATGGCAGAATTGGCAACCGTCGTGAATGTTTTTATTTTTATTTTTATTAAGAGATTCGAATTCACTCTTTGAATAAAGGATATGTATACATACACACATTTATCATTATATTATTATTATTATTATTATTATTATTATTATTTTTTGGTAAGAAAAATCTAGGGATAAATAAACTATTTAGTCCTCCAGATTAGAGTAAGATGTACCGGTAGATAAGTTGTTCAATCTTTCAAATTAGGACAAGATGTGCCAACAAATGATCATCGGTAAAATTCGAACTCAAGATCTCTTCATCGAAAAAAATAACCTTAACCGATTAAATTAACCACTTGTTGATATATTTTTATTATTTTTCGTTTAAGATGAGGGGTGTGTATGTATATATGTACCCTAATTTGTACGTGAGACTAGCTTTTTCGGGTTAAGGGTTTCTACACATGTGAAAGTGAAATTTGTGTAGTTTACAGTTGCATTGAGAATAAGTTTTGGTTTGCGAGCTTGGAATTCAAAGTGTTTGACAGAAAAGGAAAGTGGTTTGCCTTTACAGAACATGGTCACATGGGACTTAGCTATATTTTTATTTGATCAAGAATTGGACAGTTTATCACTTTCTGTCTTGCAATTACATTATCAGCCTTAATTTGTTATGGTTAATCATAGTTTGAATCAAGGGTAACTGCTTACTTTGTTCTCCTTGGCAAAATAGCACGAGATTGTAGTAGTAATCTTGCTCAGCAGTCTATGCCAATTTTTTTTTCTTTTTATCTTGCATTTTTAGTAAAAATATATAAACTCGATAATTTTACACACGACAAACAAACAATAAAAAAAAAAAATATGAATGTGATACGATTTAAAATTTTGATAAAAATAATATATGAATTTGACAAAAAAAAGTGTTTTATATTTGATATGATTATGTAAATTATCACATGAAATTTTTTTGTAATTTATATGTATTTGATATAAAATAAACACAATTCGTATACACGAATTATCATATATAAGTAAAAATCATTGTGTTTGTGTAGATTACTCAAGTAGTAGCTTTTCTTCATCCTATAAAACTTTTCCTCCTAAATATGGGATGACAAATTGCTAGGCTGCCAAAATTAGTAGATGTTAATTCATTTTGTTAAAAGAGGCTAGGTGATGTAGGTGTTGATTACTCGATTATCATGCCTTGGATATGTTCTCCTTCGACTGACAAGTTACTAAGAAAAGGCAGCAACATGAAGATTAGGGATTTCTTTTTTTTTGGCCAAACTTGAAAGATTTTATTCATCGCCGCGTACAGTATACTCACTTTTCCTGCCCAGAACATACAAATGAGGAGGTTATGTGAGCCCTCCATGCTCTACGTTCTATTTCTAGTACTATCTGTTGGTTGGGGCTGGTAACCCATCCTTGTCCAGAATATAAACCAAGGAAGATGGGGCATCATAATCCAATTACACAAGCACATCTCCCTTCTATACTGTCCTGCAATCCAGGCTTTGGCAATTTTGATGGATTCCTGGTTTTTGATATTAAAATCGATATTGTTCATGCACGAATACTGTTCACACGTGTGGTAATTGCTTTGGAAATGTTTCTAAAATATTGAAAAAATATTTTTTTTTACTTCCAACAATATCCAACAAAAATGTACTTATCAAATATGTTTTTTCTCTAAAAAAAAAAAAAAAAAAAAACTCCAACAGACCCTTAGTTGTTGGGTTATAGATTTCGTGATGCTGAATCTAATGCAAAGTAAGGTCCGTAGGCCTACACCACAATAACCAAGATTGTGGGATGGGTCCTGAAAGTAAGGCCCATAGGCCTCATTCAACAATACCTCCTTTTCAGGTGCATCCTAAACCGGTTCTTACTCTGCTAAACCTGCCTGAAGGTAATGGCTGGTGAAAGCGTGGACACTACTTCTCTTGATGATGAGGCTCTTGACACAGAGGCAGCACAAGATAGATTCATCTTCCGGTTCATTGCATCCTGCTGCAGTGGTCAGTCCTTGAAAATCATAGTAACCTTGTCATGGGATGCAATCATTTTCCTTATTTACACTTGCATTATATCACTTATTCAAACCAGTTAAGCTTGTTTCTGGTGGTTCTTGCATTGCAGGTGACAAACTTGAGAGAGATATCGCATTTGTGCACTTTCAACTTGCCTCATGTTAAAATTTTAAACAATATTGATCATTTCATTTTTTTCGTATCTGTTTTCGCCTTTAGAATTATCAAATCTACTTAATCCATTTTTGAAGTTACCAAATAGTAAGTAAAGAAGGCTGGGGAGGTGACTCAATTACAATCTCAGGGTCCATCGAATCCATTTTCGAGGGCTTCAAACAAGGAGGAAGCAAAGAAGGTAGAAGAAGTAACAGGTGTACAAATCTCACTGTCCTAATCCATTTTTGAAGTTCACATTCAAGTGAAATTGTGTTGGTTTTGCAAGAAACAACTAAATCAGGCAAGACAAAGGTGAAACAGACATTAACAGGTTCCGCTGTTAAGATCTCAATGAGAAGTCATAAATTTCACATAATTGGTATTGAAATATAAATATTTATATTATTTTTTAAATATTTTTTACGAGATAAAATCTTAAATTTTAATAAAATTAAAGTGAATAATATTTATAAATTATTGTGAATCGTAAGATTAAATAAAAACCATCCTAAAAATTTTCATGAGTGAAAAACTAGTGTTATGTAGAAATCGTTTTTGACTGAAAAAACCAATAAAAAATTGGTTTATAAGTTAAATTAATTTTAATTTTTTTGTTATACATATTAAATCGATTAAATTGATTTAAGCGATCGGTTTTTAGTTTTAAAATTTATGAATTAAATCAATCGAAAATTTTCATTAAATATTATTAAAATATTTTATATTTTTATTAATATAATTTTAATATGTTTTTATCTTTTATCTTTTGTAATTTACATAAAATTAAAACCGATTATATCAAAAAAATTGATCAAAATTGACAAAATTAAATTAGTTCAATTTTTTAAAATTTTATATTACTATTTAATTGATTCAATTTTATTTTTAATTAAATTAATTTTTAAAATTTTAAATGAATCAACCAATTATTTAGTCTTACCAAAAACTCATAATGTAGGGAAGAAATGGCTCTTCCTACAAATCCACACTACCGCAAAAAGACTTTCTCTCATTAAGAAGTGTACTTCAATGCACCAGCTCAGCATTTTTCAATATTTCCTTTTTTTTATTATTGCTTTTTTTAATATTTAAAGATGTCAAAAATTAAATTTGTTATAATTTAGTATTTTACTAATAGATAGCCTTTATTATTATTATTATTATTATTTATAAGATTATTTTTTATTTAATGCTATAATTGATAATTAATATCATAAGTTTTAATGTATTAAAAAATTACATGATATAATAATTTTTAAAAATATCTTTAAAGCCTTCTATAGTAAATTTCTAAAAAAATTTCAAAATATTTTTTTGATAACATTTTACTCATTACTTTAAAATAGTAAACTTAAATCACACTCCTTAAAAAATAGAAGTTTCACCAAATAAAATGAATGGTTTAAATTCTGTGGTTATAAAAAAATACAGACAAAAATAAATATTGCGCAAGAAAATAAAAGCACCGACAAAATGGTCTATACACAAAATTGGAAGGACAGAAATGTAATTTCATACCTAACAGATCCCTCATTTTAACGTCACCTCTCTCACCAGTTAAATCCGAAACATACGTTCATTTTCAGTTTCAAAACCCCTTTTTTTTTTTCTTCGATCTTTCGTTTCATCAAAACAGAAAAAAAATGGCGTCGGTTTCTTTGCTTCACCTTCACGACCCAGAAGACGACGTCGTTCCCCACCACCACAATCAAACCATAACCCTGGATTCCATCCCGTATTGGTCTAACGAGTTCCACCTCTTCTCTTCCTCCGACCCCGATCTCCCTCATCATGAAGATGACGTGTCACTCACCGATTCCCTCATTATCAACGGCCCCGATCTGTTCGATCGCCGCGAGAACCAAGTCAATTTCGTCATCGATCTATTCCACCAACGCGTCGAACAATCTAAGGTCGTTTCCAATAATACCCCCAATAATGATACCAATTCCGGTAACCACAATGGTAATAGTGTTAACAATGATGATGAAATCAATGCTGTTGATTTGGTTTCTGATGCTTTAACTGAATCGGGTTTTGGTGTTATTGAGGGAAATCATGAGCTAGATTTAGGGTTGGCGTTAGGGTTTGATTCGATGGATACTCGTGAGAGTGATGTTGAGATTGATATTTGCGGTGACGATGACGATGACGATGACGATGACGATGACGACTTCTTCGTGGAAACGAGGGTTTCTGAGTTGAGTGCTAGTGAGGCTGCATCCAATTTTAGTAGTTTTGAAAAGTTTGGGGATAACATTAGGGCTGCTGGATTTAGATCCGATTCGGATGGCGATGAGGAGAATGGGAATGCTAATGGGTTGTTAACGATTGATTTGAATTCAGGGGATAATTATGGAATTGATGATCATGTTAATGATGGTTATGACGTTGATGTTGATGACGGTGATGTGAGTGTTAGTCTTCCATTTCGATGGGATTCGCTTCAGTTGGAGGATCGTAGGGAGGCGAATGAGGATTTCGAGTGGGAGGAAGTGGATGAGAGGGTTGATGAAAGGGAGGTTTTAAGCGTGCTTGTTGATGGTGATGATGATGAGAATTCGGTTTCGCTTTCCATTTCTCCTATTATTGCCCCTGAAGATGCAGTTAATTTGGAGAGGGCTGTCAGTTTGGGAACTTTAGGGTGGGAAGTTCTGTTGAATGGTAATAATTTGGAAACAAACCCCGAGATGGATGAGAATGCTGAGCCATTATTTTTTGATCGTGATGACTATATCTATACTGCAGAATATGAAATGTTGTTTGGACAGTTTGCTGAGAGTGAGAATGCATTTATTGGGAGGCCTCCGGCTTCAAAATCTGTAGTTGAGAATCTTCCGTCTCTGGTTGTGACTCAGGAGGATGTGGTGAATAATAATGCACTTTGTGCAGTTTGTAAGGATGAGATTAACCTTGGTGAAATGATGAAGCAGCTGCCTTGCACTCACCGGTACCATGGGGATTGCATTATACCCTGGCTGGGGATAAGGAATACCTGCCCAGTTTGTCGTCATGAGTTGCCTACAGATGATGCCGACTATGAAAGGAGGAGGTCCCTAAGAGCTGGTGTTGCACCGTTATGGTAATTTATGGTCATATGTGATTTCCAAGCTTTTTGTTGAGCACTAGGTTGTTAAGAATGTAAATATTGTTGCTGCAGTGAGTCAGTATGTCTTTGTGAGGATCATGCTATTCTTCGCAATTTTATAAGTATTTTATATGTTCTTTTAATCCTTTTTGTGGTATAAGACTGTTCTATGACTGAATTGTACCATGAGGGTTTTTGGATTGGAATAATTGTCCACTATTTATGCATCGACTGTGGTTGCCTTGCCTGTGCACCAATATTATTTTGCTTCAATTCTGTTTTATCCTATCCAAAATACATGATTATGAGGAATTTAGGATGTCATGTATGTGAAGTATAATATTTTATGCTGTTATTGTTTCTATTTAGTTTAGCTATTATTTTAGGAGTTTTGCCCGAAGAAGTTATGTTTTGGATAGCTAAGTTCATGAATTGGAAATAGGTCTGGTTAATTTATTCAAGTTGGCAGGGGTATGTTGGATGATTTTGGTATGAAATTGGCTGACAAGATGCATGGTTCGTTCTTATTTAGTCAAGCATGCATGATTGCATGGGGATTTGATGTGCAACTCAGTGAGAACAAATTTGTGGTAGGTGGTGTCAAGAAAGCACTTGGTAAAAGAAAATAGTGGGTTGAGATTTTGTGAAACACCACATAAATATTGTTATGTTCTTTGTTGAATTGATTATACTAGTTGGCTGACTTTTAATTATTAAGAATTTGTATTCTCTACATGTGTTGTTCTTCCTATTCACTGTAATTATTACCCATGGATTCTTTCCTTCTTTTTTTTGTTTCTTCAAAATAATTTGAGAAAACTACAAATTGAGAATTTTGTTTAATTCTTTTTGATAAAAGCCATAGAAAGAGCAAAAGTTTCTATAACTAGATAGCTGTCCAAGCCTGAAAAGTGAAAGAACAGCCCAGTATTTTGAAGAAACAAAAGAAGGGGTCGGAAATTTATAACAAATGTTTTCCAGGCATACATTCTTTTCCAATATGTGACAAAATTATTCCCCTTTTTAGCAAGATTTACACCAGTACAACTGCCACCTCCTTTGCCACCTGCAGCTGCCTTCCTCGACCTTGAATTGGCGGCTGAACTGGCTGCATCGCTAGTGTGGGATTCACAGAATTACTTAGCCTGATAGTAGAATTTTTTTTGTTGATCATCCATTGAAATAGCTAGTTATTGGTTTGCTTATCATCCGTTGAGATTCATTGATGGAACAACTGGGTGGCTTTTTCACCGTGGCAGCCTTTTTCTGTTGTGGCTCCAATGCTGTACGGCGGCTGTTTATGCCATCTCCTTTTGAATCAACTGTGAATGCGATTTCTTATGTGTTCTTCCAGTAAAATTTTAAAGAATTAAAAGAATATATATCGTCTTTAAGTTGTGATATGACGTGATCATCCTCTCGAAAGATGATCCAGTAAATTGATAAAGGAACAATGCCACGTATGTTCACTAGTCTGATACTCGAAGAGGTAATTCCATAAATAGAAAAACCCTATCATCACTGGAATATGGAGCTTATAAACTGCAATTTTTCCTTTAGAAAGGGATAAAGTTAGGTTTGACCGAATCCAAGGTTAGCTTAGTTCATAGTGTAGCCCTTAAAAAATGTCATCCGATAGGTTTCAGTTCAAATAACCCAGTCCCTTATCCGGGTTGCAGCATACGTGTAAAAAAAAAAAACATGGTTTGACCATGTCTTCGCTACATTGCATACTTCAAATCAAGTTTGGATAAGAGACAGCTGCTTGCACAATGGTAAGTTGTCTGCCCCAACAAGTTTAAACAGATAAAAATAACAAAATACATCATGTGGTGCATGGTACATACACATTATACATCAATCTATTTCTTAAGAACAGAAAAAACATAATAATAATAATAATAATAATAAAAAGCCATTTACCTTAGATTGCAGATTGATTGAAGCTGTTCTTTGACACCATTTTGTGGCCAACTTAATGCTTCCCACCATACTTGTTCTGCTTCAATTGATTTCAGATTTGCTGCATTGTCTTTGTCAAAAGGCAGTGATTTCAATTCAGGGCACTTGTAAACTTGAACCTCTTTCAGCGAGGGCCACGCCAATGACTTATCTACAGATATAGTCCTTAGTTTTGGCATCTCAATCAGTATCAATGTCTCTAGATTCGGAAAAGCAGGTGAAACTTGGCCAGCAGTGTCAGCTTTCTCAATTAGCTCTTCAATCTCAGCGCAACTTTGAACTGCTAGTTTGTGGAGTTTTGACAGATGTTGAATCACCCCGAGGGAGAAAATTTTTCTCAACATTGGGCAACTCGTCACCACCACTGTGTGCAACTTAGAAAGACTGTTGGTTGAGAGGAAGCCCTCAAAAATGGTTTGCAGACTCCGCAAATTCACCAAATGCAATTGCTCCAGATTTGGTAGGATGACTCTACTTTCTGTCCTGTTGCCGTTTGCAATAGTTGTCATTTTGTTGCACCTTTCAATTAGACAACCACGAATCCTGTTAAAGCTAGCAACATTCACGAAATCCACCAGACTCGTGATATCTTTGTGTTCAACCAATTCCAATGCATCAGTTTCAGGAAGCAGATCACAAATGATTGAGTAATCACTGTGATTGCCATGGAAATATCCCAAATACCGATTGATTTTGTACTTAAAATACTCAAGAATTTGAGGACGTTTCCTGTTTTGGAACCAACGAAGAATCGAAAGGAAGTCAGTTGTTGGCGGTCCTTCCATGATGGGCTCTGCAGCATAAAAGCCTTGAGGACCTCTGATTTAGGGAAGCAGATTCTGAGAGTAGTTAGATTTTTCAAGGTAGCCACCTGCCTCATTACATCTACAACTTCCTTGCACCAATGGTCATAAGAACCCACATCAATCATCAATTCTTCCAGTTTGGCGAGCAATGGAATCACGTCACAGTCAATGTCCATATCTTGATAATCATTTGGGTTGCCAGGTTTATAGTATGAAACTCGCAAGCACCTTAAGTTAACCAGTTTATGGATATGAAATGGAATGAAGCTTATCCTGCAGCCTCTAATGTCAAGCACCTCGAGACAGTGAAGTTCTCCAACATGGGGGGACAACTCTGTTAGATGGATGCAATTATTTAAGTAAAGCCCCTTAAGACCTGTCAACATTGCTAAAGATGATGGCAGTGATTCAATCCCAGTTCCATATAGGTCCAAAACCAAAAGTGACTTCATATTCTCAAAAAAAGATTGGGGGATTTCTGTCAAAGTCGAATTTCTCTGTAGTAATAGTGACAAAAGCATGCTGCAATCGGGGCTTTCTGGCAAGTCTGTTAACTTTTTGTCAATCATGGAGACCCTCTTTGCTTGTTTCCAATCATTTTCTTCCAAGCAATCAGGTGAATTTTCATTCATCCCAGTCAAGAATTTACAATCAGGATCTTGTGAAGAAATATACAAAGCAACCTGTCGGATACTATTGTTCATTTGAACAAAAATCATCCTTTCACCCTTCTCAAGTAATGACACATTAGTTAGATACTTTAATGTGTCATACCCTTCATCACGAGCATCTTGAAATCTCCTCTTCTCATCGGTATTGCTATTGCCAACGAGTCCTTCAGCAGTCCAACACTCCAGTAAATAATCTGTATAAATCTTACTCTCTGCTGGATACAATGCACCATACAGGAAGCATTTCCTTTTCTGATCATCCTTTAGTTGATCATAACAGAACTTCAAGAATGAATGCAATTCAGTTAAGCCTGGAATCTCAATTTCTGGCCACTTCCGTAGGTCTTTTAACCCTTTCCTCCATTCCGACACACTATCTTTCAACTTGAAAGCACCTGCCACTGTCTTGATCAAAAGCGGGAGTCGATCACACTCTTTAGCTACCAGCTGAGCAACTGGTTCAATATCAGGGAGATCCACGACATCAATGACCATCTGCCTAAACATCTTCCATGCCTCGTTTTGTGCTAGTGGGCGGACCTCAATCAATCTGTCAGCCATTGAAGAACAAACATGACGAAATTCAGTTGTCAAAACCACTTTACTGCCATTTTTGTTGTTAGGGATTCCAATATCTTCCAACTCAATTGAGTCCATCACCTCATCCAAAAGCAGCAAATACTTCTTGTTATTCAACTCTTCTAATATTGCTTGAGCAACATCCTCAGGATGGACAATGCCTTCCATTTTTAGTTTAAGCCGCCGAGCAATATCCACTCGCAATTTTTCCTCACTCCTCTCACTAGAGAAATTTGCCCAAATGACTATATCAAACATTTTAGCTACTTCATCATGGTTATTTAAGTTCTGCATTATTGTTGTTTTCCCAACACCCAACGGGCCCCAGATCCCAATTCCTTTCAATTTGTCATTTCTCAACAGCTCCAATACTTGCTCCAGTGGCCTCTGAAGGCTAGGAAATCCTTTGATCTCTGGCGCATTCACCTTCAAGACGGGTTCTAAAGGTTTATCAACCAAAAAACCTCCTGTAAATTCCCCCCCTTCCACAAGCTTTTGAATTTCTTCACGCATTTTCACCAGTTTTTCACTATAATTTGATCGTCGCTTCACATGAATGAATCTGGATGATAGCCTTCTATGATCTTCTTCAATTCGAACTTCTAATTCTTTGGCATTGTGAAGAATCTTGTTAACACTGCGTAGCCATACATCATAACTGCAAGTAGTTGTCTTCATCTTATGTTTCTTGACTTCCCTTTCATAATCATCCTTAAGAGCCTGGAGCCTTGCTACTTCATATCTCAACATTTCGTAGTTGTTCTCCATACTCTGTGATAAACTGACGTTGCTTTTAGCATAATGAGTTAAATCTGCCCCAACTTGGCTGATGGCTCCCGCGAGATAGGAAGACATTATGTTGTCAGCCATCAGGAAATTAACTTGATCCTGCAAGAGCAACAAGGAATTCACATGGTAGTAAAGTTAGATGCAATACGGACAAGTGTTACTTTCATAAGATGTTTTATTTGGTCATACTCACTTATGTTGGTATATTGTTGTGAAAATTATTACTAATTGCAAGTGCACAATACCGCATACCAAGTAATATAAATGATAAGTGAAGTATCATTCCCACATATGCAATTTCTTTAACCCCCTACCTGCAACCAGGTTTTCAGCCTATGTATGCATTACTCCAGATATATATAATTCATGAATGGAAATTGATTCCAACACCTTTTTACTTCCCTCCTATAGTTTTGTTTTTAATTTTATTTCCCTTTAATATTTTATTTTTATCCACTAAATTAGGCCTTAAAAACATAAAATTAGCCAACAATCGCGTCCAGTGATCAAGGTTCAGAGAGTTTCAAGTTACAAAAAAAAAAAAAAAATTATAGATGTGAAACTACGATGTTCAATATATTCCCTGTAAAATTTGCTACTAATATAATTAGATCAACCTATGGGACCAAACCTATATAACTAGATCAACTTATGGCTCAACTATTGCAGCAAGCAACAGATCCAGAGAAAACAGAGGATTCAGCTATCTACCTGTGGCTGGGAAGGACTCAACTATTGGAAGCTATATTATACTTGCTTGACGGACTCTACTTCTCCTTCTGCCTGGAAAAAAATGCAAAATATAAAGTCAACAAGGGTTCCATTCAAGAAGAAAGAAGGTTGGTTTCACAGGCATCGATAGAGAAAGAGAGGAGTATAGTAAAATCACATGAAAATCGTCGTCTGAACTGTTGTAAGTTCTGCTCACCGATCAAGTCACTATTGTGATAGATTAGATTGGATATTATACCAAGAGAGTTGACTTGGTGGCTGGCAGGGACAGTGGAATGGTGTGTCGGTTCTGATATTTCATTTTTCCAATTTGGCCAACTAGAGAGTACATGCGTGGAAACCACAAGGGAGATGCTTTGCTAGCAACATTGTTAAGATGAGAGGCATATGGATCAATACTCTCAGTTTATTTATTATTTCTTGGTCCACCCTTAAACATTTTACTTTAAATTTACATGCTTAAAGAAAATATTATATGTCTAAATTTATTCCAATTTACAATTTTTAAACGTCAAATTAATTATATATCAATTTATTTAATGACATATAAAAAAATACAAAAATAAAATTTAAAATTAATAAAAATAAATTTATGAACTTTAAAAAATATATTTTATAATAAATTAATTTTTATATTTTATACATCTTTAAAAAAAAAAAACACACGCACACAAACTCCCTTCTTCCCTCCTTGACTAGCAGTTCCGTTAGTCAGCCGTTTGTGGTCCAACCAAATTGCTTTTTTTAGAAAAAGATCCATCTTTTCTTGCTTTCATGAAATACCTCAAAACATATTTTAAAATTTTCTTTTTCTTTCCTTCGTTCATTTCTTCCTATTTCTATGACGGGTTTTTATTTTCTTTCTCCACTTTGCCAAAAGGTGACATAAATCCATTTATTCATTTGATTTCCTCTTTTAGAAAATGAAGGTTGACTTGGTTTTGTTTGTTTGGTTTTCAAGAATCTTGAAACGGAAGAGTCAAATGAATCCGATTTCTTTTCTTCGAAAAGAGAAAATTTAACAAGGGTCTTTTAGTCTAAAACGGAAAAACAACTTGGTGCTGACTGACGGGAATTCTGATTAAGGGCGATATTGTGCATTTTGAAATTAGAAGGGGATTTGTGTAGTTTAAAATTGTCATTGGGGAAGTTTTTAAAATTCACCAGAAGACTAGACTGCGTTCAAAAACAGTCAGCTGTCCACATCCGTGTTAGACTTCTACATGAATAGATATTGATAAAAAAAAATAATAATTTTTTTAAAGGAAAAGCAATGATGCACGTATCTCTGAATAATTAAATTTATAAAAAAATTATATTAATAATTATTGTTTAGATAAAATATGAAAGGCAAGGGACTGATTTATTATAATATATTTTTTAATTATAAAATTTTTTTTATAAAATTAAATATAATATATTATCTTCCCCTCGCCTCTCCTTCCCTCAATGCAAACACACAGTTACATTTCTCTTTGACAGTAACCCGGACCCAATCAGTAACCAGAGGGAGAGAGAGCGACTCATGGGCTTGTGTTCTAGTCAAACGAGTTACTTGCAGGTGAGTTTAGTAATTCTCTTCAATTTCTTCATCTCTTTGCTTATCAATTTATAACTTTATATGCAATGTTTGATAAGTTGTCCTTTTGATTTATTTCTTAGGCTTAATCGATTAATTCAAATCAATAACCAAAAAAAAATTAAAAGATGGAAAAAAGAGAAGGGATGCATGTATGATTGTATTTTTTTTTTTAATTTTTATTTCATTTTTAACTCTTCATGTTAAAATATATCATGCTCCATTTATTCCACATAAGGAAAATAAAAAAAGAAAAAAAAGATGAATGATATGTATACTTTTTTTTTGGTGTGTATGTCTATATTTGTAGGGTAATCACACAAATAATCCCTTAAATTTATTAAAATTTGGATAATTTACACCTTTAATTTCTTAATTTTTTGTTTATAGTGCAAATCCATATGTTTATACTTAGCTTGTTGTAATTCCAATAAGAAATGATGTTCTTAAATCAATTTATTTGTTTGAAATATTGAATTGGAGAAAATTTTTCTATGAAAATCACCAAAAAAAAAAAAAATGAAGATTGCATATATTTTTGCAGGAGTAGTAGAAATTAACTTATCTTTAATTTCTCCAGAGATTATTTGGTCAATATACATAATGAAGGAGATTATATTTTGTTCTTCAAATTGTAATTGATGATTTACAGAGTATGTTGTGAGGCAAGATCCTTTGGAATCGACTGAGAAACTTCTGTAGTAGCACACATCATACTTCAGCCAAAATGCAGCAGTCTGTTCCTAAGGCAAGTGGATCAGCATTGACTGAGCTACTAAAGGAAGAGAAATGGGCAGCCAAAGAGATCCATTTAACGGATGATAAACATAAAGTGTCTGACCTACCAAAATCTCCAAACTGCTCTTCATTGATTGCGTTGTATTTGCAAGGGAATTATGAGCTGACGGCTATTCCTCCCCTATTCTTTCAGCGCATGGCCCTTCTCCAAGTATTAGATTTGTCCCATACTAGCATCAAATCTTTGCCAAAATCTCTTCCCAAGTTGGTTTCACTAAAAAAACTCTTGTTACGAAATTGTGAACTCTTCATGGAACTGTCACCTCAGGTTGGTAAACTCAAAAATCTCGAGGATCTTGATCTTGATGAAACAGAGATCATGGATCTGCCAAGTCAGATTGGAAAGCTAGTCAAGTTAAGAAATTTGAGAGTATCATTTTATCATATCTGTGGCAAAAAGAAGTCGAAATCAAACATTCTGATTCACCCTGAGACAATATCAATTCTCTCGCAACTTGCTAAATTAAGCATTGATGTGAATCCGGCAGACAAGAGATGGGATGATTCTGTGGAAGCCGTTGTGAAGGAAGTATGCAACTCAAAAACATTGAAGACTCTTAGCTTGCACCTGCCAAAATTCCAACTTTTAGATAATATATCATTGATATATCCTTCATTGTCACACTTTAGATTTACAGTTGGCCATCATAAAAGGAGAATCATATCTCGTGTACCTCATGAAGTTGAAGCAGAATACAGAAGTTGGGATAAGTGCTTGAAGTTTGTGAATGGTGAAAACATCCCAATTGAAATAAAAGGGATACTTAAATATTCTTCGTCATTTTTCTTGGACCACCATGAAACTGCTATGAATCTATCTGAATTTGGGATCAAGAATATGAAGAGGCTAAAATTTTGCTTGTTGACAGAGTGTAATAAGATGGAAACGCTAATTGATGGAGAGATGCATGATGAAAGAAATGAAGATGATCAATCTGAATCTGACCCTGATTCAATAGAACATGTCCTTGAATCTCTAGAATGTTTGAGCATTTATTACATGGAGAATTTATGGAGTATTTGGAGAGGACCAAATCATTATGGATGTATGTCTAATTTGAAATTCCTAGCTCTGCATGCATGCCCCCAGCTGAGAAATATTTTCTCCCTTACTTTGCTTGAAAATTTTGTCAAATTGGAGGAGATTATTGTTGAGGACTGCCCCCAAGTCACCAGCCTGGTAAGCCGTCCATCTGTCAAGCCAATGATGTCAGATAAATTTCTCCCTAGTTTGAAAAGATTGCTGCTTCTCTACCTTCCTGGACTGGTCAGCATTTCTAATGGTCTATTAATAGCACCAAAATTAGAAAGCATAGGCTTTTATAATTGCCCGAAGCTTAAAAGCATATCAAAAATGGAATTGTCAAGCAAAACTTTGATGATAATCAAAGGAGAATGTCAGTGGTGGGAAGATTTGAAATGGAATGAAAGAGAGTGGGGAAATCGGCCAGATTATCTGATGCGTATCTTTTCCCCTATCAGTAATGAGAAAGATGTTATGACCCAATTGACAGAAGACAGGGATCTACTTGAAGCTACTAAACAAAATGAAGTTCAACAACAAGGTAATATATCTTTTGATCTTAGTTTTTTTTCTTTTTATTAATCATCCAATTTATTAGCTTATGTGTGAGATCAATTTAATCAGTACTTTAACTTTTCTTTTTCTGGATAACATGAGTCTGAACTTTTTTTTTTTTTTTTTCTGATAACATGAGTCCGGAACTTTTATTTTTTCATGATAACATGAGTAAAATTTTATCATCCTAAAAAAACTAAGTGGAAGAGACCAAAGCCAAGTCATAACATAAAAAAAAAAGTTTGCTAACAACTGATGTGCAGCGAAGGTTTTAACATTGCCCATTTTGAGTATTGGTAGATGATGAAAAGTTGCTCAAAGTTTCAACAGAAGATCATAAAGGCCAGTGCTCAGGTAATTTTTCTTTGCAGCCCTTATGAGATGACTCTTCTTATTTTGGGTGTCTTTAACTCTTTTAGGCAATTACGGTTTATTACTGTTAGATTATAAGGAGGAGAGAATAAGGGGGACAGACGTGACAAAGTCTCCTTCGTCTTGCATACTTCCATCCAATCCATTGACTGGTACAGACGTGACAAAGTCTCCTTTGGCATGCATACTTCCATCCGATTCATGGACGGGGACAGACTCGACAAACTTTCCTTCGCCATGCATACTTCCATCCAATCCTTTGAGGACATCTGATGTAAGTACATATCAATATACAGAGCAACCAAACGCAACATTCATAGTTTTATCTTACAATCTTTCGTTTTGTTTGGGTTTTTAGTTTTACTATCATGACGGTCAGTCAATCTGACTGGAAATACTGGATCTCCTTAAACCACAAAATTAGAAGCCTTAACTTGACAATTTGCTTGGCCGGTTAAGAAGTGAAACCCTAAATTTTGATTGTGTACAAATTAAAAATATGCAACTTAATTTAGCAATTGAACTATCTTGATTGTTTTTGTTTGTCTCATTGTAATTTTTTTGAATACTTGTGTCTTAATGATTTTTTTTTTATTTTATCTAGATTACCTTTTTCTTTTAAATAGAAAAACTGTGTAAATCTTGGATATACATACCCATGCAAGCATATATAGCCAAGCGGCCAGAATTTTGTTACATTTTGGTCTCAGTCTAGGTTTGATCCTCATATTGAGGCCAATATAAGGCAGATTTGTACCGCATCTCCTTCCCCTTCCCCTTCTCAATTTCTCGCTTCCCTTCCTCTCTCTTTGTTTGTTTGTTTTTATTGCTACTTTTTAAATTTTACATATATTTTGTGCTGTTAAAATTTTTTTGAACCTGAGACTTGACTCAATTGCTTCATGAATCTGGAACTTAAATTCATTTTTGTGCCACTTTTTGTGTTGAGGGGCAAAATATTTTTCAAGATGGAATGGCATGTCAGGGTCAAATTGACCAAATCAACAAGTTAAGTCCTTTCCTTAATAGTGTTAAGGATTTAACCGTAATCAACATTTTATGAAAGTGAAGGATACTTGTAATTGAAGCAGATGGACTAAATTTAACAAATATAGCAGAATCAAAACGGGGATGTTAATCATGATGTTTTGTTTATTATGATGCCAATTAGCGTTACTGGATTGATACAATTTTTTATCCATAGTTTTAATTACATACAGGTCGGCATATCTAATTACAACTCCAAAAAAGGTTATAGCAGAATTCTCTGATTTTATAAACAAACCTTGTAGTAACGAGCATGATTATAATTTATCGTCATCCCCACAAGGATATCTTAACCTTCAACAACCATAATTCGAAGTGTATGTAATTTGATTTTATTAATTTGAGTCAAATCTTATTTGTCAGCCTTGATTTTCCATTATCATTACACTGAATTTGTTCTCATTTCAGGCACCAAAACAAGCATTGAGCCTTTTTTCATCAGAGAAGAACAAGAGGCTAGAAGACGGTTACTTTGATCTGGCTTCAGAAATTTGTGAAGTAGATGTTGATGAAGATGAACCTAAGGCCAAAAGAAGGTCAGTTAAGCATTTTTATTGATGTACTCTGTGAAGTAGACAATGCTGTTCTCTAGTGATACTTGTCACTTTTTAAGCATTTTTATCCAACAGTAGTGCCCTTCACTTCCTTAAACCAGAAGGGTTACTTTTCTCTGTTTGCAGTCCCCTTTCCTCCAATTTAAAACACCTTTAAATGTCTTTCAGTCTTCACACGAAGGATGAGGTTGAACTTGTGAAAGTCAATTATGCAAGTGGTTTGGTCAAATAGAATTAAGCTTATGGGTAAGGTTTTATGAAGGAGAATTTTAATGGAGTGGTTTAACATTTTGTAGCAACTGTACTGAGAACGAAAACAAGGGTCTCATAGGTTCTGCGAGCAAAACCATGAGAGGGCATAGAGTTGCATTTCGAACCAGAACCAGAACCAGAAGCAGCAGTGCGGTACTTGATGATTGTTATAGATGGAGGAAATATGGACAGAAAACAGTCAAGGGTAATCCCTATCCAAGGTGATTACTTCACCTGATATTGTTTAGGAACTTCCAAAGTTGCTAAACAGTTTTGTTGATTTAATTACACCTTTTTCTGTGTCTTTATCCACTCTGTATAGGTGCTACTACAAATGTTTGACAAGTGGTTGTCCAGTGAGGAAAAGTGTTGAGCGAGACTACCAAGATAAGAGCTTTTTGATCACCACCTATGAAGGGGTACATAACCATTGCTGTTATGACAGGGGATTGTATCATTTGCACATTCGTCGACTCTGTAATGATCATAGGGCCAATCAAATGGAAGATGCTGGTGATTCAGCTAAGATTATCGGCCCTACAAAAGGTGGGGAGGCAGTATCATTCCTTGATCATCATATGATCAATTATGCAAATTAGAGAGTGATGATGTTCACTGAACCTTGAATCCTACACTAATAGGAATGATTTTATCCTCTCTGTTTTGTCATTATAAGTTGATGGTTAATCCCTAAAGCAGAAAATTTCACAGGGATATCCTAAATCATGTTCAAGTTTACAACAATTTTGGGACCTGATACATCATTTCATGCGAGTGTGTGTATATAAATGCTTAGGGAGAGATTAAATGTTAATATGAAAAAAGAATAAAATGAATTATGCCAAAAATTGTATCAAAAAGAGGATAGTGGTGGAGGATTGTGCTCAACTCTTCTGTTTCTCTCATATGCTAGCACTAGAAATTATATGAGAAACATTACACATATTCAATGCCTAAAAAAATGTTTGACAAAAATTGTTAGTGATGTCTGGTGCATTTGAAATTGGCAGGATACGGAGATGTATTTGAAGCATCAATACAAGATAAAGGTGCGCATCCAGGTAATTAATTCTTCCTAACCTTAAGGTTTCTAATTTTTTTTTTTTGCTGGCAACTAAGTCTAGATGCAGATAGGGAAACACAGCTATCACCGAATGAAGAACATTTCTTGAAGTATGAATCTCCCATGTCATATTACAAGTTGAGGGTTAATATTAAATAACCAAAAGCACTACTGTTTATTTGGAAAGAGAGTCTACTCCTATTGATGCATTTGAAATTGGCAGAATATGCAGGTTTTCTTGAAGCTTCGATACGAGATGAATCCCAACAATCAGGTAATTGTTCAGTTCGAGTCTTTGAGAGGATGTTTTATTTGCATTTCCTAGTTTAACCCATAGGCACTCTCATTTAGTTAAGAGCAGAAAATCAGCTGATGCATATACTTGGAGGTGTTATGGGATCAAAGGATTGACAGGAAACAGAAGACGAAGTTATTACAGGTGTGCATACCCTGGTTGCCCAGCTAACAAGTCAGTTGAGAGGTCATTGGAGGGGCAGATAACCCAGGTCATTCATAAAGCTTGGCACAACCATCCTGAGTCACAGCCTACTAGAACTTCATCACTATCTGCCTTTTCTCACATAATCCGGGCTTCCAATCATCTTACAATCAAAATCCCAGATCAGTCCTTTGTCACATATGAAGGTGGACATATGGACGCTGAAGCTGGATCAGTTGTTTTTATGAGATCACTAATGGATAAAAAATTTGATCAGCCTTCTGATAGACCTAAAGCAGACATTGACGAAGATGTTCCAAAGGCCCAAAAACGGTTAGTTAAAACAAATTCAAGCAATATTATAAAGTTTTATCTGAGATTTACAAAAAATGGTGTTAAAAATTTGATGTTCTTGGATTTTGCATGATCTAACTAGAATTCTCCAACAGTTTCAGGAAATGTTCAAAAGCAAGTGTTGTCACAGTAACGGTCGGAGCCAACAATTTCAGGGAGATGGTTCAAAGCATGACAGGAATGCCTGCGAAGGAACTACAGGAAGAAAGAAAGCTGACTGCAAGGAAACGGTGTGTAATAGAAGTACAGAGAAAAAAGAAAACTGAGTGCAATAGGTAGGAAGGAAGAGCAGGAAGAAACAGGGCAAGTAGTAGACGTATACTTTGAAGATACCAGTTTAATAAGATCGGTTGGAGCCTAAAATAAATTATTTTTCTTTTCACTTTTTTCTTTGTTTGGTAGGAAAGAAATAAGTAAATTTGTACATTTTCCCTCTAAATTCAATTTAAGAGGAAAATACTCATTAAACTTAAATTAATGATTGTATTTACTTTACCCTTAATATCTTTTTTTAATTCTATTTTCTATCTTTCATATCAATCACAATGAAGAAAAAAAAAACTTTTTTTCACTTTTTTTTTCTTTTCTTTTTTTTTTTTTTTTTAATTTCCTATCAAACATAATATAAAAGTTGATAAGATTGGCACTATAAAATAAAAAAAATTTATGATACGCATTCTAGGAGTAGTGCTGACTAAAATTTAAAACATGGCATGCAAGCATGTATGCCTGCCAAACATTTTATGTCTTCATAAAATTAGTTAATCTAAAATTTTAAAATAATTAATCTAATTACATAATTTGATAATATTCAAATTAAACATGTTATTACTATTAAAAATTAATTATATATCTTTGTACAAATAAGTTGAGATAGATTAAGGATGCAGCTATCTACCTGGGGGCTGGAGGGACTCAACAATTGGAAACTTTATATACTTGCTTGCCAGACTCTCTTTCTCCTTCTGCCTTGAAAGGGTTACAAAATTGAAGCCTTTTCCTACACCAAATATCTTCCATTCAAGAAGCCTAGAGAGACAAGATAACACTAACTTGTTGAATTTTTGTTCTTGTTCAAAAACTGAGTTAAGACTGAATCAGATTAACAGTGACCCAATGAAAAAAAAAAAAAAAAAAAACTAAAGAAGAAAGAAGGATGGTGTCACAGACATGCATAAAGAAAGAGAGGAGTGCAGTAAAATCACCTGAGAATAGTCGTGGAACTGTTGTAAGTTCTGCTCCGCGATCAAGTCACTGTTGTGAGAGATGAGAAGGAACTATAATTGGTCCAGACTACCAGAGTTGGTGGGTGGCACAGATAGTGGGATGGTGTATGGATAGTGCTGGGTAGTTTCTCATATTTCACTTTTCCAATGTTGGCCAACAAGATTTTTCATGACAAGTATATATATATGCATGTATTAATGAATAAGTGAACGTATATTATTTTGATGGTTATAATTCTGTACGAACAAAACACAAAATACAGGTTGGACTTTGGAGTTGTCTGCTTGTTGACTCCTTGGTCCTTTCGTGGAACTAGAGAAGAAATTTCCTAACCATCCAACTGAAAGGAAATAGAAAAGAAGCCGGTGGTTTTTTCCTTTTTTTTTTTTTTAAGAAAAAAAAAAGTTCCTTTAAGGTAAGCTAACCTAAGGGACCCTCAACTTATTAAGTGTCAAACTGTTGTTAAACAAAAAGGATCCTTCAATTATTGGGGTATATTTTATATACCCCAGTTTTAGAGTTTGAGGATAGAATTTGGATTGTGAGGTTCAAAAAGATTCAGCTAGCAATCTCGACTTCAACTCCCCTTGTAACTTCTACTTATCTTTCGACAACAAGGAGGACCCAATCGCGTTTTATGCGAGCATTTAATCGATTTATGGGCTTCTATTCTTGTCATACAAATTACTTGCTGGTGAGTTCACTAATTCTTCTTTAAAATTTTCACCTCTTTGTTTATGATGGGAGAATTTAAATGTTTGATAAGTTTTCCTTTGATTTACGTGTTAGGCCTTATAATCGATTCATCTTTTATCGTTGTTGACGATAAAACAATTCAAATTCACAAACAAAAAACAAAGTAAAAGATAGCCAAAAAAAAAAAAAAAAAGCCTGCATGTGTGTATATTACATATTCAAATTTTAATCACCATAATTATTTTATATAAATATGATAATTTATTGTTTCGTATTAAATATATGTTAAAATATGAAAATTGGATATGTAAAAATATATGTTTTGATTTTGCTAAATGCATATATAATTTTAATTTTTATTAAAATTAAAATTATATTAAAAAATATTTTTATATTATCTTTATATCATATTATTGTATCATATTTAAAATTATTAAATTTATTCATGAGTCCATACATATCCCTTAATTTATATTTAAAAAATAAAAATTAATTTTAAACAATATAATATTTGTTATCATTTTAATATCTCTTATAAAATTAAAAAATTTCACTATCAATATATTAAATAATTTTTTTATACATATATATATTTTTCGTTTTTGGTTACTTAATTTTCTTATTGCTAAGGATTTTTAATATTAATGTAAATATACGTTTATATATATATATATATATATCTATACTATATATTAAAATTATCCCTTAAAAAATAGTTTCTTTTGATACTTGTCCAAATTACTAAATTACTATTTTACCCTTCTAATATTATAACATTATTATTTTACCCTTTAGTTAAAATAAAAAAATAAATTAAAATATCTATGATTTATAAATCTTCATTAAAAAGTTCCCAGTATAGTACAATGATCATTTTACCCTTTTTAAATAATAAAAAAACTATTTTACCCTTTAGTCAAAATAATACAATTAAATTAATGTTAATAATAAAAAAAATTAAAAATACATTAAAAGAATTTTCAAAGGATTATATTTTGACACCTTTTCAATATTATAAAATGATCACTTTACCACTTCTAATATTACAAAATTGTCATTTTACCTCAAAATATATATATTTTTGGAAATTCTTTTAATATATGTTTAATTTTTATTATCAACATTTTAATTATAGTATTTAAATTAAAGTGTAAAATAATTTGTTTATAATGTTGAAAAAGATAAAATGATCATTTAAAATATTGGATAAGTGCCACTCTTAATCTCTTTGGAGATTTTTTTAATAGAGTTATAGATATTTTAATTTATTTTATTATATTAACTAAAGCGTAAAATTGAAAGGATAAAATGATAATGTCGTAAAGGTAAAATGATAATTTAATAGCTTAGACAAGTGTCAAAAGACTATCCCTAGAAGGATAGTTTTAATAAATAGAATAGTTAAAATAACTTAAAATAATCATTTTATTTGTTAATGAAAATAAAAAAAATTACAATATAAATAATTAAAAAATAAAAAAAATAATATAAAAAATTTTAGAATACCCAAAGATACACTTGTCTAGCATTGTAAAATAATTAATTAATTTTTTTTAATAATAAAAAATGATCATTTTACCTTTTAATCAAAATAAAATAATTTAACATGTAAATAATAAAGAAATTAAAAATTATATTAAAAAATTCTCAAAGAGATTATAATTTGATACTTGTCCATTATTATAAAAATGATAATTATATTTTTAAATAAAAATAAAATAACTTAAAATATAAATAATTAAAAAATTAAAAAGTAAAAAAAAAAATCGGATCTACAAATTTTTTGTAGATCAAAAACCTATATCTAAATTCAACAATTTAAAAAAAAAAAATAACCAAAGACGCATTCTGAAGAAACAAGAAAAATAAAAAGTTTATAATGCAATGAAATGCAGGCGTAAATAGTAGTAGATATAAAATTTTTATTCCTTTTTACTCATCTTGTTTAAATATATAATGTTTGGGTAGCTCCACGCAAGAAAAAAAAAGAAAAAATAATAAATGAATCATATATATTAAGGTAATTTACAGAAATAATCATTTAAATTTATTAAAAGTTTGGAAAATATACACATTTAATTACTTAATTTTTTTATTTTATTTTCATCATTTAATTATAAAAAATTATAATTTAATCATCAATATTTATAAAATTTTAATTTTTATTCAATTATTAAAAACTATAAGAACTAATCGAATGGCTTCTTATGTCTAATCTATTTTACCAAAATACATGTTCAATGTTCATGTCATTTCACATGTCAAAGCACATGGACAGGTGGCATTATCAAATTAAAACAAAAAATTTGAAGGGAAAGATTTTGGAGGAAAAAAATCCAATCAAATAGGGGAACATGTGAAGAAAAGGGCCTACAGAAATCAAGTAAATAAGAGAAGAAAACGAGAGAAAATTTAAAATAAGGAGAAAGAAATCAAGCAAGAGAGATAGAATTACTTGGAAGGAGGTTTTTGGGCTGCAAGAACCACTGTCTTCTGTTGCATCTTAAACTCTAATGGCAGCTGTTTCACTGGCAAGGCTTCCTTCTTGCCTTCCGCTGGAGGTTGCAGCTCACCATCAGTCATATGACCAATTAAACATTTTGAGGGAGGATGATCAATTGCTTTTAGCTGCAATTTGGAAAGTTTTCAAACATTTGTGTTCTTCGAAGCATAAAACTAAGACAAGAATATTTACGTTAATACAAACTATCAAATGCCTCTTATTGTCCACGTAATGTTTGACGAATAAACCCAGAGAAGATCCAGTTAAAAGTAAGAGTGAGTTACTTGGTGGTGACACAACGATGGGCAATGACGTTGAGCAAGAAGAAACTAGAGAAGAAAAGGGACAGTGGTGGATCAAAGAGGGGGAGAGCCATTTCTTTGAACTCTCGTTTTGGATAAGCACTTACTCCAGAACAAACAATCAGGTTTTGGATTTGAACATTCTCTCTTCCTTTCTTTTTAGTTTTGCCATATGGCAACTTGGCGTGTGGGATGATAACACCATACCATGGGACAAATGAAAGTCACCTCGATCAATTCTTAAGAGCTAATAAAAAATTAAATTTTATAAATTAAATCGTGTTTTTTCATAATTGAATTAATCAAAATAAAAATCACAAAAATCGATATATAGTTCTTAACTTTCTAATTTTTGACACTCTATTGTTACTCTCCATTAAACTTTACAACATAAAGTCATTTAAACTGTCATATTTGCATCTTTTTCCCTACTAATTTGATGCTAACATACAAGAAAAAAAAAAAAAAACGTTAACCTCTGCAAATTAAGAAAGGATGAAAGGAAAGAAAATTAGGAAAATCAATATAAAAATCATTTATAATTTCTTTAAGAGGGAAAAAATGCTCACATGACAGGTGCCCTGTTAGAGAAGATGATAATAGATAATATATCTAATTCTACAACAACTGCATGACAATGATCTCCTCTATTAGGTTTATTCATGCTTATCTATGTTTATTTTTCATGGGTTCAAATTTTTCTCTTGTTTACATTTATAAAGATAAAGATAACAATTTTTATGAAGATTGTTTTGGCAAATTATGCTCACAGTAGTGAATTTAATATTGTTAAGTTATTTTATCCTCCCTCTACCTTAGATATATTGTTTAAAAGAAGACTTCCCGGGTGTTGCCAAGATAGGGCCTCTGTAGTATATGCACCAAAAATTATGTATCTAGAATAATAAGAAAATAAAAAGCTTAACAAGCTTAATTAAATGACTGATGATGTAATTTACTTTATACATTACTATATATTTACGAATTGATAGAACTTAAACATTATAGTTGTTAAGATTTGAATTCCAAATTAACTCTTTATGTTTTAAATTTCATAGGTTTGGGATAACACTGTTAATTTAATTTAATAGTTCGAGTCATATTTAAATGGGTAAATAATAATAATTAGGGCCTTCTCAACCTGAAATTTGTTTATTGTGGGTTTTTGATCGTTTGCTGGTAAAAGGAGTGTTTAAATGGTTTAGGCTATAGAACAAAAAAAAATGCAAGAACTGTTCTTTGATTTCTCAAGTCATACTCCATAGTAGCTTTGGAGTTTATTCCAATTTCTGGTTTATAGTGCAAATGCATATGTTTATACTTTGCTTGTTGTAATTCCGATAAGAAATGATGGTTATAGGAGTAGAAGAAAGAAAAATATACCATACCTTTTTATTGCCCTTAGGTCAATTTGTTTGTTTGAAATATTAAACTGCAAAAATATTTTTCTATGAATATCACAGAAAAAAATATACTTGGAGATTATATGTCTTTTTTATTGGAGTAGTGGTAATTAACTTTAACTTTTATTTCTCAATTGCTCAAAGATTATTTGGTCTATATACATGATGAAGGAGTTTACATTCTACTCTTCAAATTGTAATTGATGCTTTGCGAACAGAGTATTTTGTAAGGCAAGGTCCTTTGGAATTGACCGAGAGCATACATAATACTTCAGCCAAAATGCAGCAGTCTGTTCCTAAGGCAAGTGGGTCAGGATTGCCCAAGCTGCGAAAGAAAGAAGAATGGGCTGCCAAAGAGATCCATTTAACGGATGAGAAACATAAAGTGTCAGAGCTACCAAAATCTCCAAAATGCCCTTCGTTGATTGCATTGTATTTGCAAGGGAATTATGAGCTGACAGCTATTCCTCCCTTATTCTTTCGGCGCATGGCCCTTCTCCAAGTATTAGATTTGTCCCATACTAGCATCAAATCTTTGCCAAAATCTCTTCCCAAGTTGGTTTCATTAAAAAAGCTCTTGCTAAGAGGTTGTGAACTCTTCATGGAACTATCACCTCAGGTTGGGGAACTGAAAAATCTCGAGGAGTTTGATCTTGATGAAACTCAGATCATGCATCTGCCAAGTGAGATTGGAAAGCTAGTCAAGTTAAGTCATTTGAGAGTATCATTTTATCATATCTGTTGCAAAAAGAAGTCGAAATCAGACTTTGTGATTCACCCTGAGACAATATCAATTCTGTCGCAACTTGTTGAATTAAGCATTGATGTGAATCCGGCAGACAAGAGGTGGGATGATTCTGTGGAAGCCGTTGTGAAGGAAGTATGCAACTCAAAAACATTGAAGACTCTTAGCTTGTACCTGCCTAAATTCCAACTTTTAGATAATTTATCATTGATATATTCTTCATTGTCACACTTTAGTTTTACGGTTGGCCATCATAAAAGGAGAATCATATCTCGTGTACCTCGTGAAGTTGAAGCAGAATTCAGAAATTGGGATAAATGCTTGAAGTTTGTGAATGGTGGAAACATCCCAATCGAAATAGAAGCGGTACTCAAATATTCTTCTTCATTTTTCTTGGACAACCATGCAACCGCTATGAATCTATCTGAATTTGGGATCGAGAATATGAAAAGGCTAAAATTTTGCTTGTTGGCAGAGTGTAATAAGATGGAAACCCTAATTGATGGAGAGATGCATGACGAAAGAAATGAAGATGGTCAATCTGAATCTGAAGCTGGTTCTGCAGAACATGTGCTTGAATCTCTAGAATATTTGAGCATTTATTACATGGAGAATTTATGGAGTATTTGGAGAGGACCAAATCGTTGTGGATGTATGTCTAGGTTGAAATTCCTAGCGCTGCATACATGCCCCCAGCTAAGACATATTTTCGCTCGTACTTTGCTTGAAAATTTTGTCAACTTGGAGGAGATTATCGTTGAGGACTGCCCCCAAGTCACCAGCCTGGTAAGCCATGCATCTGTCAAGCCAATGATGTCAAATAAATTTCTCCCTAGTTTGAAAAGATTGCTGCTTCTCTACCTTCCTGGACTGGTCAGCATTTCTAATGGTCTATTAATAGCACCAAAATTAGAAAGCATAGGCTTTTATAATTGCCCAAAGCTTAAAAGCATAACAAAAATGGAATTGTCAAGCAAAACTTTGAAGATAATCAAAGGAGAATGTCAGTGGTGGGAAGATTTGAATTGGAATGAAACGGATTGGGGAAATCGGCCAGATTATCTGATGCGTATCTTTTGCCCTATCAGTAATTAGAAAGATGTTATGACCCACTTGGCAGAGACGGGATCTACTGAAGCTACCGATACACATGAAGGCCAACAAAATGTATAACCTTTTAATCTTAGTTTTTTTTTTTATTAAATCATTAGCTTATTGTGTGAATCAATTTAATTAGAAATGAACTAAATCCTTATTATTTTCTGGGTAACATGAGTCCTGATTTTGTTGTTTTCTGATTTAACAAAGTAAATTATTATCGTCTAAAAAAAACTTAATTGAGAAGAGAACCAAAACAAATCATAACGTTAAAAAAAAAGTTTGCTAACAACTGTGAGAAGTGAAGATTTTAACGATTCTCATTTTGAACATTGGTAAGATGATGAAAAGTTGCTCGAAGTTTCAAACACAAGATCAAAGGCCATGCTCAGGTAATTTTTGCTTTTGCAACCCTTATAAGACGACTCTTCTTATTTTTGGTGTCTTTAACTCTTTTAGGTAATTACTGTTCATTACTGTTAGATTATAAGGAGGAGAGAATAAGGGGGACAGACGAGACAAAGTCTCCTTCTTTATGCATACTTCCATCCAATTCATGGACGGGAACAGACTTGACGACAAAGTCTCCTTCGTCATGCATACTTCCATCCAATACTTTGAGGACATTTGATGTAAGTATCTATCAATATACAAAGCAACCAACACAATATACATTGTTTTATCTTACAATCTTTTGTTTTATTTGGGTTTTTAGTTTTACTATCTTGACGGTCCGTTATTCTGACCGGAAACGCTGGGTCTTTTTAAACCACGAAATTAGAAGCCTTAACTTGACAATTTGCTTGGCCGGTTGAGAAATGAAACCGTCAATATTGTTTGTGTACAACTTATTCAAAATATTCAACTTAATTTAGCAATTGAACTATTTTGATTGTTTTTGTTTGTCTCATTGTAATTGTTTTGAATACTTATGTCTTAATGACTTTTTTTTTTTTTAATCTAGATTACCTTTTTCTTTTAAACAGAAAAACTGTGTAAAGCTTGGATATACATACCCAAACAAGTATCATAGCGAAACGGCCAGATTTTTGTTATATTTTGGTCGAAGTCTAGATTTGATCTTTCATATTATTGAGGCCAATTTGGCCGATATAAGACTAAGAAATAAAACTATGTGAAAAACTAAAAGTAAAATTGAATATATATTGAAAACTGCTTATTAAGAATTATACAAGAATTTTAAGTTTATATACAACTAACTAGGGATTAAACTAGGAAACTAAATATTCCTAAAAACTGATCCTATAATTGAGGGATTATTTATCTTAAATTTTTGTCTTTAATTCTAGGGATATAAATACTTAATTTTAGAGATATAAATATAAATATACATATTACAAGATTACAATCAACTGTAAATAAGTTTTTTCTTACACTCCCCCTCAAGCTGGTGAATAGATGTTTTCCATTTTCAGCTTGGAAATAATTTCTCAAAATGTTGCACTGCTGCCACCTTTAATCAACACATCTGCAAGTTGACCCTTGGTTGATCATAAGATGTACAAATCAACCCACTGTCTAGTTTCTCCTTTATGAAATGCCGGTCTACTTCAAAGTGTTTGTTCTGTAATGTTCCATAAGATTGTGTGCAATGCTTATTGCAGACTTGTTATCACAGTAGAGTCTTATTAGTCCATCCCACTTGATCTTCAAGTCTTCTAGAATAATCTTTAACCATAGTAGTTCATAAATTTCTTGAGCCATTGCTTTGAACTCTGCTTCAGCACTTGATCTTGCCATCGCATTCTATTTTTTACTCTTCCAAGTCACACGATTATCACTTAAGAAAGTGCAGTAACCTGAGGTGGATCTTCTATCAATTACTGAACCTGCATAATTAGCATCTGTATATGCTTCTAGAATTAGCCCCAAATTTCTTTTGAATAAGATACATTTCCCAGGATTGGCCTTCAAATAGTGTAATACATGGTAGATAACCTATAGGTGCAATTCTTTAGGACTATGCATAAATTGACTTACCACACTCATAGCATATGCTATATCAGGTCTAGTATGTAAGAGATAAATGAGTCTTCTAACTAATCTTTGGTACATCTCTCTATCTAAAGCAACATCTTCATTAGCTTCTCCAATTTTATGATTAGGATCTATAGGGGTATTTGTAGGTTTACATGCAAGCTTCTCAGTTTTCTTCAGAAGATCCATCACATATTTCTGTTGTGAGATGAAAATACCATACCGTGAGCGAGCTACTTCAATTCTTAGGAAGTACTTCAATCTTCCTAGCTCTTTTATCTCAAATTCTCTAGCCAAACACTGTTTTAGAGATTCTTTCTTTTTCATCATTTTCAGTTACAATTATATCATCAACATACACTAATAAAACTGAGACTCTCCCTGAATTAAAGTGCTTGATAAACAATGTGTGATCTCTTTGACTTTATTTATATCCCATTGCTAGCATCACTTTGGCAAATCTCTCGAACCAAGCCTTAGGAGATTGTTTAAGGCCATATAAAGCCTTTTTCAACTTGCATACTTTGTTTGCTTCTAGATGACCTCCAAATCCCAATGGAACCTTTATATATATTTCTTCTTCCAAATCACCATGTAGAAAAGCATTCTTTACATCAAATCGTTGAAGCTATCAATTGTAATTTGCAGCCAATGATAACAAAATCATAACTGCATTCATCTTGGCAACTGGAGCAAAGGTTTCCTGATAATCCACTAACCTGGCTTTATACCTTTCAACAGTACCATCTGCCTTGTATATTTATAGTGAAAACCCGTTTACCACCTATTGGATTTTTTTCTTTAGGCAATTCTACCAGTTCCCATGTCTTATTTTTTTTCTAAAGCGTCAAGTGCAATTTTCATGGCTTGCCTCTATTTTTCATTGGATAATGCCTTGGATAATGTAGTTGGAATAGAAATAGTGTTTAGGCTCACAAAAAAATTTTTGTGGGATGGTGAGAACTTTTCAAATGACACAAAATTAGAGATTGGGTATAGTGGATACTTAGTACATTCTCTGGTTCTTTTCTTAATGGCAATAGTAGATCATAATCACTACTTATAGTTTTAGGAGATTCATGCTCATTTTGAAAAATAGAGTCAAAAACTGTAATTACCTTATTTCCAGAGTTAGGATCAAGTTCTTGGACTGGTACTGGTTCAAGATTTAGAACTTTTCTTCTTGAGTACACCTATAATTTTTTTATAGAATCAAGAACAATATTATCCTTTGTCACATCTTCTATATTTGAAATTAAATTCAGTGTTTGACTTGGACTCAGCAAAAATAGGTTTCGACTTAGAATAATTAATGGGTGAAAATGTTGAAAAAGAGGACAAATCAAGCAAAAAGAAGTCTTTATCCTTCTCTTCCATGAATGAAGTCTCATCCTGAAGATAATGTTGAGTAAAAAATGGTTAACTTTCTTCAAAAGTGATATTTACAGATACATAAAATTTTTTGGCAGGAGGATGATAGCACTTATATCCTTTCTGAGTTGATGAATACCTTACAAAGATACACATAATTGCTATTGGATCCAATTTTCCCCTATTATGACCGTGAACATGAACAAATGATGTATAACCAAATATCCTAGGTGTGAGGTTGTTTGTAGTATTAAGGTTGGGATAGAATTGTGAGAGTAGTTCCATAAGAGTTTTAATCCCAAAACCCTCGAAGGTAACCTATTTATAATGTGTATGGTAGTGAGAATAACTTTCCCTCAGTAAGATTTGGGTACATTTGCTTGAAAAAGGAAGGCTCGAGTTATGGCTAGTAAATGGCTATTTTTCCTCTCTACCACTCCATTTTGATGTGGAGTATTAACACAAAATGACTCATAGATAATCCCTTCATTTTAAAGATAGGTGGATAAACTCTGGTTGAAATAGTCTCTTGCATTATCAAACTAAATCTCTTGATTCTCACTCTAAATTGGTTTTAGATCATGTTTTGGAAGCTTAAAAATATACTATTCACATCTGATTTGGATTTAAGTAAAAAAACTCAAGAGACCATGGTACAGTCATCTATGAATGAAACAAACCATCTTACACAAAAAATATTAAGAATTGTAAAGGGACCCTAAATGTCACTATGAATTAAGTAAAATGGAGTAAACTTTCTTTTGTTGCTAATTGAAAAAGACACATGTTTGTGCTTTACAAGTTCACAAATATCACAATGAAAATCTTCAACATTTAATCTTTTGAATAAAAAAGGAAACATGTTTATCAACGTTCCAAAAGAATGATGTCCAAGACAAAAATGATAGAGCTAGATTTTATCTTTATTGAAAGATTTTTCAAAAAGAAATGATAAAGGTAAACTATTCTTGATATTACTTGTGTTTTTTATGTCTCAAGATAGTATAGGCCATCCTTCTTCTTAGCAAGTCCAATCATTTTCTCCAAACTCTAGTCTTGAAATTTACAATAAGAGGGATAAAAAGTCACTTTGCAATCTATATCTCTGGTAAGTTTTTGTATAGATATCAGATTAGTAAACATCTAGGAATATGAAGAATATATTTAAGAACAAATGATGGATTAATTTGAGCATCTCCTAATCCTACCACTGTAGTAAGTGAACTATTTGCAATAACAATTTTCTTATTACTAAGACACAGAGTATATGTACTAAACTTTTGTGAGGAATGTGTCATATGGTTTATGGCTCCTAAGTCAATGACCCAAGAACTCATAATAGGCTTAACCGAGACATTTAATCTATGAGAACCAAAAGCTTTACCTGAACTAAAGACTTTACCCAAGGAACATACCACAATAGGCTTTTCAAGGGTTTTTAATAGGTTTCTCAGCTTTTCAATCTTTTCTCTATCCAATTTTCATTGTTTTTGAGACATCTGTAGTACTCTAGTGATTTTTTCAGTTAACACTTCCTCAAATTGGGTGGTTGTGATATCTTTCTTTGAACTAAAATAAGTCTTAAGATATAATTAGAAATGTCTCTTAGCAATGAATGTTAAAGAAGGAAAAAATAGAATGGTTATGAAAGCCTTAACAGGTTCAACAATGAAGGCCTTAACAGGGTTCGACAATGAAGGTCTAAAATAGAAGTCAGTAATTAAGACTGAAAATTTTGCTTCCCAAAAAGAGCCTAAAGTTCTGATACCATGTGAAAAAATTGAGAAATAAAACTCTGTGAAAAACTAAGAGTAAAACTAAATGTATATTGAAAAACTGCTCGTTAAGAATTATACAAGAACCTTAGGTTTATATCCAATTAACTAGGAGTTAAACTAGGAAACTAAATCTTCTTAAAAACTGATCTTATAATTGAAGAATTATCTATCCTAACTTTTTGTCCTTAATTCTAGGGATACAAATACTTAATTCTAGAGATAAAAATATAAATATACAGATTACAAGATTATAACAAGTTGTAAATAAGTGTTTTGCCACATTGTTAGGGAGATAAACCACACTTAGAGCCAATAATAGCACATCAAAGAGCCCATACATACATGTTGGACACGCCTAAGAGCTTAAGCTATTAGGTTTTGGGTTTTTCATGTATAATAAGACGTTTTATTTGGATTTTCTAATGATGTGGGATTCTTTACTCATATGTGAACCATATCCCAACAATCTCCCTTATTCACTTGTGAATTCTAATCAAGTCTCACTTCGTCTCTCCTGTGCGAGTAAGTCCTATCGACACCTCCTTTTGGCTAGGCAACCTCACATTTCTAGTGCACTTTCGAGCCAAGGCATAGCACTCAACTTGGCTGCCTAAGTTGTCTCAGTACTCTCTCAAGCTTACACTCTAGGTTGACTCAATACATCGCCCACTTGGGTGTTTTGCTTTTGCATATTATCATAAACTTGTTGCGTCCAAGTTGAATATTTTAATACCGACATTCAAGCACATCAAGTTGATGGATATGGTCAACCTTCGATTTGCCAACAATCTCCCTCCCAACAACACTACTAGGACTCGAACCCGCAGTAACCTTGGCTCTGATACCACTTTTGGGGAGATAAACCACACTTGGAGCACATGGAAGCACACCAAAGAGCCCATACATATATATTGGACACCACTTGAGCTCAAAAGCTTAAGTTATTAAGTTCTTGGGTCCTTCATGCATATGTAGGACATTTCGTTCAGATTTTTTAATAATGTGGGATTCTTTACTCACATGTGAACCATATCCCAATAGATTTGTGCCGCATTCCCCTCCCCTTCCCAATTTCTCTTTTTCCTTCCTTTATTTATTTATTTATTTTTTTGCAATTTTTTAAAATTTACATATATTTTGTGCTATTAAATCTTTTTTGAACCCGATACTTAAACTCAATTGCTTCGTGAATCTGGAACTTAAATTCTTTTTCTTTTTTTTTGCCATTTTTTGTGTGTTGTAGGGCAAAACATTTTTCAAGATAGCAGGGCATTTCAGGGTCAAACTGAACAAGTCAATAAGTTAAGGCCTTTGCTTAATAGTGTTAAGGATTTAACTGTAATCAACATTTTATGAAAGTAAAGGATACTTGCAATTGAAGCAGAGGGACTAATTTTAACAAAAATAGAGGAATCAGAGCCCGGATGTTAATAGTGATGTTTTGTTTACTATGATGGCAATAGGCATTACTGGATTTATTCAATTTTTTATCCATTGTTTTAATTACATACATCTAATTACAACTCCCAAAAAAAAAATTTATAGCAGAATTCTCTGATTTTATAAACAATCCTTGCAGTGTCAAGCATGATTATAATTTATAGTCATGCCCCCAAGGATATCTTGACCTTCAACAAACATAATTTAAAGTGTATGTAATTTGATTTTGTTAATTTGAGTCAAATCTTATTTTTCAGCCTTGATTCTCCATTATCGTTACACCGAATTTGTTCAAATTTCAGGCACCAAAACAAGCATTGAGCCTTTTTTCATCAGAGAAGAGCAACAGGCTAGAAGATGATTACTTTGATCAGGCTTCAGAAATTTGTGAAGTAGACGTTGATGAAGATGAACCTAAGGCCAAAAGAAGGTCAGTTAAGTATTTTTATTGATGTAATTAGACATTGCTGTTCTCTAGTGTTACTTATACCTATTACCATTTAAGCATTTTTATCCAACAGTAGTGCCCTTCACTTCCTTAAACCAGAAGGGTTACTTTATTCTGTTTGCAGTCCCCGTTCCTCCAATGTAAAACACATTTAAATGTCTTTCAGTCCTCACACCAAGGATGAAATTGAACTTATGGAAGTCAATTATGCAAGCGGTTTGGTCAAATATAATTAAGCTTATGGGTAAGGTTTGATGGAGGAGAATTTTAATGGAGTGGTTTAACATTTTGCAGCAACTGTAATGAGAATGAAAACAAGGGTGTCATAGGTTCTGTGAGCAAAACCACGAGAGCGCATAGAGTTGCAGTTCGAACCAGAAGCAACAGTGAGTTACTTGATGATGGTTATAGATGGAGGAAATATGGAACAAAAAATTTCAAGGGAAATCCCCATCCAAGGTGATTGCTTCACCTAATATTGTTAAGGAAGTTCTGAAGTTGCTAAACAGTTTTGTTGATTAAATTATTACCTTTTCCGTGCCTTTATCCACTCTGTATAGGTGCTACTACAAATGCTCGACAATGGGTTGTTCAGTGAAGAAAAGTGTTGAGCGAGACTACAAAGATACAGGCATTTTGATCACCACCTATGAAGGGGTACATAACCATGGCTGTTATAACAAGGGATTCTATGATTTGCAGACTCGACTTTGTAATGATCATAGGGCCAATTACATGGAAGATACTGCTGATTCAGCTAAGACTATCGGCCCTAGAAAAGGTGGGGAGGCAGTATCCTTCCTTGATCATCATATGATCGATTTTGATGTAAATTAGAGAGCAATGATGTTCATTGAATCTCGAATCCTGCATTAATAGGAATGATTTTATCCTCTCTGTTTTGTAATTATAAGTTGATGGTTAATACCTAAATGAGAAATTTTCACAGGCATATTCTAATCATGTTGGAGTTTACAACAATTTTTGCAACCTGATACATCATTTCTCGCAAGTGTGTGTATATAAATGCTTAGGGAGAAATTAAATGTAAATCTGAAAAAAGAATAAAATGAGTTATATCATAAATTGTATCATAAAGAGGGTAGTAGTGGAGGAATGTGCTCAACTGTTCTGTTTCTCTCATTTGGTTGCACTAGAAATTATGTCAGGAAGCATTACATACTGAATGCCTAAAAAACCGGTTGTTTGAGAAAAACTGTTAGTAATGTCTGGTGCATTTGAAATTGGCAGGATATGAAGATGTATTTGAAGCATCAATACAAGATATAGGTGTACAACCAGGTAATTAATTCTTCTGAACTTTAAGGTTTCTAATTTTTTTTTCCTGTCAACTAAGTCTAGATGGAGATAGAGAAACACAGCTATATCCGAATGATGAACATTTCTTGAAATATGAATCTCCCTTGTCATATTACAAGTTGAGGGTTAATATTAAATAAAAAACCAACAGGATTGCATGCACTTGAATTTGTGTAGGGCCTGGATAATCCAATCCATGTATTGACACTTGCTAGATTTATTTATCCTTATTTTGCTGTTTATTTGGAAAGCCAGTGTGCTTCTATTGATGCATTTGAAATTGGCATAATATTAAGGTATTCCTGAAGCTTTGATTCGATATGAATCCCAACAATCAGGTAATTATTCAATTCGAGTCTTTGGGAGGATGTTTTACTAGCATTTCCTAGTTTAATCCAAAGGTACTGTCATTTAGTCAAGAGCAGAAAATCAGCTGATGCATATTCTGCCATTAAAGAAAGTTTATGCTACACATTTTAGGAGTATTGCTGACTAAATTATAAAACAACATGCCATGCATGCATGTATGCCTGCCAAACACTTTAAAGTATTCATAAAACTTGTTCTCATGAAACTTGTGAATTCTTAGTCCAAAAGATCCAAGCTTCGTATAGGAAGGAACTTTCAATGCAGAACTGCAATACCCCTTTTGCAGCAGAGCCACAACCCACAGAACCAGCATTCAGAAAGTCAGAGTTACTACCTCCTTGTATTGGAAGTACTCCCTGGAGTGAGGTCTATGATTGTCATTTCAAGGAACAGGAGCTCAAAGATGACTCCACGAAAAGGTATAGATAAAACACAAGCACTTTATAATATAACTCAACTCAACTCGTTAATCAAGCCTTGTCCCAACTCCCAAGTCATTTCACGCAATAGATTGTTATGTTGCAGAAAACCTCCGTCAAGATGGACGGAACTAATCCGAGTTATGCCTGGTACACGCCTGGAGGGACCTCCAGACGATGGCTTCTGTTGGAGGAAATATGGACAAAAGGAAATTCTCTGCGCAAATAATCCAAGGTTTGAGATTTTTTTTTTTTTTTTTGTAATGAATAAGAACAAAAGCATAATGCAAATCTATACTCTATCTATGTATATATCTTAAGTAATGCTCCACGAGAATAATTAGCAATTGATATTTGGTCCATTTCAATTCTAAAGCGTGCAGAGCCTTTTGACAAAGTCCTAAGTCATAAAGCCTGACCTTATCTGTTGTCAACATGTCACTAATTAAAGCTTTCCTGCCTGCAATTTATAAATGTTTCCGCATGTTAGTGCCATTGAGCTTTGCCTGACTTCATATATACTAGAGCATGATGACAAATTTAGCTGGATTTACCTATTCTTTTCTTCTTCTATCATTGAACAGTTAAATGTCTGACCACTATTATACATGCAAAATCCTTAACCGATAACCATCCTTTTTCTGTTACAGAGCCTATTACAGGTGCAGCCACCGACATGTACAAGGTTGTCTGGCTACAAAGCAAGTACAGCGATCAGATGATGACCCAACAATATTTGAGATCGCTTACCGCGGAAGGCATACTTGTACTCTAGGCTCACATGTAGTGCCTTCTCTAGGACCCTTGAAAAATCAAGACCAAGGAAACTTTTCTGCTTCGTCCACTACATCCGGTATTACATATTGCTCCACGAGCCCAACTCCAAGTCCGAGCGGGATGAACCCCATCGTGCAGGAAATACAAGGTTGTCTGGCTACAAAGCAAGTACAGCGATCAGATGATGACCCAACAATATTTGAGATCACTTACCGCGGAAGGCATACTTGTACTCTAGGCTCACATGTAGTGCCTTCTCTAGGACCCTTGAAAAATCAAGACCAAGGAAACTTTTCTGCTTCGTCCACTACATCCGGTATTACATATTGCTCCACGAGCCCAACTCCAAGTCCAAGCGGAATGAACCCCATCGTGCAGGAAAACATTGACTTTTGAACCTCCGAGCCTAAGGTCATTTAGTGGCGTTTCACTTGCTAAAATATCTGTTTTAGATTTGGATATTTTTTAGTCGGATTTCTTGAATTTGACTTAAATTAAATTTGACAACTAATAGAAGTCGGTAATTCTAAATTTTAGTGGTCATTACATGTTTTGGTAAAATCAATGTTATGGTAAGGATTGTTTTGAATTTGAGTTATATATAATTTTGGATATTTTGGATTTTTGAATCAAGTCAATTTAGGTTTAGTTAGGTTTGAATTTTTTTTTGGTTGAGTTTTTTCTTGTTAGTTTCATTTTGTCATCTCTAACCATAATTGATAGATTAGTAAAACTTATTAAATAAATCAATCATATTTGAACGTTAATTAAACAAAAATTTATAAAAAAAGTTAATCAATAATTGATTAACAATAAAAAAATTTACCATAACTTATAGCTACATCACAAATTTAAATAAAAATATCAAAATTTATTAAGAAATCTTTTGAACTTTAACATATATGATTTATTAATTGAATCTTATAATTAATTTATATACGGGTGTTTTTTTTTACTTTTTATTTTGATTTGATCTTATAAATTCTTTCTTGCTCTTCCTACTTAACCCATAAGGGACGTTTTGCATGTGGAACAGTGAAAGTCACGATGAAATGTGAATGTTGAGTTTAAGTGTCGGATATGAAAATCGTTATGTAAATTGACATACATACAAATAAAATTTGTTGTGTGTGATGTATATGTTAGATTGATCAAACTCACATAAAATGCAAATATTTTTATGTGTTAAATGTGTTGACATAATCATCACATAAATACAATTGGATCAAAATTCAAATATTCCATATGATTCGTATTTGCATTCTAAATTGCTCATTGAAGAAGGAAATGTTTTGGTTGTTTATTGTATCAGGACGAAATCCATCTATCCATAAGTTAAATTTTACTGATTTTGATTAATTTTAACTATTTTTAAAGCCATTAAGGTAGCATTATCAGCTTCTTTCTTTGTTTTAACTTTCTTCCCTTTGTTTTAACTTTCTTCATTAAAAAATATAAAAAATAAAGGAGTTTTTTTTATTAAAACTCCTTTTAAGGTGGTGGGATTCTCGGTCACAATATATCTTTTCTTCCCACTTCGGGTTTTTCCACGGTTTTCCAGAGCCATCCTACCCAGTTCTATCTCAGAAACTTTGTCAACATTTTCCACATCTTCTTCCATCCAAGTCCCATTTTGGATTTCAGCCCAACACTCCTCGCTATTGACTAGTTTATCCTGGCCCGCATCATTGTCTTTACCTAATTCAAGCCCAAAACTAGTATGTGACCCAGCTGTGGAATCTGGGTCATGAGTAGACCTACAATCAGTGCCTATTTAGACTTTAATAGGAGAATGTATTTCCTCATCAGAGCATAATCTTTCTTCAATTATTTACTTATCATTGGCATTGATAATCCACCCAACCACTTCAGCCTTGTCTTGGGCACACGACTTGTTTGAATTTGGCTGCTGCTGACCCTCAACCACAGCTGTGTCATCCATTCCCAAGGTTTCATTATCTTTTCGTCTTCTCAGGCCAACGAGTTTCGAAGCGAGCTTATTCGAGAATGCATTCACACTTTGTCTGTTCGGATCCCCATGCTACCAACCTGACCATTCTTCTTCTTCATGGAAACCTGTTACTGTGTTATTTTCAAAGAACTGTAGCTTGATGATGATGCACTAGATTTTACTTGAACAGTTTGTTTCACCCCCGAATTCCATAGGAAATCGTAACATCCTTCTAACGTGACTTTATGTTTTTATTTTTTTCATAATATTTTCATGTCATTATGTTTTGCTTAAAATACTCGAACATTTCAATCCAGCAGCAAGTCAAGTCGTTCCAGTATTGAACAGTAATCAAGTTCGGTCAAGTTCTTCCGAACTTGACTTGCTGGTCAATGGCGTATGCATCAAGCAAAGAGACATCAGGATGAAGCATGGCAGTACTAAAAACTTCGGTCAGGTCAACCATTGCAAGCATCAATATTCAGATGGGATAAAAGTGAACTCAATCAGTCCATTAGGGTAGGTTCTAATCACTAATAAAAGCGAACTCAGTCAGTCCATAAAGGTGGGTTCTAAGCATCATCGCTTTTTTATTTTCTCTTCATACTTTATTTTTTTTTAATTTTTTAGATAAAATTACTTAATTATCTTTTTATTTCAATTTTAAAACCTTCAAAAATACATTTCTATATAATTTATGGGATATGTATTTTTCATAAATTATATAACTTATTATAAATACATATATGAAAATTTATTTTAAAAATTACATTTAAGTTTTAAAAAAATTAATTAAAAAAATATCTTATATGTAAATTCAAAAATTTAATTTAATTCAAAAACTTTTAAAAATTTCGAGATTTGCATCCATAAGCTTTCAATCTATAAGTTTAAAAGTGAAAGAAGTGTTAAAGAAAAAAAGTAATTAAAAATTTTTATTTAAAAATAATTTTTTAAAAAATGAAATGTGAATAGAATTACCGATTCATAAATTTGAGGCAGTTGTCACCTACCTTTCATAAAAATATGACAAACAATTCCAAAATAAAATGGTAACATTATGATTGATCTTTTCTATAACGTGAATGTGAAACATAGTTCTCCATATCTGTAAGGATATAAAAATTAATGGTTAACAAAGTAGCAACATCCTCCTATGAAGAACTAAATTATCATGTCTATCACCAGATGCCTAAAGGAATCCATCTAAATCATAGACTCAAAACAGTCTCTAGGAAATTAATATAAAAAGGGACCAAAAAAGGGTAAAAATGGAAAAAAAAAAGACTAGGCTTTTGTTTAAGATCGAACTGAACTGACGTAATCTTTTATCAAACTGAAGGGTGGGGTAGCATTAGAAAATCCCTCCAATCTCTGGAACATGATTCCATCCATCCGGGCCTGAACCCCACCAGAAAACGTAGAATTCCTGCAGCAGGTCTTTTAGTATTCTGTCTACTCCAACTATGGAGTTCCCTATGTCACTTAAGAGCTCTGGTAGTGTTGGAGAACGTCTCGACAACTCAATAAGTGTAACCTAAGCCATTATATCACATACTTCAACATTTGAGAAAGCATAATTTTCCAAAATGATACATGATGTACAATTAATTTTGGATGAAGAATAAAAATCTGTCATTGCCATGAGCGAGACAAAAAAAAAAAAAGACACTTAATCCCATATATAAACATAGGTTGTCCACAAAGCATTGAGAGCATAAATTTCAACATGATATGAGTCATTATGTATTATGGATGCAGAATACCATAAACTTGTCATTCTATTATTTAGCAGGATGTTCTATCATATAGAATTTTGTATCAAACGTCAATGGATATACAGTTGCCAAAAAACAAAATTCCAAATTTGTAAGAGAAACTTTTATAAATGTCATGTGTCATCAAATTACAGGTTCACCAACGATTTTGGGGTAGTGCCTTTTGCAAATGATATGATAAACAATAGTAATATACCCATCCTAGGAAAAATTGTGTCTTGAAATGAACATTAAAGAACTAACCTGCCTGTCTTGGGGTATTTGGCCTTATGTTTTGCAATGGCAATAGCCCGAGAAAGTCCCCCAATAGCATCAACCAAACCCAAGAAGCTGCATCTTTACCTGCCCATACTCTGCCTTATGCAACCTCTTCCATCTTTTCTACCTGTTGAATGATTCAAATTCAGAGGATTTTTTTTTTCTTTTCCCCTTTTGCCTTTTAAAAGAAGGATATAAGGAGGAAACTTGGCATTAGATCTAAAACTGGAGATAAAAAAGATAAACATACAGGCATTGATCTCGAAAAAGATGCCTTGTCTCGAAATTTTTTATAAGCATTCTGTGCAGATATTGCAAAAAGCTCCGCTTCATCCGGTCTGGTATATATTAAAGTTAGTTCTCTTTTAGTCTATTAAAAAGAGAATCCAAACAACAAAGCAGCTGTTTTTGTGTGATCCAAACCCCACCAAAGAAGAGAAGACCAGCATGAAATAGTAAAAAGAATAATTAATAGGTAAGGGCCAATAATTGTCTTTTCACTCAAATATCAAATCATACTGTAATCTTGATATCTTTTCACTTTCTATCTGGTTGAAATATGCAACCAAGGCATTCACCTTAAAGGCCGCTGCTCAGCTGCAAAAAGTTCAGCATATCTTCCCAATGATATGACCTCCTAATTGAAGCCATTTTTTTCATATAATTTCCCCAAGTTAAACTTCCCTACAAGCAAGAGAAAAGGGACAAAATCAAATCGGTTTTGACTTGCAAAAATCCAAAAGGCTCATGTAGGAAACCAACATCTTTGATTTTCGGCAACAAAAGCAATTTGTCCATAAAAAACAAGGAAAGGAGCAATTAAGATCCACAAAAGCATTTTACAATCATGTTTCTTTTTATTTTGTTAATTAGAAATGCATGACGAAGATAGCAGTATAAAAAAAAGGTCAATTCCTGCATTTGAGTATTTTGGTGTACAATGACAAGAAATATAGATACTGAATTATTCATCCAAATCTTCAAGGTGACCGCCACTAGTCCATGAGTGAATTCAAGCAATTAGTTTGCAGATTTTATTGTTGAAGAAGCATTATATTAACATCACAATTAAACTTGAATTTCACAAGGACATTCAATTAAAAGAAAACAAAAACAATACATAAGTAGTAGCCATGTACAGAATGAGACATAAGGATAAGATCACTTCAAGTCTCAGATATCTCCAACTGGAAAACCGGTTTGAGGCTTTTGTATTTCAGTTTTGGAGGACAAATGTAATGGAAAAACATTTGATTTTCAAGGTTTTTAAAAAAGCTTTAAAACTTGTTATAAGTTTCAGATAATGACGACCCAAGAACGGTTCATATCCTATTGCATATGTAGCTTATGCATTGGCAATTTTCAATCTGCCCAACCAACTTTAATCTCTTTATTTTACAGCCATACAAACTCCATGCTTATCAAATTTCAGAAAAGGTTGAAAAACTAGAATGACAAGTCATATTAGACAAAAAATATTTATGGAAAACTCATGACCCAAGACTAGCCCTGCTAAACTGAGTCAGGGTTGAACATAGAACATTGCTACTGGGCTACTGGCAACAAAGACCAAAGTAACTGTTCCATCCCTATTAATTTTATTTACCAGAGGGCACCTGCTTCAAATTATCTAATTTCAAAATAAATTCCAATGTTTATCAGAAACCCATGAAATATAGTTAGACCATCAAGATTACACTAGCAGGGGGGTGGTCAAGGGAGGTCATCAGACTAACCTCTTGTCCAGCCTCACGCACCAGAAAGTTCACATCGTAAACTTTCATAGAAGCTTATTTACCATGCCAAAAGCAAAGGGCTTATAAAATTGATCCAAACTAAACCCACAAACTTTCATGTACAACAAAATATTTGAGGACTAAAGATTAATGGGCAATCTGTGAATTTCAGAATGAATTAATCACCCAGAACATCCAATATCACTTCACAAGCAAACAAGACACTGCAGAGATAACAAAAGCTTATACATTTTTAATTGTTTTGACAATAATTAGATCATTAAAATGACAATTCAGTAAAAAGGGTCAAACATTAGAAGCACTTACAAAATCTGAAGCAAGAGCATCACCTCCAGTGCTGTCATTTCGAATGATAGCAGCCTTGTATCTTTTTGACTCCACAGAAAATAAAAATTTATCTTTTATCTTCAATATTTCAGATCATTTCAAAATTTCAAATCAAAGTCAATTTAGGTTTTGTTAGATTCAAATTTTTCAAATGAGTTTTTGAGTTAGGTTCATTTTGCCACATCTAATCAAAATTAATAGATTAGTAAAACTTATTAAGCAAATCAACCGCGCACGAAAATTAATTAAACATAAATTTTAAAAACTAATCAATAATTGATTAACAATAAAAAAACTACTATAACTTATAGCTATATTACTAATTTAAATATTGAAATTTGTTAAGAAATCTTTTTAATTTTAACATATGTGATTTATTAATTGAATCATATAATTAATCTATATATGGATTTTTATTTTAACTTTTTATTTTCATTTGACCACTTTTAATTGATAACATCACAAATTCACTCTTACTCTTCCTACTAATTATCTACCCATAATGGACGTTATGCATGTGAAAACAATGAAAGTCATAGTTAAATGTGAATGTTCAATTTAAATGGATAATATGAAAATCGTAATGTGAATAACGAATTGACATATGAACGAAATGGTGTGTGATGTACATGTTAAGTTGGTCAGTCAACTAACATAAAATTCAAACATTTTTACGTGATAAATGTGTTGACATAATCATCACACAAATACAATTGGCCAAAAATACAAATCCACTTAAAAGGGGTTGATATTTGTCTCCAAAATTGCCCATGGAGGAAGGAAATGCTTTGGTTGGTCATTGCGATGGGACCATATAAATATACAGCAGGATTTGAAATTCTTTTAACCTTTGGTCAAGTGATAAAAAATAATTTTTTAAATTATTTTGAATTTAAATTTATTAAAAGTTGTAAAAAAATAATTTTTTATTAATTTATTAAATTTGATATAAATAAATTTATTTGAACCAATAAAAAAAATACAGAATGACATCTAAAAATTAACTGATTTTTGAAACAGATTTTGACACAGCAAAAGAATTTATATTCACGATAAACTTTTCAACACGTTCAAAAGTTAATACAACTTCAGAGATTTCTACGGTTGAACAGCAACAAATAACTTGTCTTAGAGATGTTATACGGCAAAGTCACAGTTTTACTGATGAGCAATTAGCTCAAATGCAAACCATCAAAAAAGATGAGATTTATAAAACTTCATCTTTTACAAAATTTCAACCATGGGTACAATGTCACATTGAAAAATTCAGTGGTGATATAATAACAAATGATTCTAAATAAAGATTTGTAGATATACCCCTTTTTACAAAAGAAAAGATCAGGAAACTTAAGCAAAAATATTCTAAAGTTAGATATATACATATAGGAATCATTATGATTACTATAAAATCTCTTGTTATAGCTGGTAAAGGCAAACCAATTTTAACTGTTTTACTTGATAAAAGATTTAGCAATCTAGTTAAAGCAATAATAGGTGGTATTAAGTCAAATTTAGTATCTTGAGCTATTGGTTTAAAGTAAAACCAAATTATTTTATTTGTATTAATGACATTTTGATAGAAAATTGTCTTAGACTAAGAATTAGAACAAAAAATTCAGATCTTAGAGAAATAGCTCATGATCTTTCTATAAATTAGATTGTAGTTTATGAAATGACCAATCATGCTATTACCACTATTAAAGAAATTGATTCAAAGATTATAAAAATTTTTGAACCAAGATCTTATGATTCGGAGATCAAACTGGGATTAATGAATCTATGAGATTTATTTATTCCAACAGATTGGTTATTAGACGGAATAACTAAAGAAGGACCTACAAACAATAGAGTCAACTCTTTAGAATTCTTTGCATTAAGAAATAACCTTTATTTTGAAAATCTTGATAATAGTAGTTCTAGTAAAAATCTAGTTCTACCTTCATCTTCTTTAATTTCATCATACTCAAACAACGATGATGATATTTAATCTGTTGCTAGTGAACAATCTTTTAGTTCACATAAAAACTCATTTTATTCACAACCAATTATTGGCACAAGAAATGTCAATATTCCTATATTCCCTAGTGATAATACTAGAACTAATCAAGAAAACTCTATTTACAATTCAGTAAACTTAGTTTTAAATTTAGTTTCTTCTAGAAGTACTAAAAGAGATGATATTAGAAGTTTAGCTATCATCACTCAATATAAGATACGAGATGATGAAGTTGTTACTTTTTCTAATAATTAGTCAAAAAGGCATTATAATTATATTAATGCAGAATTTAGATTTAAAAAGTATAAGCCACACTCTTTAAATGTATTAATTGACATAAGAGCTACTATCTCTAGCGGCCATAGTAATGCTTTACCATTAAACAAATGGCAACTAATGAAGCATCCATTAGCAGTTATAGGAATAAATGAAAAAGAACCATCATAAGATATAAAGCTAAAATTATTTCTATATATTTTATGAACAAAAAGTTCATAATTCCAAAAATTTTATGTTTTCCTTTTATGCATGGAGAAATGTTACAAGAAAATAATTTTTATACAATTATTTACCTTTTTGTTTAAAACCCAACTATATAACTCTTACTATAGATAAAGAATCTATAGAAATACCATTAGTTAAAAATCACAAATATATTTGTGATTCTAGTTTTCAACTTGAAGCTAACAAAGCTAAAATTAAATCAATCAATGAAACACATTGGTTATTTAAAATTTTACAAGAAAATTTTAGTGAAGAACCATTAAAATTCTGGGGCAAAAATTCCTAGATATTGTAGTCTACAAATGGCAAATCCTAATAAAATCATTAGGGTCAAACCAACGATCTATATTAAACAAAATATAAATGAATTTGAAATTCAAATTACAGAACTTTTACAAAAAAAAAAAAACTTATAGAACAAACTACTAGTCGACATTCAAGTCCGACATTCATGGTAAGAAACCATGCTAAACAAAAAGAAGGAAAAGCCAGAATGGTAATCAACTATAAAAGGCTAAATCAAAATTTAATTTTTTACGGATATTTTATTCCTAAAAAAGGTGTTTTAATAAATTTAGCAAAAAATGCTAAATATTTTAATAAATTTGATTGTAAATAAGGTTTTTGGCTAATCATGCTTACTGATGAATCAAAATTATTAACAACATTCAGCGTACTTAAAGGGCATTATCAATGGAAAGTTATGTCATTTAGTCTCTGCAATGCACCATAAAATTTTTAAAGATGGATGGATTCAATCTTTGAAAAATACAAAGATTTATGTCTTGTTTATATTGATGATATTCTTTTTTTTTTCTTCAACTATAGAACAACATAGGAAACATTTAAATTTAGTTTCTCAAGAATTCATTAAACATGGAATAATTTTAAGTACTAAAAAGATAGAGCTTGAAAAAAATGAAATAAATTTTTTAGGATTAAATTTATCATTTGAAGCTTTTATTTTACAAGATCATATAATGTCAAAATTAAACAATTTTTAGAATAATTGGAAGATAAAAAACATTTGCAAAGGTTTTTAGGTCTTCTAAATTATGGTTGACAATTTATAAAAAAATATTCTAAAAAAGAAAAGATTTTACAACAAAAATTGAAAAAAGATACTCATTTTATTTGACTTCTACAAACTCTAAAATAATTAAACAAATGAAATTAGATATTATATTTATTTCAAAAGTATATCTTCCTAAAACCAAAGAGTTATTAATTTTAGAAACTTATGCCTCAAATGAACATTGGGTTTGTATTCTTAAAGCTAAGGTAAAAGATTAAGAAATAATTTGTAGTTATAATTCAAGAAAGTTTAAAACCAAATGAGATAAAATATATTATTTTTAAAAAAAAGTTACTTGCAATAAAAAATGTAGTAACAAGATTTCATATTTATTTAATACATGAAACTTTTATAATTAGAATTGATAATCAAGCAGTCAAAGATTTCTTTAAAATAAAAAATTAGATAATAATTCTAGACGAATTAGATGATATAATTTTTTATGTCAATATAATTTTACTATAGATTATATTAAGGAACTAATAATGTTTTTGCAGATTTTTTAAGCAGGCCAAATGGATTTTGACAAAAAACCTCTTGACGAACAAGGTGAATGGACCACTATAAAAAAGAAGCAATCAAAACCAAAGACTACTTCTCAAAACCCTAATCAAAGATTTTTTTTTTAACAACCAATTCCATATCCTAATCCAAGATTTTTTTATCCACCTCAGGCATATTTTCTTTTCCCACAACCTTTATTACAATAAGTAATGGAACTTGTTCAATCTCCTCACATTTCTCAATTTTCACAGGATTCAAATCAATGGACTTTTATTTCTTATTCTGAAATCCTCAAGAGAACGGAGGATTTGCTACAACCAAGACAACCTCCCATAGAGATAAAAGATTTTTATAATTCAAGTATACATCCTAAATTATATAATCTTCTTAATAATATATGGAGAGCTCATATATATGATAGTAAGGCTAATTTTCAAAAAAAAAAGAAGACAAAATTAGCACAAGTTTTAGCTGATCAAGCTAAAAAACAAGTTTTATTTTAGGAACCTATATACAAAACAATGTGTACAAGTAACTTGCTAAAAGAGCAAGATCTAGATTTATTTGTTATTGATGAAAATCAATATTCTTTTGAAGAAATAAACAATCTCTTAGAACTTTGTGAAATTTTTGAAAAACAAAAATTTCTTCTAAAATTTTAAAACTAAAGAAAATTTTAATTTTTGAAAAAGTTGCTATTCTCTTACCTAAAAAAATATTCCAATGAATAAATAATTTTATACTTCTTGAAATAGAAAAACTATTAAAAGAAAAATTTTCAGATTATTATTTTCAAGAAGACAACTCTATGATTTATCTTGAAAAGTTGGAATAGGAGAACCCTTTCCAAAAATAAAATTTAGACTTGCTCATGAACTATTTGATATAACAAGTATCGCACTTGGTATTGTAGGTTAAATAGTTGTACAAAATTTTTCTTTCCATTTGACAAAACAATTTCCTACATTTATAAAATCAAAATTTATTGACTTTATAAAAAATTATCAATATTTTTGTTATGTACATTTTAAAATTACAAGTCTATTAGGAATTTTTCAAAGAGAAAGGTTTATTTAACCTTACCAAATTTAGGAAATTCAAAGTTTAATGGGTGGACCTATTCTAGAAAAAATTAATGAATATCTCGAATAGCTAAACCAAACCTTAAGGAAATTTTCTTCTCCTAATCAATATTGGTTTCAAACTGGAATAACTATAACAATGATGAACCAAGCAAAAACCCTATATTGTGAGATAACAAAATCTCAGTATCTTTAACTTTCTTTTTCAACTAATAGATGTAGGGTTTTCATTCAAAGATCCTATAAGAAAGAATAACTTTCACCAATTAAACCACAAACTTTGGATCTATTGAAAAAATTATCCAGAATGGAATAAATTAACCCTCCCCAACATTTGTTATTTCAATATCAAGAAGGATGTAACATTTGGAACAAAATCAGAATTAATTTTTCACAATCATTTAGTCAATATGATGAAGACTTAATTAATCTGGATAATATTTAGGAGGGCTAAGATTTAATAGCTAGAAAGTCAACATCAAGTTAACATCAACCTAATAATAGCATGACAACATCAACCTGTAATAATAAAAGTAGTCAACTAAAAAGTCAACATCAACTTTTAATCAGTGACTATGAAAAGGATAAGTTTGACAATGGTTAAATTAACCAAAGTTAGAAAACATTTTCAAAATATCTATAAATAGAAACCACTTCTTCTGTAAAAATCAAAATTTCAACAACCCATCTTCTCTCTCTCTTCCCTCCCACTTGTCTTTGTAATTGTTTTCTCTTTGTAATTTTTTCAAATCTGGGTTATCCATTTTTGAAAATCTAAGAAGATCATTAGTTTCTGGGTTAAAAACTTCACCAATTTTTTTTTCTCTATCAACATTTTGTTAATCTATTTCCATAAGGATAGGGGTTTTTTCTTCTATTTCTTCATACAAAGAAGATTTTGTAACTATAGTTTCTTGTTTAACTACTCAATTAGTAGCTAAAATTTTATTTTTGAGAGTATTACTATCAGAACTACTTTCATCAGTAGTATCATAATTAAGAACTACTTTAGGTGTTCTATAAGACTCTTATAAGATTTAAAGTCTAATTTCTTTAATTTAGAGAATTGTGGTTAAGATAATGATGGATTATCATCCTTAAGTGTAAGTATAGTATTACCGTAATATAAGGTCCAAAGTTATTTGTTTGACTTTACTAATATCTATAGTGTCTATTTTTTTATTAATATTATCAATTTTTTATTCTAATATTGCTACTCTTGTAAAAGACGCTTAAAGAAAAGATATTGATAAATCTACTAAACTATTAATACCATGGTTGATTGTTGGTGTATGATTTTCTAATTAAGATTTTATATGCAAACTATAATTATGAAAATTTTCTAAACAAACGTAATTTTTAACTTCTTGCTTCATGTTCCTGGTACCTAAAACCTTTTGTATATCATACAAAGATTTAAAAAACTAGACTTAAAAGCAACCATAAGGCCACAAAACTAGCACAAAGACAATAAACAGATATATGGGTTTTAGAACATACAGCTGAAAAATTAAAAAATGAGAAAGTAAAGAAAAACGTAGAATTATAGATTACAAAAGAGAACTCCAATTGAAATATATATATATATATATCTTCAAGCTGTATCATTGCAAAGCTCTGATACCAATTTAAAAAAAAACAATTACAAAGACAAGTGAGGGGAAAAGAGAGAAGAGTAAAGAAAAGATGGGTTGTAAGAGCTTTGATTTTTAGGGCAATATAATTTACTATAGATTATATTAAAGGAACTAATAATGTTCTTGCAAATTTTTTAAGCCAATTAGATGGATCGAGACAACAAAACTTTTGAACAATAAGGTGAATGGACCACTATAAAAAAGAAGTAATCAAAGCCAAAGAATACTTCTCAAAACCTTAATCAAGGATTTCCTTTTCAACAACCAATTCATATCCTAATCCAAGATATTTTTATCCACCTCAAACATATTTTTCTTTTCCACAACCTTCATTACAATCAGTAATGAAACCTATTCAGTCTTTTCATATTTTTTTAATTTTCATATGATCCAAATCAATAGACTCTTATTTCTTATTATGAAATCTTTAGGAGAATAAAAGATTTGCTACAACCAAGACAACCTCCTATAAAGGTATACCTTATAAAGAAAAATATTTAAAATATAAAATCTTGTTACTGCATTTTTTATTACAAGTAACTCTTTTTCAAAAATAATATATTTTATCTCATTTGGTTTATACTTTCCTGAATTATAACTATAAATTAATTCTTGATTTTTTACCTTAGCTTTAAGAATACAACCCCAATATTCATTTGAGGCATCAGTTTCCAAAATTAATAACTCTCCGATTTTAGAAAGATATACTTTTGGAATAAATATAAGATTTGATTTTATCTATTTGATAATTTCAAAATCTGTAGAAGTCCAAATAAAAGGAGTATCTTTTTTCAATATTTCTTGTAAAATCTTTTATTTTTTAGAAAGATTTTTTTTTTATAAAATGTTGACCATAATTTATAAGACCTAAAAACCTTTGCAAATATTTTTTATCTTCCAATTGTTTTGGAAATTCTTTAATTTTGACTATTATATGATCTTGTAAAGTAAGACCTTCAGATGATAAACTTAATCTTAAAAATTCTACTTCATTTTTTTCAAGATCTATCTTTTTAGGGCTTAGAATTATTCCACATTTAATGAATTCTTGAGAAACTAAATTTAAATGTTTCCTATGTTGTACTAGATTTAAAGAAAAACAAGAATAACATCAATATAAACAAGACAAAAATCTTTGTATGTTCCAAAGATTGAATCCATCCATCTTTGAAAAATTTGTGGTGCATTGCAGAGACTAAATGGCATAACTTTCCATTGATAATGCCCTTTAGGTACACTAAATGCTATTAGTAATTTTGATTCATCAATAAGCATGATTGTCAAAAACCTGATTTACAATCAAATTTACTAAAATATTTAGCATTTTTTGCTAAATTTTTCAAAACATCTTTTCGAGGAATAAAAATCCATAAAAAACTAAAGTTTGATTTAGCTTTTTATAGTTGATTACTATTATAGCTTTTCCTCTTTTTGGTTTAGCATGGTTTCTTACCATGAATGTAGGACTCGACTAGTAGTTAGTTTTATAAGTCATTTCTATAAAATTTTGTAATTTGAATTTTAAATTCATCTATATCTTGTTTAGTATAGATCATTGGTTTGACCCTAATGACTGTCATTTCTAGACTACAATATCTAGGACTTCTTGCCCACAATTTTAGTGGTTCTCCACTAAAATTTTATCATAAAATTTTAAATAACCAATGTATTTCATTGATTAATTTAATTTTAGCTTTGTTACCTTCAGATCAAAAACTAGAATGACAAATATGTTCGTGATTTTTAACTATTGCTATTTCTATAAATTTTTTATTTATAATAAGAGTTATATGGTTGGGTTTTAAACAAAAAGGTAAATAATTGTATAAAAAATTATTTCCTAGTAACATCTCTCCATGCATAAAAGGAAAACATAAAGTTTTTGGAATTATGAACTTTTTGTTCATAAAATATATAGAAATATTTTTAGCTTTATATCCTATGATTGTTTCTTTTCCATCTATTCCTATAACTAATAATGGATGCTTCATTGGTTGCCATTTATTTAATGATAAAGCATTACTACGGCAACTAGAGATAGTAGCTCCTGTGTCAATTAATACATTTAAAAAGTATGGCTTATACTCTTTAAATCTAATTTCTGCATTAATTAATTATAATACCTTTTTGGTTGATTATTAGAACAAGTAATAACTTCATCATCTCGTATCTTATATTAAGTGATGATAGCTAAACTTCTAATATCATCTCTTCTAGTGCTTTTAGAAAAAACTGAATTTAAAATTAAGTTTACTGAGTTGTACAAAGAGTTTTCTTGATTAGTTCTAATATTATCGCTGGGGAATATAGGAATAATGACATTTCTTGTGCCAATAGTTGGTTGTGAATGAAGGAATTTTTATGTGAACTAAAAGATTATTCACTAGCAATAGATTCAATATCATTATTTTTGTTTGAGTATGATGGAATTGAAGAAGAACCAGATTTTTACTAGAACTACTATTATCAGGATTTTTAAAATAAAAGTTATTTTCTGATGCAAAGAATTCTAAAGAGTTAACTCTACTATTTGTAGGTCCTTTTTCAATTATTCCTTCTAATAACCAATCTATTGGAATAGATAAATCTTGTAGATTCATTAATCTTGATTTGATTTCTAAATCATAAAATCTTGGTTCAAGAATTTCTATAATCTTTGAATCAATTTCTTTAATAGTGGTAGTAGCATGATTGGTCATTTCATAAACTACAATCCAATTTATAGAAAGATCATGAGCTATTTCTCTAAGATCTGAATTTTTTATTCTAATTCTTAGTCTAAGACAATCTTCTATCAAAAGGTCATTAATAGAAATAAAATAATTTAGTTTTACTTTAAACCAAAGAACTCCTAACACTAAATTTGATTGAATTCCACCAATTATTGCTTTAATTGGATTGGTAAATCTTTTATCAAGTAAAACACTTAAAATTGGTATGTCTTTACTGGCTATAAAAAGAGATTTTATACTAATTATAATGATTCCTATATGTATATACCTAACTTCAGGATATTTTTGCTTAAATTTCCTAATCTTTTCTTTTGTAAAAAGGGGTATATCTACAGATCCTTGTTTAGAATCATTTGCTATTGTATCACCACTGACTTTTTCAATGTGACGTTGAACCCAAGGTTGGAATTTTTTAAAAAATGAAGTTTTATAAATCTCATCTTTTTTTATGGTTTTTATTTGAGCTAATTGCTCATCAGTAAAACTGTGACTTTGTCCTATAACATCTCTAAGATAAGTTATTTATTGTTGTTCAACTATAGAAATTTCTAAAGATGTATTAACTTCTAAAGGTGTTGAAAAGTTTATCATGAATATAAATTCTTTTTTCGTGTTCGAATCTGTTTTAGAAATCAATTGATAAATAATTTCTTCATAAGATATTTCTTCACTAAAACAAATTTCTAATTCCCGTTCTTTGAGAGTTTTGATATTTTAAATGTCAAAGATTTAAAAAGTATACCTTGTTTTTTCTTCAAATCTAGAACAACATAGGAAACATTTAAATTTAGTTTCTTAAGAATTCATTAACCATGGAATAATTCTAAGCCCTAGAAAGATAAAGCTTACAAAAATGAAATAGAATTTTTAGGATTAAATTTATCATCTAAAGGTCTTACTTTGCAAGATCATCTAATAGTTAAAATTAAAGAATTTTCAGAACAACTGGAAGATAAAAAATATTTACAAAGGTTTTCAGGTCTTCTAAATTATGGTCGATAATTTATAAAAAAAATTTCTAAAAGAGAAAAGATTTTACAAAAAAATTGAAAAAAGATACTCTTTTTATTTGAACTTCTACAGACTCTAAAATTATCAAATAGATAAAATCAGATCTTATATTTATTCCAAAAGTATATTTTCCTAAAACTGAAAAGTTATTAATTTTAGAAACTGATGCCGTAGGTGAACATTGGGGGTTGTATTATTAAAGCTAAGGTAAAATACCAAGAATTAATTTGCGATTATAATTCAGGAAAGTTTAAACCAAATGAGATAAAATATGTTATTTTTGAAAAAGAGTTACTTGCAATAAAAAATGCAATAACAAGATTTTATATTTATTTAGCACCTGAAACTTTTGTAATTAAAACTAATAATCCAGTTGTCAAAAATTTCTTAAAAAATAAGAAATTATATAATAACCCTAGACAAATTAGATGGTATAATTTTTTATGTCAATATAATCTTACTATATATTATATTAAAGGAAATAATATTTTTGCGGATTTTTTAAGGAGGCCAGTGAATAGACCATTATCAAGAAGAAACAATCAAAACCAAAGATTACTTCTCGAAACCTTAATCAATGATTTTCTTTTCAACAACCAATTCCATATCCTAATCCAAGATATTTTTATCCACCTCAGACATATTTTCCTTTCCTACAACCTTCATTACAATTAATAATGGAACCTGTTCAATCTCCTCACATTTCTCAATTTTCATAGGATCTAAATCAGTGGACTCCTATTTTTTATTCTGAAATCTTTAGGAGAACGAAAGATTTGCTACAACCAAGACAACCTCCCACAAACATAAAAGATTTTTATAATCCAGCTATACCTCTTGAATTATATAATCTTCTTAATAATGTATAGAAAGCCCATATATCTGATAGTAAGGATAATTTTTGAAAAAAATGACAAAATTAGCACAAGCTTTAGTTGATCAAGCTGAAAGACAAGCTTTATTTCAAGAACTTGTATACAAAACAATGTGTACAAGTAACATGCTAAAAGAGCAAGATCCAGATTTCTTTGCTATTGATGAAAATCAACATTTTCTTGAAGAGATAAATAATCTTTTAGAACTCTGTTAAATTTTTTAAAAACAAAAATTTTCTTCTAAAATTTTAAAACTAAAGAAAATTTTAATCTTTGAAAAAACTGTTATTCTCTTACCTAAAGAAATATTCCATGGAATAAATAATTCTATACTTCTTGAATTAGAAAAACTATTGCAAGAAAAAATTTCAGATTATCATGGTTTATCTTGAAAATGTTGGAATAGAAGAACTCTTTTCAAAAATTAAATTTAGATTTTATCATAAACCATTTGATATAACAAGTATCAAACTTGGTATTTTAGGTCATATAGTTATACAAAATTTTTCTTTCCATTTGACAAAATAATTTTCTGCATTTATAAAATCAAAATTTATTGACTTCACAAAAAATTATCAACATTTCTGTTATGTACATTTTAAAATTAAAAGTCTATTAGGAATTTTTCAAAGAGAATGGTTTATTCAACCCTACCAAATCTGAGAAATTCAAAGTTTAATGGTGGACCTCTTTTGAAAAAAAACCAATGAAAATCCTGAACAGCTAGACTAAGCCTTAAGAAAAATTTCCTCCTAATCAATATCAGTTTCAAACCGGAATAACAATGATGAACCAGGCCAAAACCCTATATTGTGAGAAAGAATCCCACGCTTTTCAGCACGTCATTGATGTCAAACTCACAAAAGACCAATGAGGCCTTGGGGGAAACTACGTTTTTGGGATAGTACTAGAAAGAAAATCAACTTCTTCACTTCATCTCACCTTCCCTTTGGAATTGGTGCTTTGCTATCCCATCGAATATTTTTGTGAAGATATTTTCTTCTCTTTTTTTCTTATAAAGAAAATAGAATTATGCAAATGGGGTATTCTTTCATACCCCAACTGCTTGCTTTGTAATCAGGAAGCTGTATCTAGGAATCATCTGTTCTTTACATATACGTTCATTAAACCAATTTGGTTGCAAGTGCTTCGGCTGTGTCGGATTCAAAGGTCAGTGCATGACTGGCAAAATGAATTCAATTGGATCAAAACTAATTTCAAAGGTAAATCCTTCTTGCCTGATATCTTTAAATAGCCCGAAATGTGTTTATCTATGGTGTGTGAAAGGAAAGAAACAAGAGAATTTTCTGTCAACGTAATGGCTGCAGAAGCTCCATTTTGCAGTTTGTGAAGGATGCAGTACGATACAGGCTACATGGTAGTCACCATACATCAGCCAATTCTATCAATATACTTCTTTTTCGTAATTGGGGTCTTGATGGAACATTATTAGGTTGATTTGTTTTTATGCTTTTCTTATTCATTGTAATCTTTAAATTTCTTGTATTAGACTCTGGTATTTTTTTTTTTTGGATGAATAAAATTTAACTTATCCAAAAAAAGAAAATTGAATTTCATTGCATTTGGACATTTAATTCAGTAGTTCAAAAACAATAACAGTTTTAATCAAATTTAACCGTTTGGTAAATTGAAGTGCTATCAATTTTTTTAATTGCACAATCCGTGAATCCATAATAATAATAATAACAATTAAATTAATAAAATTATTTGAGAGAGACTGCAGTGAATATTTAACCATAGTATGGGAATTATTTGTCATTATTTTTTTAGTTAGATTTTCAATTACAAAGTTAAGTTATATATTTTTTAAATTTTAATCTTCAAATTCTTATATACTTAATATATAAAAAAAATATTACGTGTTTAAATTCTCTCAAAAGTTATATATCTCCAAAAATTTGTTCAATACTTTTGTTATCTAATCTAATACTCAATACATTTAATAGATCATTTTAAAACTTGAAATTTGAACTCTTCATAAAACAAACTTGAAACTTAAACTTTCTTCTTGATACGATCATACGAACTAAACAACCCTGCTTGGGACCCAAACTTTGGGATGAATATAATGCATGAAACAAAACAAGCTTCGATAGAGGAATAATTCTACACTTCAACAAAATATAGGATTGGATAGGAGCTTGGGAACATACCTTGGCTTACATCCTCATCTTCATGAATTACATCGAAGATCTCCAAGATCTTCACCTTGGCCCAGATAAGATAGAGGGTAAAGCTGTTGAAGCAACAGTCTCCACAGCTTCAGGTGCTGTCAATTCATTTAGAAATTTGTCGTTCAAGGTACCAACAAAATCAACTGAACCCTCAAAAATCTTCACCACTGTGGACATGGAAGGCCTCCTGATATGTTCATTTTGTAAACACCATGTAGCAACCTTCATCATCTCCATGACTTCGGCTGCATTTGCCTGCATATCTTCGCTGCACCTATCGATTAGATCTACAAGTTGCCCTTCTTCTTGCTTTCTCGTAAAAAGCCTCAGTAAATGCCTATCTTCCTCCTGTTGAGATCCATCCACATTTTTTCGCCCGCACAGAATCTCTAGAACCACAATACCAAAGCTATAGACATCTGCTTTCTCAGTGATGACAGAGCTTAACCATTCAGGAGCCATATAACCAGGCGTTCCCCTCATGGTTGTTATGACCTGGCTTTGGTCTCTTCCAATTAGCTTAGATAATCCAAAATCGGAAACTTTGGCATTGAAATTCTCATCTAAAAGAATGTTTTGTGGTTTGATGTCTAAGTGAATTATCTTTTGGTTGCAGTCTTCATGAAGATAAGCTAGTCCCTTGGCTATATCTAAAATGATCTTCTTTCTAGTTTTCCAACCAAGAGCAAGCTCTTGATTTTTGTGGAAGATCCATTGATCCAGTGACCCTTTACACATGTACTCGTAGACTAAAAGCCTGGTAAATTTTTCAGCACAAAATCCAACCAAACTTACCAAATTGAAATGGTGAAATGTTTCCTATAGTCTGAACTTCTGCTATGAAAGATTTCTTGACTGGTCCACAGCCATCAAGATACTTCACTGCAACTTCAGAACCCGAAGGTAATGTTCCTTGAAAAACAGACCCAAATCCTCCTTCACCGAGCTTGTTGCTAAAATTCTTCGTGACATTCTTCAACTCTTCCAAAGAAAATCTAGTTGGCATTCCCGATATGTTGTCCAGATAATCCTCCTCAACCTCTTTGAACCCTTTTTTAATTCTTAGAAAACAGAAAGTGCATATAAGAAACACACCAGAGATACCTCCAAGAGTTGAGCCTAGAATAACTGCCACATCCTTCCTTTTCCTTTGAGGGAACTTCAGTGATGAAAGATTGTTTTTAGGATTCTGTGCACTTGGAAAATTCTGCACCTTTATAAAAACAGAGGTGCTGTAAGAACCATAATCACTGTAAGGATCATAATCACTATAATTATACATTTTGAGGGACAATATATCAGATAGAAAATAGCAGTAACGGTAAGGACTTATAGGTATCACAGCTTTGCAAGAACAGTTCTTTAAACAGACTTCTTTACAATCTTCTATGCTCTTGTTATTATCATTACTGATGGGAATACTGAGATATCTGAGTGGTTCATAACCGATTTCCTGGAGCTCGAGAAAACTCTGATGAAGAGAAAGCTCACAAGAAATTGGAGAAATAGCAGAACACCCAAGATCCGGTCTCGTATAATTTATTGGCTTAAAATAAATTGTTTGGCTTTGAGTTGCAGCTGGAGGACAAGCGCATCCCCCTTCTAAACAAACGCCATATTTTCCACATACCAATGGATAACTACACCGACTAATGCCGAATAGATCAATCCCCTCCCATTTCGATTCTCTCCACTCATATGCCTTCAAGTAACCGTCACTTCCCAACTGTATAAAATTAGCCGACAGTGCCACGGAGAGACTCCCAAACACTCCAATCTGGAACTCAGCGCCTGAATTGTTTCCTTCCGAGGAATGTCTGTAATAGATTTGGGAACTATATGCATCATCCACGTAAGCTTGGAAATGACCATCAATGATTGCAAATGCATACAAACCTTCACTTGAATTGGATGGCGATACACTTGCCCTCAACTTCTGCCCGGACACTAGCCTTTGACCAAGAACTAAAGAGTTCGTTGGGTAGTCAAATGACTGCCAAACCATCTTGTTGGTTTTGTCAAACAGCATGAGGTTTCCATCTGCACTTAAGTTTAGCCTTGAAACAGACTTGCCTACTGTGTTTGGAGACCAAACCTCAACGCCATCGCCATCTTTCAAGATAAGACCACCTTCAGGAGTGAGCTGCAATAGTGCCTGATACTCAACAGGATTGTTTCGATTTGCGGACCATACCACTTGCGGAGAAAAGCTGAAAGAATTATTATCACCAGAACTGGTCTTGAAGATGGAAACAGCAAATAGGCAACTCTCACCTACCAAGCTGCAGTGAAAGCCACAGACAAACATCCCATTGACAAGGATCGGCTTCACACCGGCTGCCTCCCAGAAATTGAAGTCATATGGGACGGCGCTCCAAGAATTCGGGCCATTGACAAATGATGGGTATTCTATGATTGCAGCGTTTATCAAAAGTGATGATGGAATGATCAGTAGAATCCAAAATTTGTTCAGAAAGTAGTTACAGGTATTCATATTCATGGTCATTGCTCTGTGACGGTAAATTGAGTTCCAGGGAAGAGTAAATTAGCTGCAAGAACGGAGTCAAGCTTGACTAAACAAAACAAAACAATACAATTCATGCTATCATATTTCTTAAGAAAGCACCTCGAAAGAAAACAAAAGTTTGACTAACTACCTACTAATTTTGTTTGGAAAATTCATAGAAATGAGAAGAATGCTATTACTATCTTCATTAATTTTCGACAGAGGACAATTGGAAAGAAAGGAAAATGACATTGATCAGCAAAACGTGTCCGCTGTGTTGAAAGAAAAAATCCCTTTTATTGGCCGAAAGGAGCTAAGGAAGGGCTAGAATTGCCCCTTCAAGAACGCTTGGACAAATCCTTTTGACTACCCATGGATGTTTTACTATCTATCGGAAGAAATGATATGTGTAACTGAACATACACTTATGAATAAAATTTAAATTAACTAAAATTTTATGAAAAAGACTAAACATGTTTTTTTTGATGATAATTATGAGGAAAAAAAATGTTAGAATGTTAGATCTTACAATTCATGTATTCACATTGTTTTTATAATTTGTGTTTTTGTATTTTTAAAATACCAAAATTATCATTTCAAAATTTCATTAACAAGCTAAATGTAATATCTTTTATTTTTATTAAAATTTATATACGATTTTTATTAAAATTATAAATCATAATTCTTTTGTGACTATTTCTAATATTTTAATAATTTTTTTGAAACATTTTCGTGTTTATTACATTGTGCTTAAAAATATAGGTTGACAATTCCAGGTCAACTGCGTACGCATCATGCAAAGGGGTATTAGGATGATTAAGCATTGAAAGTACTAAAAACTTCGGTCGGGTCCACCATTATAAGCATTAATATTCAGAAGGGATAAAAGTGAACTCAGTCAGCCCACAAAGGTACGTTCTAGGCACTAGCTCCTTGTTCATATTTTTTTTAAAAAAATTTTAGATGAAATTATTTAATTATTTTTTATTTTAATTTTAAAACTTTCATATATGTATTTTTATATAATTTATTAAATATATTTTTTTAATAAGTTCTATAACTTATCACAAATACATATCCAAATTTTTTTTTTAAAAAAAATTACATTTACGTTTTAAAAAATTTAATTAAAAATTTCTTACAAAAATTTTTAAATTTTGTGATATTCAAATTTAAAAACTTTAATTCAAAAATTTTTTAAAAATTTCAAAGCTTACAGATTTATAAATCCAAAAACCTTTAAAAGCTTCTAGATTTGTAAATTCATAAATTTAAAAGTGAAAAGAATATTAAAGAAAAAAAAGTAATTAAAAATTTTTGTTTAAAAATAATTTTGAAGAAAAGTGTGAATAGTTAAAAATAAAGTGTGAATAGAATTACCGGTTCATAAATTTAAGGCAATTGTTACCTACTTTTCATAAAAATATAACAAACAATTCCAACATAAAATGGTAACATTATAATTGATCTTCTATAAAGTGAATGTGAAACATAGTTCTCCATAGCTGTAAGGATCCGAAAATGGTTAACAAAAGAGCAACCTCCTCTTATGAAGAACCAAATTACCGTGTCTACCACCGGATGCCTAAAAGAATCCATCTAAATCATAGACTCAAAACAGTCTCTTGAAGATTATAATAAAAAGGGACCAAAATAAAGGAAAAAAAAAATGCAATTGTTAAAGATCAAAGTGAACTGAGGTAATATTTTATCAAACTGAAGAGTGGGGTAGGATTAGAAAATCCCTCCAATCTCTGGAACATGATTCCATCCATCCGGGCCTGAACCCCATCGGCAAACGTCAAGTCTTGCAGCAGTTCTTTTAGTGTTCTGTCTACTCCAACTAGGGAGTTCCCTATGCCACTTAAGAGCTCTGGTGGTGTTGGAGAAGGTCTCGACAACTCAAAAAGTGTAACCTAATCCATTATATCACATACTTCAATATTTGAGAAAGCATTATTTTCCAAAATGATATATGATGCACAATTAATTTTGGATGATGAATAAAAATCTGTCATTGATATGACCAAGACAAAAAAAGACAATTCATCCCATATATAAAAATAGGTTGTCTACAAAGCATTAAGAGCATAAGTTTCAACATGATATGAGTCATAAATGGATGCAGAATATCATAAATGTGCCATTCTATTATATAGCAGGATGCAGTTCTATCATATTGAATTTTGTATCAAACCTCAATGGATATACAGTTGCCAAGAAACAAATTTTCAAATTTGTAAGAGAAACTTTTATAAATGTCAAGTGTCATCAAATTACAGGGTTCGCCAACAATTTTCGTGCAGTGCTTTTTGCAGTCGTTTATTAGACAATTGAAATTAACAGATAGTTTTCCTTACAGTAAAAATAAGGAATGACATTAAATTACTTTTAATTTTTAATTTGCGTTTTTTATCTTTTAAATCTACTAAAATAATGATTAAAAAAATTACTTTAATGTAAATTAATCTTATCACTTAATATGAAATTGAAATTTGAAATTAAATCTATTAATTTTAATGATTTTATGTAAGTTGATCTTACCATATGAAAATCGTAATGTGAAATTGAATTGACGTGTGAACAAGATTAATTGTATGTTGACCTGATCATGGCACAAATACAATAGGACAAAAATTCAAATCCACTTATTTCCATATGGTGTTCAGATTTGTGTTCGAAATTGCCCGTGGAAGAAGGAAATGCTTTGGTTGGTCAATGTGTAGGCACCAAATGTATAGTAGCAAATGAAAACTTCTAATCTATCTATGATGGTTTAAGTGATAAAAAATTTTTTATTTTTTTTATTGCTATGAGTTTGAATTTATTAGAAGAATATAAGAAAATTATTTTTATGAATTTATTAATTTTAATAAAAATAAATTTATTTGTATTAATAAAAAATAAAATATCCCTAAAAAATTGAAACTCCTCCAATTATTATTATTACACGGTTGCAAATTTACATAGATTTAAAGTAGACCTATATTTTGTTGCGGGGTTTTTTTTAATTTTTTAAATTATGTTTTAAATATGAGAAAAGTAAAATTTTTATGTTAAATTTTAATAAATGATATATACAGAGAAATCTAAGTAAATTATAACTTAATTATATATATAAATGTAGTTTTTTTTATTAAATTAGGGTATTAAATAATATCTTTATTAATATAATATATATAAAATAAATTAAATAAATAAAAAATATTTTCTTTTATATATATATATATCGAGAAGGGTTGGGATATTCTAAACTTGATTCTGATTTGATTCAAATTATTTAAAGAAGTAAAACTTAATTCAATCCTTATTTAAAAAATACATCAATTGGATTGTGGCTAATTGAAAACCTATCGAATATAAATTATTTTGTTATTTTTACATCTATTGATTTTTTTTTATAAAATTTATCTAACAAAAAATTTTAGAAATAAAGAATTAAATAATATTTCTAATAAATATTATTAAGATATTAAATAATTTTTAATAAAATACTTATATAAATATAAAATTAAATTGATAATATATTTTAGGGTTAAGGCATAACACCTAAAATTTTATTCTTACTCATGCTCGATTTATAAAATAAAAAAAAAACAACTTAATTATCTTGAATTAAAAGAAAATACATTAATTGGGTCAAGACGAATTAAAACACATCATATATAAATTGTTTTGTCATTTTTACCACAATTAACGTTTGTATTACAAAATTTATCTAAAAAAAATAAAAATAAAAAAATTTTAAAAAGGAAACAAAAAAATAAAGAAATAAAAAACAAATAAGAGAGGTTTTACATGAACACCTTAAATGAGGTGAAATACCATAAATCCATTTTTAATCGACTCCGTTTTCAAAAATAAAATTTTGATCCAATCTTGATTTTTTAAAAACGTATCTATATTAAATTAGTGCAAGTAAAAACTAATATGATACAAAATGTTTTATCATCCATATCATTAATTTTTTTTTACAAAGTTCATCTAACAAACGAAAAAAATTAAAAAAATCAAATAAAAAAGTTCGAAGTAAAAAAATTTAATAAAAAATTAAAATTTTGAAAGAAAGATAAAGTGCCACATGGATACCATCTCCTTCTTCCAAAATCAACTTTAATATTACAGATAGATAATAAATAATAAAATATATTATATATATAAAATAAAGTGGGACATTCTAAATTTACTTATGATCCCACCTCGATTTTAAACAAAATTTCGATCCTATCTTGAATTTTTAAAATATGCATTCCTTGAACTGAAAGGAATCAAAATTCATACGGCTTGTTTTGTTATTTTCTTCATTAAATTTTTTTTACTAAATATATCTAATTAAAGTATGGATAATAAAAAATTAAATTATAAACAAAAAACTAAAAATGACCAATTTAAAAACAAAAATAAAAATAAAAAAGCCTTGTAAACACCTACTCATGCTAAAAATTTTATAAAATTAATATTATGGATTACTGAACTACCCCATTCTTCTTGGAAGTAGGATATTTCTCAAAAGTTTTGTGATTGATTGGACGCCTTGGCCAATGAGAATGGAAGTTTGAATCATCGCTAAGGACGTGAACATGACAAAGTCAATCACTGAATAAATGTTGTTTCCTTGTCTATTTTTTCCTCCTATATTCTCATTTTTATATATAAATATATTCCTTCCAATTAAAATTTTCTTCTTTAATTCCACCATAAAAGGAATAGTATAGATAAAAGGGTAAAAAAAAACTCATGAATTAAAATTCAATAATCATCAAAATTTTATCATATTTTGTAATCAATTAAATTTTTAATATTTATTTTTTTAATTGAGTCTTTTTAAAAAAAATAATTAATTACTTTCATCTAATCAAGAATTTAATTGGATGAAAATATATATTTAAAAATTTAATTGAATAAAAATATATGTTTAAAGGTCAATTAATTTAATATAAAAAATTGATGATTTAAATATTTATAATAAAATATTAAAAATTTAAATAATTATTAAATTTTTATTTGAACGTGCCAATAATATATATGGAATCGAAAGCAAGAGTAAAATTAATCTTACTATATGGCTTTACAATGGGAAATTAGATCTACAAAAATCTGTTTTAAGAAAGCAGGTAGAAAGAGAAGACCACTCTCACAAAAGATAAAAAAGAATGGCTAAAAGAAAAAGGGGTAGGTTTGGATTTTTAGTCTATTAGAAAGATAATGAACTTCTTCACTTCATCTCACATTCCCTTTAACCTTGACATCAATCGCTGATTGTTAGCTATCATTTCCTTAATTAGTTAAAATTCTCTGGAATCTACGATCTCTAAAAATCTATCTAATATGTATGTGATCAGAGTTAATATTCAATTGAAGCTAATTTTATACACTTAATAGGTAAATTTAGAACTTGATATTTTAGCTCTTAAAAAAAATTTTTTTTTTTGAAAACTTGAAATGATTCATTCATTCACTCAAACTTTGAAGATTTTAATGTAGTTGTCGAAAAGACAAACTAAACATCTCTGCTGGTATCCAAAAGTTGGGATGAATATAATACATGAAACAAAACAAGCTTCGGCAGAGGAATAGCTCTACACTTACAACAACAAATAGGATAGGAAAGGAGCTTTGGAACAAACCTTGGCTTACATCCCCGTCTTCATGAATTATATCGAAGATCTCCATGGTCTTCACCTTGGCCCAGATAAGATTGAGGGCAAAGCTGTTGAAGCAAAAGTCTCCACAGCTTCAGGTGCTGTCAATTCATTTAGAAAATTATCGTTGAAGGTACAAACAAAATCACCTGAACCCTCAAAAATCTTCACCACTGTGGACATGGAAGGCCTCCTGGCATATTCATTTTGCAAACACCATGTAGCAACCTTCATCATCTCCATGACTTCGGCTGCATTTGCCTGCATATCTTCGCTGCATTTATCCACAAGATCCACAAGTTGTCCTTCTTCTTTTTTTCTCGTGAAAAGACTCAGTAAATGCCTATTTTCCTCCTGTTGAGATCCATCCACATTTTTTCGCCCACACAGAATTTCGAGGACCACAATGCCGAAGCTATAGACGTCTGCTTTCTCAGTGATGAATGAGCTTAACCATTCAGGAGCCATATAACCAGGGGTTCCCCTCATGGTTGTTATGACTTGGCTTTGGTCTCTTCCAATTAGCTTAGATAATCCGAAATCGGAAACTTTGGCATTGAAATTCTCATCTAAAAGGATGTTTTGTGGTTTGATGTCTAAGTGAATTATCTTTTGGTTGCAGTCTTCATGAAGATAAGCTAGTCCCTTGGCTATATCTAAAATGATTTTCTTTCTAGTTTTCCAACCAAGAGCAAGCTCTTGATTTTTGTGGAAGATCCATTGATCCAGTGACCCTTTACACATGTACTCGTAGACTAAAAGCCTGGTAAATTTTTCAGCACAAAATCCAACCAAACTTACCAAATTGAAATGGTGAATGCTTCCTATAGTCTGAACTTCTGCTATAAAAGATTTCTTGACTGGACCACAGCCATCAAGATACTTCACTGCAACTTCAGAACCCGAAGGTAATGTTCCTTGAAAAACAGACCCAAATCCTCCTTCACCGAGCTTGTTGCTAAAATTCTTCGTGACATTCTTCAACTCTTCTAAAGAAAATCTAGTTGGCATTCCCGATATGTTGTCCAGATAATCCTCCTCAACCTCTTTGAACCCTTTTTTAATTCTTAGAAAACAGAAAGTGCATATAAGAAACACAACAGAGATACCTCCAAGAGTTGAGCCTAGAATAACTGCCATATCCTGCCTTTTCCTTTGTGGGAACTTCGGTGATGAAAGATTGTTGTTAGGATTCTGTGCACTTGGAAAATTCTGCACCTTTATAAAAACAGAGGTATTGTAAGAACCATAATCAATGTAAGGAACATAATCACTGTAAGGACCATAATCACTAGAATTATACATTTTGAGGGACAATACATCAGATAGAAAATAGCAGTTACTGTAAATGTACTGATCTATATGTATCACAGCTTTGCAAGAACAGTTCTTTAAACAGACTTCCTTACAATCTTCTATACTCTTGTTAGTATCATTACTGGTGGAAAAACTGAAATATCTGAGTGGTGCATAATCGATGCCCTGGAGCTGGAGAAGACTCTGATGAGCATGAAGCTCACAAGAAATTGGAGAAATAGCAGAACACCCAAGATCCGGTCTCGTATAATTTATTGGCCTAAAATAAGTTGTTTGGCTTTGAGTTGCAGCTGCAGGACAAGCGCATCCCCCTTCTAAACAAACGCCATATTTTCCACATACCAATGGATAACTACACCGACTAATTCCGAATAGATCAATCCCCTCCCATTTCGATTCTCTCCACTCATATGCCCTCAAGTAGCCGTCACTTCCCAACTGTATAAAATTAGCCGAGCGTGCCACGGAGAGACTCCCAAACATTCCAATCTGGAACTCAGCGCCTGAATTGTTTCCTTCCGAGGAATATCTGTAATAGATTTGGGAACCATATGCATCATCCACGTAAGCTGTGAAATGACCATCAATGATTGCAAATGCATACAAACCTTCACTTGAATTGAATGGCGATACACTTGCCCTCAACTTCTGCCCGGACACTAGCCTTTGACCAAGAACTAAAGAGTCCGTTGGGTAGTCAAATGACTGCCAAACCATCTTGTTGGTTTTGTCAAACAGCATGAGGTTTCCCTCTGCACTTAAGTTTAGCCTTGAAACAGACTTGCCTACTGTGTTTGGAGACCAAACCACAACGCCATCGCCATCTTTCAAGATAAAACCTCCTTCAGGAGTGAGCTGCAATAGTGCCTGATACTCAACAGGATTGTTTCGATTTGCGGACCATACCACTTGAGGAGAAAAGCTGAAAGAATTATTATCACCAGAACTGGTCTTGAAGATGGAAACAGCAAATAGGCAACTCTCACCCACCAAGCTGCAGTGAAAGCCACAGACAAACATCCCATTGACAAGGATCGGCTTCACACCGGCTACCTCCCAGAAATTGAAGTCAAACGAGAGGTTGTTTCTCCAGGAATTCGGGGCATTGACAAATGATGGGTAGTCTATGATTTCAGCGTTGATCAAAAGTGATGGTGGAATGATCAGTAGAATTCGGAGTATGATCAGAAAGTAGCTACTGGTATTCCCATTCATGGTCATTGCTCGGAGAAGGCCAATGGCTATCTAGGGAAGAGTAAATTAGCTTCAAGAATGGCGTCAACTCAAACTTGTCTAAACTAAACAAAACAATATAATTCATGCTGTCAAATTTCTTAAGAAAGCACCTAGAAAGAGAACGAAAGTTTGACTAACTACTACTAATTTTGTTTGGAAAATTTATTGAAATGAGAAGAATGCTGATACTGTCTCCATGAATTGGAAAGAAAGGAAAATGACATTGATCTGCAAAACGTGTACGTTGTGCTGAATGAAAAGTGCCTTTTTTTCTGGCCAAAAGGAGTTAAGGAAAAGCTAGAATTGCCACTGCAGGAATGCTTGGATAAATCCTTTTGACTACCGGTGGATGACCAGAAGAAATGATATATGTAACTAAACATACACCAATGAATAAAATTTAAATTAACTAAAACTTTATGAAAGAAGACTAAACATGTTTTTTTTTAATGATAATTATGAGGAAAAAAAAATGTTAGAATGTTAGATCTCACAATTCATGTATTTACATTGTTTTTATAATTTGTGTATTTGTATTTTAAAACACCAAAATTATCATTTCCAAATTTCATTAACAAGCTAAATGTAATATTTTTTATTTTTATTAAAATTTATATACGATTTTTATTAAAATTATAAATCATAATTCTTTTGTGACTATTTCTAATATTTTAACAATTTTTTTGAAACATTTCCGTGCTTATTACATTGTGCTTAAAAATATAGGTTGATAATTCCAGGTCAACTGCGTATGCATCAAGCAAAGAGATATTAGGATGATGAAGCATTAAAAGTACTAAAACTTCAGTGGGTCCACCATCGTAAGCATTAATATTCAGACGGGATAAAAGCAAACTCAGTCAGCCCATAAAGGTAAGTTCTAAGCGCTAACTCCTTGTTTATTTTCTCTTCATATTTCTTTTTTATTTTTTAGATGAAATTATTTAATTATTTAATTATTTTAATTTTAAAACTTTCATAAATGTATTTTTATATAATTTATTAAATATATATTTTTGATAAGTTATACAACTTATCACGAATACATATCCAAATTTTTTTTTAAAATATAACATTTTAAAAATTTAATTAAAAAAATATCTTAAAAAAAATGAATTGTGAATAGAATTACCGGTTCATAAATTTGAGGCATTTGTTGCCTACTTTTCATAAAAATATAACAAACAATTCCAACATAAAATGGTAACATTATAATTGATCTTTCTATAAAGTGAATGTGAAACATAGTTCTCCATAGCTGTAAGGATCAGAAAATGGTTAACAAAAGAGCAACCTCCTCCTATGAAGAACCAAATTACAATGTCTACCACCAGAAGCCTAAAAGAATCCATCTAAATCATAGACTCAAAACAGTCTCTTGAAGATTATAACAAAAAGGGACCAAAATAAAGGGAAAAAAAAATGCAATTGTTAAAGATCAAAGTGAACTGTTTATCAAACTGAAGAGTGGGGTAGGATTAGAAAATCCCTCCAGTCTCTGGAACATGATTCCATCCATCCGGGCCTGAACCCCATCGGCAAACGTCAAGTCTTGCAGCAGTTCTTTTAGTGTTCTGTCTACTCCAACTAGGGAGTTCCCTATGCCACTTAAGAGCTCTGGTAGTGTTGGAGAAGGTCTCGACAACTCAAAAAGTGTAACCTAATCCATTATATCACGTACTTCAATATTTGAGAAAGCATAATTTTCCAAAATGATATATGATGCACAATTAATTTTGGATGAAGAATAACTTAAAATCTTTCATTGACATGAGCAAGACAAAAAAAAGACAATTAATCCCATTTATAAAAGTAGGTTGTCTACAATGCATTGAGAGCATAGGTTTCAACATGATATGAGTCATAACGTATCATGGATGCAGAATATCATTAATGTGTCATTCTATTATATAGCAGGATGCAGTTCTATCATATTGAATTTTGTATCAAACCTCAATGGATATACAGTTGCCAAGAAAGAAATTTTCAAATTTGTAAGAGAAACTTTTATAAATGTCAAGTGTCATCAAATTACAGGGTTCACCAACAATTTTCGTGTAGTGCTTTTTGCAATCGTTTATTAGACAATTGAAATTAGCAGATAGTTTTCCTTACAGTAAAAGTAAGGGATGATGTTAAATTACTTTTAATTTTTAATCTGTGTTTTTTATCTTTTAAATCTACTAAAATAATGATTAAAAAAATATAAAATTAAAAAAAATTACATTATTGTAAATTAATCTTATCACTTAATATGAAATGGAAAATTGAAATTAAAACTATTAATTTCAATGATTTTATGTAAGCTGATATTACCATATGAAAATCGTAATATGTATGAACATTGAATTGACGTCGTGACAAGAGCTTTAATTGTATGTTGACCTGATCATGGCACAAAATACAATACCGACAAAAATCTCAAATCCACCCGTAATTCCATATGGTGTTCAGATTTGGTTCAAAATTTTGCCCCCGTGGAAGAAGGAAATGCCTTTAAGTGGTTCAATCGATGTAGGCACCCAAATGCTATAGCAAGCAAACATTTGAAAACTGTAATCCTATCTATGTAGGTTTAGTTGATAAAAAATATTTTTTTATTGCTTTGGAGTTTGAATTAATTAAAGAATATAAGAAAATTATTTTTATTGAATTATTAAATTTAATATAAATAAATTTATTTGTATTAATAAAAAATAAAATATCCCTAATAAATTGAAAACTCCTCCAATTATTATTATTACACGGTTGCAAATTTATATAGATTAAAATTAGACCCATATTTTGTTGCGGGATTATTTTTTAATTTTGTATATTATGTTTTAAATATGAGAAAAGTAAAATTTTTATGTTAAATTTTAATAAATGATAATATATAGAGAAATCTAAATAAATTATAACTTAATTATGATATATTAAATGTAGTTTTTTTAATTAAATTAGGGTATTAAATAATATCTTTATTAATATAGTATATATAAATTAAATAAATAAATAACAAAATATTTTCTTTTATATATATTGAGAAGGGTTGGGATATTCTAAACCTGATTCTGATTTGATCCAAATTATTTAAAAAGGTAAAACTTAATTCAATCCTTATTTAAAAAACACATCAATTGAACTATGAATAACTGAAACCCCATTGAATATAAGTTGTTTTGTTATTCTTACATCTATTGATTTTTTCTTTATAAAATTTATTTAATAAAAAATTTTAGAAATAAAGAATTAAATAATATTTCTAATAACTATTATTAAGATATTAAATAATTTTTAATAAAATACATATATAAATATACAATTAAATTGGTAATAAAATATATATTCTTTATATATTTTAGGATTAAGGCGTAACACCTAAGACTTTATTCTTACCAAAGCTCGATTTATAAAATTAAAAAAAAAAAACAACTCAATTACCTTGAATTAAAAGAAAACACACCATTGGGTCATGACGAATTAAAACCCATCAGGTACAAATTATTTTGTCATTCTTATCCAATTGACATTTGTATTACAAAATTTATCTAACAAAAAATAAAAATAAAAAAATTTTAAAAAGGAAACAAAAAAAATAAAAATCTTTAAAAAACAAAGAAATGGAAAACAAATAAGAAGGGTTTCACATGAACACCTAGATGTGGTGAAATACCATAAATCTATTTTTAATTTGACTCCATTTTCAAAAATAAAATTTTGATCCAATCTTGATTTTTTAAAAATGCACCTATGTTAAATTAGTGCAAATAAAAACCAATATGATATAGAATGTTTTATCATCCATATCATTAATTTTTTTTACAAAGCTCATCTAATAAACAAAATCAAATAAAAAGTAAAAGTTAAAAAAATTTAATAAAAGCTTAAATAAAAAATTAAATTTTTGAAAGAAAGATGGAGTGCCACATGGGTACCATCTCCTTCTTCCAAAATCAACTTTAATATTATAGATAGATGGATGAATAATAAAATATAGATACTATATATATCTAAAATAAGGTGGGACATTCTAAATTTATTTATGATCCAACCTCAATTTTAAACAAAATTTGATTTGATTTTGAATTTTTAAAATAAGCATTCATTGAATTGGAATGAATTAAAATTCATACAAGTTTGTTTTTTATTACCTTCATTAATTTTTTTACTAAATATATCTAATTAAAGAATGAATAATAAAAAATTAAATTATAAACAAAAAACTAAAAATGACCAATTAAAAAAAAATAAAAATAAAAAAGCCTTGTAAACACCTTCTCATGCTAAAAATTTTACAAAATTAATATTATGGATTATTGGACTACCCCATTCTTCTTGGAAGCAGGATATTTCTCGAAAGTGTTGTGATTGATTGGACGCCTTGGCCAATGAGAATGAAAGTTTGAATCATCGCTAAAGAAGTGAACATGACAAAGAGATAGTTAATAAATGTTGTTTACTTGTCTATTTTTTCCCTCTTTTCTTCTCATTTATATATATATATATATATATATATATATATTCCTTCCAATTAAAATTTTCTTTTTTAATTCCACCATATAAAGGAATAGTATAGATAAAATGGTTAAAAAAAACTCATGAATTCAAATTCAATAATCATCAAAATTTTATCATATTGTGTAATTAATTAAATTTTTAAATATTTATTTTTTTAATTGAGTTTTTAAAAAATAATAATTAATTATTTTCATCTAATTGAGAATTTAATTGAATAACAATAAATATTTAAAAATTTAATTGAATGAAAATATATGTTTAAAGGTTAATTAATTTAATATAAAAAATTGATGATTTAATTATTTATAATAAAATATTAAAAATTAAAATAATTATTAAATTTTTATTTGAACGTGCCAATAATATATATGGAATCGAAAGCAAGAGTAAAATTAATCCTATTATATGGCTTTACGATGGGAAATTAGATCTACAAAAATCTGTTTTAAGAAAGCACGTAGAAAGAGAAGACCACTCTCACAAAAGATAAAAAAGAATGGCTAAAAGTAAAAGGGATAGGTTTAGACTTTTAGTCTATTAGAAAGATAATGAACTTCTTCACTTCATCTCACATTCCCTTTAACCTTGACATCAATCGCTGATTGTTAGCTATCACTTCCTTTATTAGTTAAAATTTTCTGGACTCTACGATCTCAAAAAATCTATCTAATATGTATGTAATCTGAGTTAATATTCAATTGAAGCTAATTTTAAACACTTAATAGGTAATTTTAGAACTTGAAATTTGAAGATGGAAACAGCAAATAAGCAACTCTCACCCACCAAGCTGCGGTGAAAGCCACAGACAAACATCCCATTGACAAGGATCGGCTTCACACCGGCTAACTCCCAGAAACTGAAGTCAAATGAGAAAGTGCTTCTCCAGGAATTCGGGGCATTGACAAATGATGGGTAGTTTATGATTTCAGCGTTGATCAAAAGTGATGATGGAATGATCAGTAGAATCCGGAGTATGATTAGAAAGTAGCTACAAGTATTCCCATTCATGGTCATTGCTCGGAGAAGGCCAATGGCTTTCTAGGGAAGAGTAAATTAGCTTCTAAGGATGGCGTCAACTCAAGCTTGACTAAACTAAACAAAACAATATAATTCATGCTATCTAATTTCTTAAGAAAGCCCCTAGAAAGAGAACGAAAGTTTGACTAACTACTACTAATTTTGTTTGGAAAATTCATAGAAATGAGAAGAATGCTGTTACTATCTTCGTGAATTGGAAACGAAGGAAAATGACATTGATCCACAAAACGTGTTTGGAAAATTCATAGAAATGAGAAAAATGCTGTTACCATACTCACTACAAGAACGCTTGGATAAATCCTTTTGACTACCGGTGGATTTTACTATCAACCAGAAGAAATGATATATGTGTTAAGCTTGAAGCAATAAACACAATAACGTAAAAGTAATATATTGTAATAAACCTACATTAATAGACAACAATCAATAATTAATAATCAATAATGCAGAAAAAATAAAGCACACTAAGATTTACGTGAAAAATCCTTCAGTATAGGAAAAAAATCACGGATTACTAGAAAAATCTCCACTATCAAATAATGGATATACAAAGTTATTTTCTAGCTAAAACTAGAGTTAATTAACAACTAGAGAGATAATTAGAGAAATCTCACCAAATAGGTGACTCAACAAATACACAATGGATTTATTTCTAAAGAGCTTCAAACCCGATCTTCACCTTTCAAAATGTAGAACTTTGAATCATAAACTTGCTGGCGAAGTTTCAACTCAATCGGACCACGAATCAACTTTCATTTAACCAACTCTCCCTTATCCATTTTCTCTCTATTTTTCCTGGCTTTTTTCTTTCTCTTTTTTTTTTTTGTTGATTTGCAGTGCTACCTTCTTTTATTAAGTAGCTAGGATTCTGTGTAAAAAGAAATATCGAGGCCCGTGGCCTTTGATTAATCCAAACCAAACTACATAGGGCTGGATCCCATTTTTCTAACAATCTCCCCTTCCAGTCCCATTAAGAGGAGATTCATCATCATAACAGTTTCATTTAGAATTTACTTTAGCCAAGGAACTCATTTCGGTGAAGTTAGTACAGAGCTCAAGTTTTTCCTTAGAAAATGTCTTAGTCAATATATCTGCTACATTCTCATTAGTATGAATTTTCTTCAATAGTATCTGATGTTTCTCAACATTGAACATAACCAGTGATATCTAACATCAATGCATTTTGTTCTAGCATGGTACATGACATTCTTACTCAAATCTAAAGCACTATGGCTATCATAGAATACTATATACGATTTCTGATTCAACCTCAATTCAAGAAGAAAATGTTTCATCCAAAGTTTTTATTTACTTGCTTCGGTTATTATAATATGCTCAACCTTTGTAGTTGACAAAGCAACACACTTTTACAAATTAGACTACCAAGACACAGCTCCTATTATAAAAGTGAATAAATACCTTGAAGTAGATTTTCTACCATCAAGATCAACTATCATGTCAGCATCAATAAACCTTTTTAGAACTAGTTGTGAAACTCCATAACTTAAGCACATTTTTAAAGTGCCCTTCAGATATTTGAAAATCTATTTTACTACTTCCTAGTGAACCTTTTTCATATTAAAAAAAAATCTACTCACTACACTAACTGCATGAGTAATGTCAGGCCATGTACAAACCATAACATACATCAAAGAATCAACTGCAAAAGAATAAGGAATGCTAGACATAGCTAGTTTTTCTTCTTTAGTCATCGGACAAGATTTTTTACTCAGATGAAAATGGTTGGCAGGTGGACTGTTAACTGATTTAGCATGTTGTATGTTGAATCTACTAAACACCTGTTCAACATACTTTTCCTGTAACAACCACAGTTTTCTAGCTCTCATATCTCGGATAATGTTCATACTGAGAATCTGCTTTGCTGGACCTAAATCTTTCATGTTAAAAGACTTAGACAATTATTTTTTCAACTTGCGAACCATACCAGCATCTTGTCCCACAATTAACATATCATCAATATATAATAATAGAATAATGAAGTTACCATCAATGAAGTTTTTGACATACACACAAGGATTTGCTGTCGTTCTTTTATAGCTGTGGTTCACCATAAAATAATCAAATTTTTTGTACCACTATCGCAAAGCTTGTTTCAAGCTATATAAGCTTTTTTTCAGTTTACAAACTAAGTGCTCTTTTTCTTTCACTTCAAAACCTTTAGGCTGATTCATATAAATGTCCTCATGCAAGTTACTATGCAACAATGTAGTTTTAACATCAACTTGCTTAAGTTCTAGATTCAAACTAGTTGCTAATCCTAGTACCACTCGAATGGAACTCATCTTTATAATTGGAGTGAAGATCTTATCAAAATCGATGCTTGGTTTTTGAAAAAAACCTTTTACCATTAATTGAGCTTTGTACCTCACTAATTTGTCACCATCTTTTTTCAACTTGAACACCCATTTATTCTTTAACGGCCTCCTCTCTTTTGAAAGTTTAACAAGATCATATGTACTATTTTTCTACAATGACTCCATCTCTTCTTTCATTATTTTTAACCAGTGCTCTTTATCCGAAGTAGTCTGTACATCTTGAAAGCTCTCTGGCTCTCCCTCACTGATAACTAAAATAAAATTTAAACTTAGATACCTAGTAGATGGCCTATGCTCTCTAGTAGATCTTCTAGGTTGAAACTCTTTACCACTTGATGCCAAAGGTAGCTCCCTCTGCTTAACACTTTCAGGTAGAGATGATTGCTTTCTCTACTCAAAACTAATTGCATCTAGCTCATCACTAACTGTGGCTAGCTCATTCATATTCCCAAGTTTTGTTTCTTGCTCATTTTCACCATTTGTGGCTATTTCCTATGAAACCCTTATCGGTGTTCAAACATCACATTCAATAGTAACTCATGTAGTTTTCTCATTTTTCTCAAGGTCTGTTATGGTTTTTTTTTTATGGAATACCACATCTTTGCTTCTGACTATCTTTCTCTTCACTGGATCCCATACCCTATAGTCAAATTCCTCATTATCGTATCCTACAACACACATTGTGTGGCTTTGCTCTTAAGCTTTGACCTCTGCTCTTTTAACACATGTATGAATGTTTTAAACCCAAAAACTTTTAAATGAGATTACAAAGCATCTTTTCCTATCCACACTCTTTCTAAAATGTCAAAGCCCAAAGGAACTGATGGTAATCTGTTAAGTAAATAACAAGTGTGTGTTGACTACTGCACCCTAAAATGGCTTTGGTAATTTTGCCATCTTCAACAAGCATTTGACTTTTTTCATAATGGTGCGGTTCATCCTTTCAGCTACACTATTATGTTGTGGTATTCCAAGTTCTATCATTTCATGCCTGATCCCATGCTTGCAAAGTCTTTGTATATGTGTTTCCCACTATTATCAGTCTGAATACACTTCAAAGGTAACCCTGTCATCCTTTCCATTATGGCATGAAATTTTTAAAAATACTGCAATACTTGACTTTTATTTTTCAACATATACACCCAAGTCTTATGTAAAGCATTATCAATAAAAGTAATAAAATACCTGCTACCACCTAATGACTCAACCTTAATGGGATTACATATGTAAGAATAAATTAATTCCAATCTATTTTCTTTTCTTTTAGAACTCTTACAAAAAGAAACTCTACAATGTTTACCAAACAAACAATGATCACATGAATCGAGAGACATACCTTTGGTCAATGAAATGAGAGACTACCTTGGCAAAACTATAACCTTTTCTCACTCATGTTTTCTAGCCTTTTATGCCACAAGTTTGCTAAAATATCATCCTCAATGGCATTTATTTAGTTGCCATTCAATTGCATCCATGTCTTATACATTGTGCAGCATAGTTTTTTCCTTGCAACTATCATAGATCCTTTGAAAAGCTTCAATTGCCTATTCTTTTGTTGACTCTCATATCTTTCCTTATCAAGGACATTAATAGCAAGTAAGTTCATTCTAATATTTGGAATGCATCTGACATCCCTCAAAGTCAATATGCAGCCCGTATTAGTTTATGCAATAATATCACCAATCCCAAAAATCTGTGATACACTATTGTTTCTCATCTTGGTGCAACCAAAATCTCTTACTTTATAAGTTGTAAACAACTCCCTCTTAGGAATACAATGATATGCCACTCCTATGTCAACTATTTATTCAATACTAAGATCACCAACATGATTACAATCACCATGTGTACAAATCAAAGTAACCGAATTACTATCTGAATTCACTGCTGTAACATTGCCATCATTCGAACTCTTGCCTTTCTCATTTTTTCGCTCTTGTTTTAAGATTTTGCAGTATCATTTTATATGACTTGCTTTACCATAATGGAAACATTTCACTTTATCTTTAAACTTAGATCTATGTTTAGACTTACTACGACCTTTTGAGTTTTAACCTTTGTCGATGTTTCTATCCATGTTCTCTGTGACCAGATCTTGATTCCTAGGGTCTGAATCTTTTCACCTTGCTTATTCATTAAGCATACTGTCATTTACCATCTCTAATGTCACATTGTAATCAGGAGCTAAATTAAGAATAATCAAAACTAGAGTATTCTAGCTGTTTGGCAATGAACCTAAAAGAAATAACGCATTCATTTCATCATCCATCTTAAGCTCCATAATAGTCATCCAATTAAATATATCTTAGAAATAACTCAAATGCTCTATAATAGATCGTCCATCCTTGTACTATAAAGTTGTAAGCTTTTTAACAAGCTTAACTTTATTCATACTTATTTTTCTCTCACACAATGTTGTCAATTTTTTAAAAATAGTTTGAACATCTGTCTCTTGCGCTATATGATGGAACACGCTGATATCAACCCATTTTCTGATTATAGCTAGTGTCTTTCTGCCAAACTTATTCCAGCTTTCATCTTTCATATCTTTTGGTTTAGCCAAATCACCCAATACCGGTTCATACAAATCTTTACAGTATAAATGATCTTCCATCATAAGCTTCCAAATTGAATAATTTGATGCTGTCAATTTTACCATAGAACCTGTATCACCCTCCATTATCTCAAATAGAATTTACTTCTGTCTTGGGCTACTTCTATATCGATGTCTCAAAATAACCTTGCTCTGATACCACTTGTTGGGTCTGAAGCAATAAACACAACAATGCATAAACAATATATCATAATAAACCCACAATAATAGACAACAATCAATAATCAACAATACAGAAAAAATAAAGCACATAAAGATTTACGTGAAAAACCCTCTAGTGTAGAGAAAAAAACCATGGACCACCAGAAAAATCTATACTATCAAATAATTGATATAAAAAGTTATTCTTTAGTTAAAACTAGAATTAATCAACAACTAGAGAGATAATTGGAGAAATCTCACCAAAAAGGTAACTTAACAAATACATCCTGAATTTGTTTTTAGAGAGCTTCAAACTCGATCTTCACCATTCAGAATATAGAACTCTGAATCATAAACCTACTGACAAAGTTTCAGCTCAATCAGATTATGGATCAATTTTCGTTCAACCAACTCTCCCTTATCCCTTTTCTCTTTATTTTCCTTGGCTTTTCTTCTTTCTTCTTTTTTTTTTTCTTGGTTTGCGATGTCACGTTCTTTTATTAAGTAGCTAGAGTTCTGTATAAAAAAAAAAGACCAAGGCCTATAGCCCTTGATTAGTCCAAACCTAACTATATGGGGCTGGACCCCATATTTCTAACAATATGGAACTAAACATACACCTTTGAATGAAATTTAAATTAACCAAAATTTTATGAAAGAAGACTAAACATGTTTTTTTAATGATAATCATGAGGAAAAAAATGTTAGAATGTTATATCTCATAATTCATGTATTTACATTATTTTTATAATTTGTGTATTTATATTTTTAAAACATCAAAATTATCATTTCAAAATTTCATTAACCAGCTAAATGTAATTTTTTATTTCTATTAAAATTTATCTATGATTTTTATTAAAATTATAAATCATAACTCTTTGGTGACTATTTTTAATATTTTAATAGTTTTTATCGTAACATTTTCGTGTTTATTACATAGTGCTTAAAAATATAGGTCATAACAGTCGAATATTTCAATCCTGCAAGTCAAGTTCTTTCAGTATTTTCAATATCAAAGTAGGTTGATAATTCCAGGTCAACTACGTATGCATTAAGCAAAGAGATATTAGGATGATGAACCATTAAAAGCACTAAAAACTACGGTCGAGCCCACCATTGTCATCATTAATAGGCAGACAGGGATAAAAGTAAACTCAGTCAGTCCATAAAGGTAGGTTCTAAGCACTCTCTTCTTTTTTATTTTCTCTTAATATTTCTTTTTAATTTTTTAAATGAAATTATTTAATTATTTTTTATTTTAATTTTAAAACTTTCATATATGTATTTTCATATAATTTATTAAATATACATTTTCAATAAATTATATAACTTATCATAAATACATATCTAAATTTTTTTAAAATTATATTTAAGTTTTAAGAAAATCAGTTTAAAAAATATCTTATAAAATTTTTAAATTTCGTGATATTCAAATTCAAAAACTTTAAATAAAAAATTTATTAAAAATTCTAAAGCTTTAAAAGCTTATTGATTTATAAATTCGAGAATCTTTAAAAACTTTCGGATTTATAAATTCATAAATTTAAAAGTGAAAAGCATGTTAAAGAAAAAAAGTAATTAAAATTTTTTTTTTTTAAATAATTTTGAAGAAAAGTGTGAATAGTAATAAATAAAGTGTGAATAGAGTTACGGGCTCATAAATTTAAGGCAATTATTACCTACTTTTCATAAAAGCATAACAAACAATTCCAACATTAAATGGTAACATTATAATTGATCTTTCTATAAAGTGAATGTGAAACGTAGTTCTCCATAGCTCTAAGGATCTGAAAATGATTAACAAAAGAGCAACTTCCTCCTATGAAGAACCAAATTACCATGTCTACCACCACATGCCTAAAAGAATCCATCTAAATCATAGACTCAAAACAGTCTCTTGAAGATTACAATGAAAAGGGACCAAAATAGAGGGGGGGGGGGGGGGAAATGCAGTTGTTTAAGATCAAAGTGAACTGAGATCATCTTTTATCAAACTGAAGAGTGGGGTAGCATTAGAAAATCCCTCCAAACTCTGGAGCGTGATTCCATCCATCCGGGCCTGAACCCCATCGGAAAACGTCAACTCTTGCAGCAGTTCTTTTAGTGTTCTGTCTACTCCAACTAGGGAGTTCCCTATGTCACTTAAGAGCTCTGGTAGTGTTGGAGAAGGTCTCGACAACTCAAAAAGTGTAACCGAATCCATTTTATCACACACTTCAATATTTGAGAAAGCATAATTTTCCAAAATGATATATGATGCACAATTAATTTTGGATGAAGAATAACTTAAAATCTGTCATTGACATGAGCAAGACAAAAAAAGACAATTTATCCCATATATAAAAATAGGTTGTCTCCAAAGCATTGAGAGCATAAGTTTCAACATGATATGAGTCATAATGTATTATGGATGCAGAATATCATAAATGTGTCATTCTATTATATAGCAGGATGCAGTTCTATCATATTGAATTTTGTATCAAACCTCAATGGATATATAGTTGACAAGAAACAAAATTTCAAATTTGTAAGGGAAACTTTAATAAATGTCAAGTGTCATCAAATTACAGGGTTCACCAACAATTTTCGTGTAGTGCTTTTTGCAAATGATATGATAAACAATAGTAATACCCATCCTAGGAAAGGATAAATAATAGTAATACCCATCCTAGGAAAATGTGTCTTAAAATAAAGAGTAAACAACTAACCTGCCGGTCTTGGGGTATATTGCCTTATGTTTTGCAGTGGCAATAGCCCGAGAAAGTCCCCCAATAGCATCAATCAAACCCCGTGAAGCAGCATCTTCCATCTTTTCTACCTGTTGAATGATTCAAATTTAGAGGATTGTTTTTTTCTTTCCCCTTTTCCCTTTTAAAGAAGGATAAGAGGAAACTTGGCATTACATCTAAAACTGGAGATTAAAAGGACAAACATACAGGCATTGATCTCGAAAAAGCTGCCTTGTCTCGAAATTGTTTATAAGCATTGTGCGCAGACTTTGCAAAAAGATCGGCTTCATCCGGTCTGGCATACATTCAAGTCACTTCTATTCTAGTCTATTAAAAAGAGAATCCAAACAAAAAAAGCAGCTGTTTTTGTGTGATTCAAACCCCCCAAAGAAGAGAAGACCAGCAGGAAATAGGACAAGGAATAATTAATAGATAAGTGCTCTTTCAAATCGAAGGCACACAACTTTGAAAATTAAGGATGATACCTAAAGATTTTGATAACCTTGTCATAAGTTGAGACTTAAGCTCTAGGCTTGCGCGGTTCTAAGACCCGAAAATGGACTCCTTTATGTCCCAGATCAACCTAAACTCAAACTGCTTCTCAGGCACTTGAAACTGTGAGGTTTAGCCGCCTAGAATGCCGCAAAAGACAAGGCACAGGAAGTGTTTGAAGGAAAGCTAGAAATAACAACAGAAAGTAAGATAAGAGTAAAGTATTTTACTTAATGGTTCTGGTGTGTACAATAAGGGTTGGGGAGCCCTCTATTTATTGTTGAGTCCCCCTTACAATTAGTGCTGAGATTACATTCCTAAACTCTAGGGATTACATTAATTTCCAGATCATGGATCCCTTCCGAAGGACTTAGATATTATACTTGAAGGTCTTACAAATCACTCTTAACATTGAAATACTCTTTTAGAACAAAGGCTTTATAACTTTAAAATTTTGAAAATTCTTTCTTAGCAGGGTTGATTCTCTTAAAATGTATTTTTTTTTTCAAAAATTGGAATCTTTTCCTCATAAGTTTTTTCTCAATCGAGAATTTGAGATTTATTCTCTGAACACTTTCCTCAATCGAATGCATTTTCCATGCTGGGCTTGCAATATCCTTATTTCCTAGATGTGTGCACTAGATGTTTTTAAATGCAATGCATGTAATGTAGATGTTAATCAATTTATTTCTAATTGTGGTAAGAAAAAGTTCTCAAGACTCATTTCCACTTTCATACTTTTAGTTCCTGCTCATCACATTCTGCATTGTCTAAACAACTAAAACCTTTAAATTGGCCTAAGACCTTTGACCAACAACGTAAGTCCTTTACATTCCCCGCATCAAAATCTTAAGTCTCAATGTCCTTACCAGATTTTATTAGTTTTATCTCATTTCCATTTGCCCCTATCACTTTCATATTTTCCAAAGTAGTTTAAGAATCTTTCATGCCATTAATCATTTATTTATCATCATTTCAATTTCAAGAAAAGTAAAATGCAATCAAACATTTCTTCTATTCATTGAAGAATAGTAACAAGAACAAGATAGTAAATGGCGCAAAGAGAGGAATGTTTCTTTTCGAAAAAAGAAAAAATCTATCAATAGGATAATAGAAAATCTAAACAAATTACAAAGATAGGTGTTTGAAAGGACAAAAGTACCCAAAACAAATAATCAAATAATCATGACAAGTTAACCTTACATTATTTTTCAAAAACTCAACCAAATGATGTCCATGATTCTTTAGAATTCATCAAACCACATGTGCCCATGTGTTATGAGATCTTTAACTGATATTGTTCTTTCCTTATATCTAAGACATCTTCATCCATCTCTTTTAAGTTTAGTACTCTGTCAAAAAAGCTCTTTTCATAACATATGGACTTTTTCAATTTGATGTCCATTTTCCTCTACTATTATGCAGACTTTGGTAATTCTTTTCAACACCAATTAACCTTCTTGAAGACTTCGAGGATGGATTTTTTTGTCATAGGCTCTCATCATCCTTTTTTGGTATAGTTGACCATGACAAAATGCCCTTAGCCTTTTCTTTTTAATGAAATTCAACTGCTCATATTGATCTTAGATCCACTTAAATTTTTAAATCCAATTTCCTTTAAAACCCTAAAAAATAAGATTTTCACTTTCACCGGCAATACAATTTCTATCCTATAAACAAAAAAAAAAATGAGGTTGCCCCAGTAGAAGTACGTATTGATTTTCGTTAAGCATACAAAGCAAAAGGTAACTTCTTATACCACTTTCTATAGGTTTTGATAATCTTTTCTAGAATCCTATAAAATAACAACCATCTTGAATCATAGCTTACTAGAACTTCATCTCTATCTACCTTTTCTTATATAATCCAAGCTTCCAATCATCTTCTAATCAAAATCCTAGATCAGTCCTATGTCATATATAAAGGTGGACATATGAGTGTCGAAGCAGGATCGATTGATTTTATGAGATCAATAATGGATGAAAATTTTGATCAACATTCTAGTAGACCTAAAGCAAACATCGATAAAGATGTTCTAAAGGCATAAAAATGGTTAGTTAAAACAAATTATATCAATATTATAAAGTTTTATTTGAGATTTACAAAGAATGGTCTAAAGAATTGGATGTTTTATGCTTTTGCATAATTTGACTAAAATTCTCTAATAGTTTCAGGAAATGTGTAAAAGGAAGTTTTTTCACATTCATGATCAAAACCAGTAATTTTAGGTAGATGGTGCAAGGAATAACAGGAGTGACTATGAAGGAAATACAAGAAAGTAAGCTGTGTGGAATAAAACGGTGTGTAATACCTAGAAAGTTCAAAAAAGAAAGAAAACCAAGTGCAATAACAAGAAAGGAAATGTAGGGAGTGTTTAATAAACAAAAACTTGATATTGAATTTTCCTATATCAATTTTAAAATTTAGCTTTATTTGCAGAGAACAAATGTATCTTAGCTTGTAAATATGTTTTTGTATAAATCATGACATATCCAAAAGGAAGCATGAAGAGTTATTAAGCCGATTGACCTTTGTTTTTTGGATAGGTCACCTTTTAGAGTTCTCCTTCATGTCAACTATTGAAGTTGTGATCTCTGTAGAGGTGCAGATTGACTCCAATTATTATCAAGACTCAATGGTTATATTAACAAATTTTTTAAATAAATTAAAAAATAAAAAATAAAAGACATCTTACTCTTTTTAATAGCCAAACCATTGTTTTTGAGTATTTCTGCAACTATGACAAAGTAGCATACATAATTGATTTAGGTTCCATCTATGAATAATTAGGTCCAGAAATAAATTATAAGTAACAGCATTAGAAAAATTAAGTCACAAATAGTTTGTACTTAAGAAAAACAAAGTTGATAAAATCTTTAAAGCATTCTCATAGCATATAAAAAAGAACTATAAAGATGAAAATGTAAAAATATCAAAGTCTATAAAACTTAAGAATTTGCATCAAATTTCCAGTACACGTATATTCAAACTAAGAATAGCCACATTTCAAAAGCCTTAACTTACCCTAATGAAAGTTCGAAGAAAACTCTTCGAGATCCATCGCTAGACATATTTATGGCTTATAGGTATAAAAATGAGGAAAATATCTATATTGCTTCAAAATCTCATCACTTCTTAGTCAAATTCACAGATGATGTTATTTAAATGTTTTCTTATGTAAAAAAAATTCAATAAGTAAAAATGTGAAAGGGCAAGTGAACCTAATACAGAGGACACATACAACACTTATTAGAAAACCAAATAAAAAAGATATCTGCTTCCATGAAATGAAAGTAGAGATTCCTCGATCCAATGTGAAAGAGGTTAAATTCCCATGGGAAATGTTAATGCATATAGTAGAACCATTATAGACATACCTTTAGTGAATGAAAGAGGTAATAAGCCTTTTGATTGATTAATAATTTGTAGCAGTGCTTTGGTTGAGGTTTAAATAAACAGATATATGGGGAACTTTCCTTACAGAAAGTTTGTTTGGAGAAAAACATGGAGGTAACTATAAAGGATGGGAGGATAGTAGAGGCAATTATGTAATGCATATGCATATAAAAATCCAACCATTGCAAGCATATGTATCCAAGTTTAAAAAAAAGGTCAAATTTTCTTTTCCTAATTGATAAATTGTTATGGGATATGTAAATGTTCTAAAATATTGGCATTATAACTAAATATTACATACCATAAAAGTTTGTTGGTTAGACATGTTAGTAGTTTTAAAAGAAAACTCTGGACCAACATGCAACTCTTTTGCACTTCAGGTGCATATTTTAAAAAAAACAACAAAGAGTTCGAGTCCACCACAGAAAAGTCATAACTTGAATCAACAACTTAATTTGTCTATGTCAGGCCCATAAGTAAAATAGTTTCTAGAAATAACAACATTACACTTTTCTACATAGATGACATTAGAATTCTAAATATCAACCAAGAATTAAGTCATGAACATCACTAAGAAAATGGATTAGCTCATATAAATAAATTAAGGACAACACCATTAATGCTCTAAACTAATACTAGTTTTAAGAGGCTTCTGAATAGCAACTGCAGTTTTAAAATACCTATAGTTAGAAATGTATACTAGAAAACAACTTTTTTAAGTGTATTTGTACTATATGAAAAGAACTATGTAGACATAGCCAAGGTAATCACTCAAAGATGTAGCAAGAATAGCAAGATGGTTGACTTGGCCAACCAATTACTGCAAATAGATATTAGGGGGCCCACATACCAACTGGTAATAACACCAACTATTGCTATCACCACAATATCAAGAATGTAATACCCTTGCAGACAAAAAACTAAAGATCATAGGATTTTGTCATTGTGGATTAATGAATACAACGCCTATACAACATAATCAAATGTTTAAATTATCAATTTGTTATAAGAAAAAATGAAAAAAAATAATAATGTGATCTATACTAAAAATTTAATGTGTATCTACTATGATAAAAGAAGCATGCATTATGAAGGAAATTCCCATTCTAATTCAATAAAATATCCATTAAGGTAAATCTTTTTCCTAGATCCATATGAAATAGAATCAAAATCAGTTATGAAGTATAAAAGTTCAGGAAAACTAATTGTAAGGCCATAAAAAAGCTCACATTATTTCCATCTTCTCATAAACAGAATATGTAAGGCATGGAATTAAAGGTATTACATAAAAAACTATTAACCTGAAATAAACAATTTTATTAGTGTACATGTTGTTTTTACTAATATTTTAATACTATTTTGTAGTTCTATAGAGAAATTTATGACTAAAGGAATTAAAGTACATAAATGCAAAAAGAAATTACTTAACATAAGAACTTTTAGGAATGAAGTAAAAAATGTATTAAACCTCTAGTTCAAAAGCTCAAAGAAATGAAATCATAAAATTTAGTCATACCGTAACTCAAAATCATTGAGCCAAAAGTTCACTTAACTTTATTGAGCAATTTTGAGGTAAAATTTCATAGGTGCTGAAGGTAAAATGATTGTTAATCCTATGGATACTGTTTTTTTTTTTTACTTTCCATAATACCAAAATATATTTAAAAACCATGGTGGTTAGTGGTTGGGTTTAGCATCTATGGTTTCCATGAGAGGATTTACTATTAAACATAAACTTACCTCTAATTACTAACCCAAAATAAAATTAAAAAAAACACAGATTAACAAAAAAAATACACTACGAATGAAAACAAAATCCAAACACAAAATTAAAACCCTAAAATCATAAAAAGAACAATCTATATAATACATGAAAAACAAAAATAATAAAACAAACAACAAACATGCACACAAACAACAATATCAAAACAACTCAAATTGTCAATTAAACTACATTGAATTTCTTCATCTAGGAAAAAAAGGCCAAAAAATGAGAACAAAAAAAAAAAGAAGAGAATATGGTTGTAAAAGTGGAGTCAAAGTGCGGTGTTGTTGAAGGTGGAACAGAGTTTGGGGTGTGAAGAAGATATTTTCTTGGATAAGAGTTTTGGTGTGGAATAGGGAGAAAAGATTATAGAGTTTTTGGCATAAATGCCCAAATCTATCCTCAATTTGTTTTCTTATAACATTCATTATGTACACATGAAATTGGAGTCTTGGTGACTCTTTTATGTATAGGTACAGATATTGAATAATGATGATGAGAAAAAAAATAATATGCCAATTTATACTACTAAAAAATTTTGAATATTTGAATATTATTATAACGTATAGATATGTGGACCTATAGCTAGACATGACTTAAGGAGTTGCTACTAATTTTTTTTTTTGTATAGGTGTGATTGGCCATTTAACCGAATCTTTCTCATTTTAGAGAGAACTTTTAAGCTTGACTATGGTAGATTCAATATCTATTGAACCAAAACTAGGTTTGGGAGTACGATTACGTGTGAGAAAGGTTATTGCACCTGTACAATGCCATTAAAAGATGGTACCAGCTTGATTTCATGTTATCCATTGAGTCTTAAAACATCCTACCAAATAGTTAATTATTGAGAATTATTCTTAATTGACTCCAATATTTTTGACAAAAAATTAAGATAATTCCCTCACTTAAAGATTATACAAAAAAACTATTATTTTCTTGTAGAGGCTTTGTCATTGGATTATTGAATATTTATTTAAAAATTTAAATTCTAAGGAAAAATTGATACTTTCAACTTTTTCCTCAAACATTTCTGAGATTTTCTTTAAAGAAAATCGATACTTCAACTTTTTCTTAAAAATATTTTTTTGAAATATTGTTTTATTTGAAAAAATTGATATTTCAAAATTTCCTTACTAACATTTTTTGAAATTTTTTTTATTAAAGGAAATTGATATTTCGACTTTTCCTCAAAAACATTTTCTTTTGGAATATTTTTTATTTAAGGAAAATTGATACTTCAACATTTCCTTAAAACATTTTTAAAATTATATTTTTAGGGAAAAATTTACCATTTTTTTTATTCTTATTTTTTTATATTCAAAACATTCTACCCTCAAATTAAATAATCAATAAAAATTTTACCAATTATTGGTCCAAGTCCAAGTTGAAGTACAAAAATTTTAGCTTGGAGTAGCCCAAATTGATATTTGATCCAATGCTTTAAAAAAAGCCTTAATGACTTGGGTTCACGAATGGGCCCAAGCTTGTTTAAGATGGTGCATGGGCTGGTGCAGGCTATTGCGCTGGATCTTCAAATGGACTGATGCGCGGATTTACGAGGCAGGTTGGAAAAAATCGATTCTTCTAATACCAAAACGACATTATTTTTGTGTTTGTATAAAATCACTTTTTCAAGCTTTTCTCTTCATTTTACAGATTTTTCTCTCTCATTAAAAAAATTTTTCTCTCTACTTCTCTCTACAACATATGAACAATGGTTGAAAAGTTTAAAGGTTTCCAAATTCTAGTGCTAGCAATGCCACATGACACCATCAGCCAACCACCGTTGAGGTTTAAATTACACCAGTTGCTCTCTCTTGTTCTTTTTTTTCGGTGTTACCGTTATTTTTTTGTGAAAATGCCTCAAACTCTATAGATCAATTCTTGAAAGTGGTGAATTTAAAACCCCAAGATCTTCTTATTTGCTGTTCTTATGGCCGTCATCTCCAAGTATATTGTTCTACCTCTTCTTGGCTTCTTCATTACAAATTTTTAAGTCCCAAATCCCCATGGAAAAGAGTCAAACCAAAACCTAGATAAAAAAAATGTATCCTTCACAAAAAATTTGCAAAGATTTTAATATTTGCCAAAAGTCAATATTTGCAAAGGTTTGCAAGAATTCCAAGTTTTGTAAAGATTTCAAAATTCGCCAAAAGTCAAGATTTGTAAAGGTTTGCAAGAATTCCAAGGTTCGCAAAGATTTCAAAAGTTGCAAAAATTCACGACTCTTAGAGGTTCCAAATTCACATAGATTCCAAAATTTGCAAAAATTTTATATTCACAAGATTTCAAGTTTCATAGTGATTCTAGATTCGTAAGGTTCTAAGTTTCACAAAGGTTCCAGATTCATAAAGATTTTCAAATTCGTAAGAATGGAAGATTTACTAGAATTTAGATTCATAAGAATTTTCAAATTTGCAAGACTTTCAGTTTTATAAGAACTTAAAGATTCACAAGAGCTTTAGATTCACAAGAATTTGTAAGAGTTTCAAATTTGCAAGAATTAAAAGATTCACAAAACTTTTAAATTTGCAAGAACTTTAGATGAAAAATTCATAAAAAGTTCAAATTCGCAAGAACTAATGATTCTCATGATGCGTAAGAATTCAGATATTCACAAGATTTTCAAATTTGCAAGAATTCAAACTTTCGCAAGAATTTTAGATTTGCAAGAATTTTTAGATTAACAGGAATTACAAGATTCTCAGGCTTTTCAATTTCTCAAAAGCTCAAATTTTAGCAAGATTTTTAGATTCACAAAAATTTAATAATTTAGAAAAAATTCAGGTTCACAAGAATTTTTATCATTATAAAGATTCACAAATTGTAATTCACATACAAGAATCGAATATTCATATTCAAAAGATTTTTTTAGTGATTCACATTCAAAATTTAAAGTTTCATGTTTGAAAAAAATCAAGGATTCACATAAAAAATTTCACAGTTCATAACCAAAATTCTCATTCGAAAAAGTTCAAGGTTTCATATCCAAAAATTAAAGATTTTCCTTAAAAAAACTTAAAGATTTTTTAAAATTTCAAAAATTCACATTCAAAAACTTTAATACTTCATAACCAAAATTTCAAAGATTCTCATTCAAAAAATTTTGGGATTCACATCCAAAATTTCAAAGATTCTTATTTGAAAAGCTTTTTTAAACAAAGGCATTATAACTTTAAAAGTTTGGAAAGTTTTTCAATAAAAAATCCCATCATGAAAGATCTTCCCCATTTAATGATTCAAAAGTAAAAAATTTTCCCAATCAAAGTCAAATTTTTGTACTCAACAAATGTCATGATAATAATGCAAATGCCTTCTAAATGATGCAAATGCCGTAATTTAGATTCTCACTAAATGTTGTAAATGCCAATGTCCTACTATAATTCAAATACATGCCCCAATAATGGTGCAAATGCAATTATCAAGGATTTAAATACAACGTATGTAACGCAAATGTCACTAAATTAATGTCATGAAATTCTAATTGTGATAACAAGATTCTTAAGACTCTATCATTCTTTCTTAACTTATCAGTATTAATAATTTCAGAACAAATTTTGTCAATTGATCCATATTATTTTTCTCATCTGGTCCCAATTCACACGTTATATCAACCAATGGATTGTTGTGTTCATCATTAGGTCACCTCATTTACCTTTTTTAGATCATTTTCTCAAGCTTCTTTCACTTTTTTCATCTTGGATTTCTTTTAAAATAATGAAAAACCCTTTTACAGCTATTGTCATTCATTTATTTATCACCATGACGAATATTATACATTTCTTCAATTTATTCAGAAGATGTACATTTGGTAAAGAACAAGAAGAACAAACATTCATTATAAAAGAAGTGTGGTCAAGAACAAATCAAAGATGAATGAAAATAAAATGCTGTAATTGTTGAAATAGGATATCAACATCCAAAATAATAATTGTTCGGACAATTTTAAATTCTAACTCAGAATTCTTTCTTAAAAACACATTCTATTGATATTTTCGATCTTTGAACGAATCATCATCCCAATTTTTAGGATTATCAAATGAAGCTCTTTTCTTAAGTTTTCATCTTTACTTAAATGGTCATTTCAGGTTTTTAGTTTAAGTCTTCTTTTTTTTATTTTTTTTGTATTTTTTTGTCCATCTTCTTTTATCTTTTTTATTTCTTTTTCTTTTAGTCCATCAATGACACTAAAATCCCAAACAACCAAATGACAAATCTACCTTAATTCAACTCATGATAATTCAATTTGAGTATTCACATTCAATTAAAATGGACTTTTAAGGGACATAATATAGGCTAAGATGAAGGTTTATGAAAAAAATAGATAAAATAAGCCCAAACTATATTTGAAGCGTAACCAAAACCAAGGATCATTTCCTTCCATGTAGGGCACCTTAATATTTTACCCCATTAAATTTTTTTTCTTTTTTTTTCTTTTGTTACATCATTTTTTAAGAAAATTTTGAGCATAAAAGGGCTTTGTTTCTGAAATCACTAAGGATAAATAAGCTTTTCAAACTTTGTCCCTAGTCTGGGATGATCTTTGGCTAGGGTTCCATAAAAAAAAAAAGTTTAACAACCTCAAATAGGGTAGCAAAGGATAATTTTACTCTTTTTGTGAAAGGTAGAAGAAAAAAGGCTATTTATCATTTTAAACATGAATACTTTTAATGAAGAACATTTATTAACTAAGAATAGACTTGTGAATTAACAATTGTAAAGATCATGTATTGCATCACTTTCACCTTTCAATAAGCGAAATTCTTCATCATATTTATCTTTTTTTATTTAGCAGTCAACAATCTCAATTTACCAATCATATCATTATAAATGATGTTTTCAAAATCGAATCTTGAATTATTGTCATGATTGTCTAAACATTAGTTATTTGGATTCAAAGAATGGATAAGGAAAAAGATGTGAAAAGGTTAAAGTATATAACGATGATTCACATGAAAAAATAAATGTCATGAAAATGCATCAAATTTGTTATTTTTGTTAAAATGATGAAAAATAAAATAAAATTCAAGTACATAAAAGAGATACATAATCTAAAGAAATCCTAAGATGATAAGCAGTTATAATCAGCCTTCCTAAAATTATGCCTCTGGGTGATTAGGCAAAGGGTTTTTAGTGACATTCAACTCCCCTAATTCATTAAAGCTCACTGAACCTGCTCGAATCAAACTTTGCACCTTGTGCTTAAAAACTGGGTAAGTTTATATAAAGTGACCTACATTCCATTATGATAATCACATGTGGAAAAGGATTTTTTGTGACATTTAACTCCCTTGATTCCTTGAAGCTCACTGAACCTGTTCGAATCAAACTTTGCACCTTGTACTTAAAAACTGGGTAAGTTTTTATAAAGTGACCTACATTCCATTATGTTAATCACATGTGGCATTAATATTGTATTGTTTGAGATAAGGTGGCTTCAATAGTTCTAAAAAGATTGGAGATACTAGATCATTCTTGACTAATTTTGGGAATAGCTCAATATAAATTATAGGGATAAGATCAATGCGAGCTCTTTCTTAGTTGTTCGTGGATCTTTCAAACCTTTTGCTTGATTATTAGGCCTTGAAGTTGGTGTATTGACAAAATTAAGCTCATATACGAGTGCTTTAAAAGTTGGTTGATAAAGACTTGGAGAGATGTTATTCATGGTTGGGTAATAAGGCTGGTAAGGGAGTTGTGTAATATTTATAATTGTAAGGTAGTAAGCAAGATGAACATATGGTGGATATGGAGCATAACCTCTGAATTATTGCCCCTAAAAACTTACAGCTTAGGTTTTAACCTTTTTCTTTTTGGTCATCTCCTCTTTCTTGGTACTGTTGGATTTTTTTTTTCAATCTTACCACTTTTGATGGCATTTTTAATAATCTTCCATGAGATTACCATGTCTACAAAGTTTTTAGTCATGTTCCCTATCATCTTTTCATAATAAAAGGACTTCAAAGTACTCACAAATAGAACTATTTTCTTTTTTTCAGTTAATGATGGCTAGACCTGAGCAGTTATATCCTGCCATCTTTAAGTGTATTCCTTAAATAACTCAGTCGTCTTTTTCTTCATACTTTTCAAAAAAAGATGATCAGGAGACATATCTATAATATGGCGATATTAGTTGACAAAAGAATGGGTTAAATCCTTTCAGGATCAGGTATGGATCCTGTCCATCTAGACATAACACCTTGCAGCAAAACTAGTTAAATTGACTTGAAATATATACATGAATAACTTCTCATTACTAGCATAAGTTACCATCTTACGATAATACATCATAACATGCATGATGGGATATTTTATACCATTGCATTTCTTAAACTCTAATACCTTAAACTTTGGGGGTATCACTATATCTAGTATCAAACAAAACCCAGTGACATCCATAGAACTGTAAAAATCAATGCCTTCCATAACTAATAATCTCTCATTGGGCATATTCATCATGTGATCAACTTTAGAATCCTCCAAAGCCTTAACCATTTTCAATTTCTCTTTTGAGATGTCCAAATTAAGAACTTGAACCAGTTTAACTGCCTTTTCAGTAAAGGTAGGGTTGTTATAGCTTTGGACATTCTGTTTGCTGGGTGTAGGTGACATCTTTTAGTAAGTATAGCCTATCAAAAATGGAAGCTGTTGTAATAGAAAGCTTAGAGTGGATTGGTTTGATATAGGCCATAACTCGGAGGATATAGAGGATTAGCAATGTCATGTGAAACATCTTCTTCTATCGCTTTTTTTTTATTCAACTTGCCCAATTTTGTTTAGCTATTCCTTAATCTCCTATTGGGCATTTTTTAATTTCTTAACATGGCTTGCATTATCTTGTTCCATTCTTCTAGCTTAGCCCGAGAGTAATACTAGTGTTGAGCTATCCTTGAACCTTGATTTTTCACAATTATAGTGCAAATTTAGAATAATACTTATGGAATCATCAAATTATGCATGAAATGAATGCAAAAAATGCATGAATGCAATAAGAAGAATTTACCACATAACAATTGTTATCAAAGAAAATCTATATTAAAGTAAAAGTTATTTCTAAACCAATCCAATATTACCATCCATGAAAATTCTAGAATTTACTAAGGAAAGAATCTTTAATTTGTTGATACTGGCATTGCACTTTATTAAGAAAATCTAACAATTCTTGGCCATATGCTCCCATTGGTGGCACCTTTATCTTCCATTTTTCAATCTTTTCTACCATGTCTTTGGCTTTGTAAATAGCCACAACGATTTGGTCAAATAGGGATTGCAACTAATTATGTGTTCCCATATATGCTTCTTTTAATTACTTACGCTCTTCATTCATAGCTCTCATTTGCATTCTAATTTCAACCATAACTCCATTCAACATTTTGGATATGCCTTTGTGCCTCAGAAAGTGCTTCATCCATTTCTTCTACTTTTACTTGCAACTGTCTATTTTCTTTCAAAAGTTGAGCTAGTTCTCGATTAGTGGATGATCTTATTGTATTAAGGCCAGTGAACAAACTGTTCCATTTATCCTTTTCTTGTTTAAGTGCTTAAATTTCCCTTTTTAACCTTTTGTTTGCAAGCTTCAACTCTTTGCACTCTCTTTCCAAGCCAGTAGAAAACTTTGCTAAGCTTTCCATAAGTGTAACTGAGACTTTCCTAGTTAAAATTATTTTGTGGTAATTATTCCTTATAATGAATCTAATGATGTGAATGTATGCATATTAAAAGAAAAAAGGGTTAGTAGGCATATAATATATACAAGGAATAATATATAAATACAAAGAACATAAAGGGTTAGTATGCAAATAATATGTACAAAAACAATACATAAATTTACAAGCAAAATAAATATCCCACCAATTGCCCTATTTAAAAATTTCTAACATAAGGGAAGGCATGGCTTTAACTTAGATTCGGATGCTTAGGGTTTATTTACATGCTAGTTCTAAAGGTTTGACAATCTAAGGGTTCCCAAATTGTTTCTTGCATCATTGTCTATTATAGACTAATATGGTATCTTAATCCTCACCCATTATAGGCTACAAGCGAAAAAGGCTCAATTTGAGTGAGAGTTTTTCGCTATCCCATACGGAGACATGAAATCTTACAAAGGTGTAGATACTTTACTCTCTCATAAAGGAAAGAACTCGAATGTAGAGCTCATATTATGCATATGCAAATGAAGGGTAATGATACAAAATCAATAAATAAATAAAATAAATAAAATACAAACAAGAAAAAATTCTTAAACTTATTAGGTTAGGCTTAGATAATAAGAAATCATTTATTGACTTGACTCTTGATATCCTAAATGAAGTCACAAAACTATCATAACGTATATATCTATGGATCAACCACTAGATATAGACTTTAGGAGTCGTCACTAATCTCTTTTTTTAGGTGCAATTGGCCAACTAACTGAATATATCACATTTTAAAGAAAAATTTCAAACTTGATTCAAGTATCCTTAAAAGGTAGATTCTAGTCTATGAATCATATTTTAGGTTTAAGAGTGTGATTACGTGTGAGAAAAGTTATAGCACCTCCACAGCATCTATCCAAAAGATGGTACCAGTTTGATTTCAAATCATCCAAGCTTTAAAATATTTTTATAATTTTACCAACTAATTTAATATTAAAAATTTTCCTTAAATTACTCCAATATATTGGTAATAATTTAAGAATATTTTCTCATATCAAAAGTATTCAATGAGATTATTTGTTATGCTTTGAAGAGGTTTTGTCGTCAGATTCATTTAATTTTGCTTCTAGAAATAAATAACTATAAACTGATTTTATAATCAGAAATATCTTCCAATCTGTTGGTAGGATCGTAAATTTGTTTGTTTGTGAAAATAATTTATTTTCATAAATATCTTTTAATATATTGGTAAGATTTTTGTCAAGAATTATCCTCTAATCTATTGTTGAGATTTTTTAAAAAAAATATTTTTTAAGAAATACATTAAATCATCCAATAGTTTGGTAAGACTTAATTCAAGATTTAAATCCTCTAATAGTTTGGTAGGATTAAAAAATATTTTTTTTGAAAACCCTTTTTTTTTAAATTTGAAAGAAAAAAAATAGTTAAAATAAAACAAAAATAAGCATGCAAATAATATCATGCAATAATAATATAATATACCATGCAATAATAATAACCAAGGAAAATAATATAATCTTGCAATAATATAATATATAAATTATCATACAATTAATATAAAATATCATGTAATTAATTAATATTCATACAAAGATATAAATGAAAAACACCATAAATAATATTACCAAATTTTTTTTTCTTTTCTTCATTCCTTTTAAATTTTAATAATAATAATAATAATAATAATAATAATAATAATAATAATAAAAAATAATAATAATAATACAACATAAAAAAAAAGGAAATGGAAATTTAAGAAAATCAAAAACAAAAATAAAAAGAAAATATAAAACAAAACTTGCAATCGGGTCAAGTCAATAAACGGGTCAAGGGGCAGATCCACGTGGGTTTACGTGGGTCAATTTGTTGCCAAAATGACATTGTTTTGTCTTAGGTATAAAAGCCAAGATTTTGATTTTTTTTTCTTTCATATTTCTTTTTCCCTTATCTCTTTTCCCCTTCTTTTCTTTGTTTCACTCTGTAATCGTATGAACACTAATTGAATTTTTGTCAGTCTTTGAAAAAGTATGTTGATAATTGGGAAATTTTGCCGAAAGGTTGTTGGGAACTAGAAAACCTTGTCATGAACTTTAAACATTCATAGAAAAATTCATCTTTTTCCAGAAAAAAATTTTCCAAAAAAAAAACCAAACCCATAAAATTTCAAAAAATCAATTCAACTCCATAAATTCAAAACAAACCCAAAAATCAAATCTAAATCCACAATCAAGCTTTTAGAACCAAGAACTATTCCATCAAACCAAAATTCCAGAATCAAAATAAAAAATTCCTAGAGCTAGAAAATTGAACCCAAAAAACTCTTCCCTAAAAAAAACTTCCAGAAACCTGGAAAACTTTTAAATTCTTTTATTGATTGCCTTAGCCCCTTAATTGATTTTCGGTCACCCCCAAAATTAAAAACTAAAAAAACTCTCATGTTTCTAGAAACCACAGAATAAAAACCCTCAACCCCTCTATTTTTTTTCTATTTTATAAAGATCAAAACCTCTTTAATTTGGAAATTTTCCACATCATTTGGGATTTTATTGTGAATTAATTTGATTTTACATAAATCAAGCTCAAGAAGATCAAATCCAAGATCTTTCAATTCATTGTTTTTTTGGATTTTCAAACTTGCCCTTTTTCATTTTTTGACTCTTTTTTTTTACTCTGGCTTTTTTTTTTTTTTTACTTTTAATTTTTTAAATAAAATAAAATAAAACCAAAAAATAATAAATCAAATTAAAATTAAAATTTTTTCTATTAGGCCTAAAGCTTCCTAATTAGACCTAATTTATAGCCAAAGCCTCTTTTTCGATTTTGAAAAAATTTTTGGATAAAATGAAGTGTCTACAAAGCCTTCTAGGGAGATCAGACAAGAGGGGAAAAACAAGAAAGAAGCTTTGCCAAAAAAAAAAACTTTTGTCAAAACCTAGAAAAATAGAAAAAAATTTTACCTTATTGGAAAAAAAAATCAAACACATAAGAGCAAAAAAAAGCATCCCTTAGAATGGGGAACATAGCGCCAAGATCAAGTAACAAAAAAAATAAAAAATATATTTTTTTGGTTGAAATTTTGTAGGCAGATCTTGGAAATTTAGAGAAATTTTGGAAGAAAATGAAGCTAGATTGGCAATTAAAGGGCCAAGGGAAATTTTTTTTTTGTGCAATTTTCCAATGATCAACACGGCGTTCAACAATAATGAAGGCAGGGAAGTCAGGGATTTTTTTTTGGTTTGAAGTTTTTTTTTTAAGTGAATGAGTTAAAATGTTTTGAAAAAGGGTTTATTTTTATAAGCTTAAAAAAAGGGAATGAAATGACACAGTTTTAGCCCAAAGAGAATCTGCACAGAGACTTGAATTCGACTCAAGGTCCGTGCATCCGACTTACGACCTACTTCTCCATCAAACCAGGGATCGATCCAATTGAACCAACATAAACCAGGTCGAATTGCCAAATCATTTACCAATCCATTGACTGACTAGTTCAATTTTTTTCTTTTTTTTTTCTTTTTTATTTTAATTTACATTTTTTATCTTTTTATTATTATTTTTCTTAATTTAATTTTTTATGTTCCAAAATAAATAGTTTTTAAAGAAAATAAAATTTAAAATTTAGATCATTTTAAAATTTCACTATTTCTTTAAAAAAAATAAAATGAAAATAAAAATAGATAAAAAAAATAAAAAAATAAGAAAGAAAATTTTTATCTGATGATGAGATTCTAAGGTAATTCGAGTAGTGATATCTATGAAATCTCTAGGTAAAAATTTTTTTTTTTAAATACTTCCAACGTATTGAGGTATTTATGAAAAATTTTCAATATAATAAAAATTTTCTTTTCTTTTAAAAAATAAAAAAAATTAACATGGTATAAATAAAATATACAAACTAATATTTCAATATTTGTATTACATGCATAACACCATATTTTTAAAAAAAATAAATATGAGCTATCGAATATAGGATTTTAAGATATTCTGAGTAACGATATCTAAAAATCTCTAAGTGAGAAAAATTCTTTCAATGTTACCAATATACTAAAACATTTTAAAAATTATTTCAATAACAAAACTCTTGCTTATTTTTCCTCACATAAAATTATAAATATTAAAATATTAAAAAAATAAAAAAGTCAAAATTGTGATGAATAAAATAAATTAAGGAAATTATTGACAAATACCAAACTTAAGAGCATTTTTGACAAAATTCAAAGAATAACATATAATTAATTGTGTATCGTTAAGTGTTGTAGGGTGCTAATTCTTCCCCAAATATAATGGACTCCTTAGACCCTAATGTTTTTGTTAAACCCCAAAATTAGCATTTTAATAAATAAATTTTAATATTTTATTAATTTTAATAAGTGATAAGTCATATCTAATAAAAAAAGATTGATGGTAATTCTTTGTCTTATTTTTAAATTCGTCTAGCGATTTTCAAATCTGTTATTGAACCTTATATGATTTATTAATTGAATCTTATAATTAATCTATATATGGATTTTGATCTTGACCTTTTATTTTTGATGTTGACCACTTTGTAATTTGAGAACTTCACAAATTCTTTGGTGCTCTTCCAACTAAAAATCAGCGATAATGGACGTTATGCATGTGGAGACAGTGGAAGTCATGGTGAACTGTTGAATGTTAAGTTAATTTAAACGTTGGATATAGAAATTGTAATGTGAAATTGAATTGATGTGTGAACAAAATAATTGTGTTGATAGACATGTTAGATTAATCAAACTCACATAAAATTTCAACATTTTACGTGGTTAAATGTGTTAACATCATCATCACACAATTACGATTGGACATAAATTCAAATACACTTAATTCCATAAGGCGTTAATATTTGTGTCCAAAATTGCCCGTGGAGGAAGGAAATGACCAAATGATAGTAGCAATTGAAAGCCATTTAATGACGGATGTTGATTTAATACCAACAGGGGTGGTTCTTTTTACTGCTTTGAGTTTGAATTTATTGAAAAATTATAAAAAAACTTAATATTTCATAAATTCATTAAACATGATTTAAATAAATTTATTTATATCAATTTAAAAAATACATTATATAAAACTTAAAAATTGAAGGGTTTTTTAATTATTATTGTTATTACCGGGCTACCCCACTCCTCCTGGATGCAGGGTATTTTTCGGAAGTGGCGTAATTGACTGGGTTGCTTGACCTATGAGAATGAAAGATTGACTCGGCATTGTTACGAGCAAGGCGTGAGGAAATAGGTCTTGACAAAGCTAAACGGTGAATGAATGTTGTTGTTTTCTTGTCTATTTTTTCTTTTTATTTCTTCCATCGTTGGCCAATAAGATTTTTCGTGAAAAGTATACATATATATATGTATGTATAAATGTATTAATGTGTGATTGTAAGGATATTATTTTGGTGCACATAATTCTGTACGGGCAAATAAAATACATAATTAAAGTTAGACTTTGAAGTTGTCTGCCTGTTGTTCATCGTTTCTTGGAGATATCAGGATCACACTCATTCCTGGATACATGGAGGATCCTAGAAAAGAAATTTCCTAACCATCTAACTGAAAGGAAGTATGGTTTTAACTGGACTCCTTAATCTTAAACACGTACAGTAACATGACCAAAAAAAAAAAAAAAAGAAATCAAACACATGAAATCAATATAATTTAAAATTTTAATAAAAATTATATATGAATTTGATAAGAATAAAAACTATATATATTTTTTGTGTTTGACATGATAATACGAATTATGATATGATAATTTTTATATTTTATATATATTAAACATGAAATAAATAAATATAAATACACGAATTGTCAAATTTAATTTTAATTTTTTTAAAAGAAAAAGCTCATTTTAAATAGAGATGATAATGAATTGGATTGATTCAAATTAAGTCTGACTATTTTGGTTAATATATAGTATATGAATTTTCAAAACCCTATCCAAATTGAAATTGACCTCCTTAAAATCAAATTGATACGAATCGAATTTTAATAATTCGATTTTTTGATTTTTGAAAAAAATTTTAAAATTATTTGTTATTCTTTTGATACTATTTTAAATATATTTAAATAAATTTAGATATAAAAAAACAATTAATTTTATTTTATAAAAACTTTAAAATATATAAAAATTAATAAAAATACATAATTCGATAAAATTCAAATATTTTTTATTTTTTACTTTTTATCAAAAATCAAATCAATTCAAAACGTATAATATCTAAATTTAAATCGAACTAAATTAAAAAAAAAAAAAGAATCCAAACATTACAAATCAATTTTTAATTTTTTTCATTTTTCTTACATCTATTTTTTAGGTATCTGACCTAAGCGATTCCAAGGAAGGGAGATGGAAAGTAAGTGAGTACTTTCCCCTTGTTAAAAGTAAAATTATTGTTGGGACAAAAGGGACCCTTCAATTATTGGACTACATTTACATAACCTAGTTTTAGAGTTTGAGGATAGGAATTGGACGAGTGTACTTCATTAGGACTAGACTACCGTTCAAAAACATTTAGCCCGCTAGCGAATTGGATAAGGATAGCAATCTCGACTTCAACCCCGCTCGAGACTTTCTACTTATCTCTTCGACAACAAGCAGGACCCAATCGCTTTATATGCGAGCATTTAATCCAGCTATGGGCTTCTATTCTTGCAGGTGAGTTTACTAATTTTTCTTTAATTTCTTCATCTCTTTGGTTATCGGTTTATAACTTTAAATGCAAGCATTTGAATGTTTGATAAGCTCTCCTTTTGATTTGTGTGTTAGGCTTTATAATCGATTCATCCTTATCCTTGTTGAAGATAAAACAATTCAAAATAATAGACAGCCAAAAAAAAAATGAAAAAGATGCATGTATATATGTAAGTTATATATCCGATTTTTAATCACCATAATTATTTTGAAATATTATTTGCTATACTAAGAGGTTTTAATTCTACAAATGAGATTTAGATTATGACATATATTTCATTTTTTAATTTATTTTTTTTTATTTTTTAAATATATGTTAAGGGACATGTATTACTATCTTAATCTTATTTATAAATTAAAAAACTTAACTATCAGTATATTTAATAATTTATGTTTAATAATTTTCAATTATTTTATATAAATATAATAATTCACATATTTGTATCCTATTTATTTCTTATTAAATGTGTTAAAATATGAAAATTATATGTTAAATTAGGATCAATATTTCAAATATGAAATTTATTTTTTGATTTTGCTAAATTTATATATAATTTTAATTTTTATTAAAATTTTAAACTATATCATTTTTATGTCTTTTTTCATATTATTGTTATATTTTATTATTATATCATATTTAAAATTATTAAATTTATTCATTTGTGTCCATGCTTTAAGTCGGAAAAAATCTCACATGATAGGCACCCTGTTAGGGAAGATGATAATAAATTAAATATCTAATTCTACAACCACTGTATGACAATGATCTTCTCTATTAGGTTATTCATGCTTATCTAGCTTATTTTTCATGGGTTCGAATTTTTCTCTTGTTTACATTTATAAAGACAACAATTTTTATGAAGGATTTTTTAGCAAATTATGCTTACGACAATGAATTTAATGTTGTTAAGTTATTTTATCGGCCCTCTACCTTGGATAAATTGTTTAAAAGAAGACTCCATGGGTGTCGCAAGGATAGGGCCTATGTAGTATATGCTTCGAAGAAATTATATATCTAACATAATAATATTATGGGTTAAAATCAAAAGTTTAACAAGCTTAATTAAATGACTGATGATGCAATTTACTTTATACGTTACTATACATTTATAAACTAATATAACTTGAATATTATAATTGTTAAGATTTGAATTCCAAAAATAACTCTTTAAATTTTAAACTTCATAGATATGGGATAACACTATTAATTTAATAGTTTGATTCGTATTTAAATGGATAAATAATAATAATTAGGGCCTTCTCAACCTGAGATTTGCTGATTGTGGGTTTTTGTTCGTTTAGGCTATAGAAGAAAATGCAAGAACTGTTCTTTAATTTCTCAGGCCATACTCCATAGTCCACGGTAGTTTTGTAGTTTATTCCAATTTCTGGTTTATAATGCAAATGCAAATGTTTATACTAGGCTTGTTGTAATTCCTATAGGAAATAATGGTGATAGATGTGGAAGAAAGAAAAATATATCATACCTTTTTATTTCTCTTAGGTCAACTTATTTATTTGAAATATTGAACTGCAAAAATATTTTTCCATGAATATTACAGCAAAAAATATACATGGAGATTATACTCTTTTTATAGAAGTAGTGGTAATTAACTTCTATTTCTCAATCGCTCAAAGATTATTCGGTCTATATACAAGATGAAGGAGATTATATTCTACTCTTCAAACTGTAATTGATGCTTTACAAACAGAGTACTTTGTAAGGCAAGATCTTTTGGAATTGACTGAGAGCATACATCATACTTCAGCCAAAATGCAGCAGTCTGTTCCTAAGCCAAGTGGGTCAGGATTGCCCAAGCTGCGAGAGGAAGAAGAATGGGCAGACAATGAGATCTATTTAACGGATGATAAACATAAAGTGTCTGAGCTACCAAAATCTCCAAACTGCTCTTCATTGATTGCATTGTATTTGCAAGGGAATTATGAGCTGGCAGCTATTCCCCCCCTATTCTTTCGGCGCATGGCCCTTCTCCAAGTATTAGATTTGTCCCATACTAGCATCAAATCTTTGCCAAAATCTCTTCCCAAGTTGGTTTCATTAAAAAAGCTCTTGCTACGAGGTTGTGAACTCTTCATGGAACTATCACCTCAGGTTGGTAAACTTAAAAATCTCGAGGAGCTTGATCTTGATGAAACTCAGATCATGCATCTGCCAAGAAAGATTGGAAAGTTAGTCAAGTCATTTGAGAGTATCATTTTATCATATCTGTGGCAAAAAGGAGTCGAAATCAAACTTTGTGATTCACCCTCAGACAATATCAATTCTTTCGCAACTTGCTGAATTAAGCATTGATGTGAATCCGGCAGACAAGAGGTGGGATGATTCTGTGGAAGCCGTTGTGAAGGAAGTATGCAACTCAAAAACAGTGAAGACTCTTAGCTTGTACCTGCCTAAATTCCAACTTTTAGATAATTTATCATCGATGTATCCTTCATTGTCACACTTTAGTTTTACGGTTGGCCATCATAAAAGGAGAATCATATCTCGTGTACCTCATGAAGTTGAAGCAGAATTCAGAAATTGGGATAAATGCTTGAAGTTTGTGAATGGTATAAACATCCCAATCGAAATAGAAGCGGTACTCAAATATTCTTCTTCATTTTTCTTGGACAACCATGCAACCGCTATGAATCTATCTGAATTTGGGATCGAGAATATGAAAAGGCTAAAATTTTGCTTGTTGGCAGAGTGTAATAAGATGGAAACCCTAATTGATGGAGAGATGCATGACGAAAGAAATGAAGATGGTCAATCTGAATCTGACACTGGTTCTGCAGAACATGTGCTTGAATCTCTAGAATATTTGAGCATTTATTACATGGAAAATTTATGGAGTATTTGGAGAGGACCAAATCGTTGTGGATGTATGTCTAGGTTGAAATTCCTAGCGCTGCATACATGCCCCCAGCTAAGACATATTTTCGCTCGTACTTTGCTTGAAAATTTTGTCAACTTGGAGGAGATTATCGTTGAGGACTGCCCCCAAGTCACCAGCCTGGTAAGCCGTGCATCTGTCAAGCCAATGATGTCAAATAAATTTCTCCCTAGTTTGAAAAGATTGCTGCTTCTCTACCTTCCTGGACTGGTCAGCATTTCTAATGGTCTATTAATAGCACCAAAATTAGAAAGCATAGGCTTTTATAATTGCCCAAAGCTCAAAAGCATAACAAAAATGGAATTGTCAAGCAAAACTTTGAAGATAATCAAAGGAGAATGTCAGTGGTGGGAAGATTTGAATTGGAATGAAACGGAGTGGGGAAATCGGCCAGATTATCTGATGCGTATCTTTTGCCCTATCAGTAATGAGAAAGATGTTATGACCCAATTGACAGAAGACAGGGATCTACTTGAAGCTATCATACAAAATGAAGCCCAACAAAATGGTAATATATCTTTTAATCTTAGGTTTTTTTTTATTATTATTAATCATTAGCTTATGTGCTAGATCAATTTAATTAGAAAATGAACTTTTTATTTTCTGGATAACATGAGTCCTGAATTTTTTGTTTTCATGATAACAAGTAAAATTTTATTATCGTCCTAAAAAAAACTAATTGGAAGAGACCAAAGCCAAGTCATAACGTTAAAAAAAAAAGTTTGCTAACAACTGATGAGAAGTGAAGATTTTAACATTGCTCATTTTGAACATTGGTAGATGATGAAAAGTTGCTCGAAGTTTCAACACAAGATCATAAAGGCCAGTGCTCAGGTAATTTTTCTTTGCAACCCTTATAAGACGACTCTTCTTATTTTTGGTGTCTTTAACTCTTTTAGGTAATTACTGTTCATTACTGTTAGATTATAAGGAGGACAGAATAACGGGGACAGACGGGACAAAGTCCCCTTCGTCATGCATACTTCCATCCAATTCATGGACGGGGACGGACTTGACAAATTCTTCTTCGTCATGTATACTTCCATCCAATCCTTTGAGGACGTTTGATGTAAGGATATATCAATATACAGAGCAACCAAACACAACATACATTGTTTTATCTTACAATCTTTTGTTTTATATGGGTTTTTAGTTTTACTATCTTGACGGTCCGTCATTCTGACTGGAAATGCTGGATCTTCTTAAACCATGAAATTAGAAGCTTTAACTTGACAATTTGCTTGGCCGGTTAAGAAATGAAACCCTAAATATTGTTGTGTACAACTTATTCAAAATATTAAACTTAATTTAACAATTGAACCATCTTGATTGTTTTTGTTTGTCATTGTAATTTTTTTAAATACTTGTGTCTTAATGATTTTTTTTATTTTTATTTTTATCTAGATTACCTTTTTCTTTTAAACAGAAAAACTGTGTAAATCTTGGATATGCATAACCATACAAGTATATATAGCCAAGCCGTCCGAATTTTGTTATACTTTGGTCCAAGTCTAGGTTTGATCCCTCATATTGAAGTCAATCTGGCCGATATAAGTCAGATTTGTACCGCATCCCCTTCCCCTTCTGAATTTCCCTCTTTCCTTCTCCTCTCTTTGTTTGTTTGTTTTTATTGCAACTTTTTAAAATTTTACATATATTTTGTGCTATTAAAATTTTTTTGAACCCGAGACTTATCTCAATTGCTTCAAGAATTTGGAACTTAAATCCTTTTTGTTGCCATTTTTTGTGTGCTGTGGGGCAAAAAGTTTTTCAAGATGGCACGGCATGTCAGGGTCAAATTGATCAACTTAACGAGTTAAGGCCTTTCCTTAATAGTGTTAAGGATTTAACTGTAATCAACTTTTTATGAAAGTAAAAGGATATTTGCAATTGAAGCAGAGGGACTAAATTTAACAAAAATAGAGAAATCAGAACGTGGATGTTAATAGTGATGTTTTGTTTACAATGATGGCAATAGGCATTACTGGATTGATTAAGTTTTTATCCATTGTTTTAATTACATACAGGTAGGTATATCTAATTCAATTTAAAAAAAAATTATAGCAGAATTCTCTGATTTATAAACAATTCCTCGTAGTGACGAGCATGATTATAATTTATAGTCAACCCCACAAGATATCTTAACCTTCAACAACCATAATTTAAGTGTATTGTATTTGATTTTGTTAATTTGAATCAAATCTTACTTTTCAGCCTTGATTCTCCATTATCATTACACTGAATTTGTTCAAATTTCAGGCACCAAAACAAGCATTGAGCTTTTTTTCATCAGAGAAGAACAAGAGGCTAGAAGATGGTTACTTTGATCAGGCTGCAGAAATTTGTGAAGTAGACGTTGATGAAGATGAACCTAAGGCCAAAAGAAGGTCAGTTAAGCATTTTTATTGATGTACTCTGTGAAGTAGACATTGCTGTTCTCTAGTGTTACTTATACGTATTACTATTTAACCATTTTTATCCAACAGTAGTGCCCTTCACTTCCTTAAACCAGAAGGGTTATTTTGCTCTGTTTGCAGTCCCTGTTCCTCCAATGTAAAACACCTTTAAATGTCTTTCAGTCCTCACACCAAGGATGAAATTGAACTTATGGAAGTCAATTATGCAAGTGGTTTGGTTAAATATAATTAAGCTTGTGGGTAAGGTTTTATGAAGGAGAATTTTAATGGAGTGGTTTAACATTTTGCAGCAACTGTACTGAGAATGAAAACAAGGGTGTCATAGGTTCTGTGAGCAAAACTACAAGAGGGCATAGAGTTGCAGTTCGAACCAGAAGCAACAGTGTGGTACTTGGTGATGGTTATAAATGGAGGAAATATGGAAAGAAAAAGAAATCTGTCAAGGGAAATCCCCATCTCCGGTGATTACTTCACCTAATATTGTTAAGGAAGTTCTGAAGTTGCTAAACAGTTTTGTTGATATAATTATTACTTTTTCCGTGCCTTTATCCTCTCTGTATAGGTGCTACTACAAATGTTCGACAATGGGTTGTCCAGCGAAGAAAAGGGTTGAGCGAGACTACCAAGATACAAGCTTTTTGATCACCACCTATGAAGGGGTACATAACCATGGCTGTTATAACATGGGATTGTATAATTTGCACACTCGACTTTGTAATGATCATAGGGCCAATTACGTGGAAGATGCTGCTGATTCAGGTAAGACTATCAGCCTTACAAAAGGTGGGGAGGCAGTATCCTTCCTTGATCATCATATGATCAATTTTGATGCAAATTAGAGAGCAATGATGTTCATTGAATCTCGAATCCTGCTTTAATAGGAATGATTTTATCCTCTCTGTTTTGTAATTGTAAGTTGATGGTTAATAACTAAATCAGAAATTTTCACAGGCATATCCTAAATCGTGTTGGAGTTTACAACATTTTATGCAACCTGATACATCATTTCTCGCAAGTGTGTGTATATAAATGCTTAGGGAGAAATTAAATGTAAATCTGAAAAAAGAATAAAATGAGTTATCTCATAAATTGTACCATAAAGAGGGTAGCAGTGGAGGAATGTGCTCAACTGTTCTGTTTCTCTCATTTGGTTGCACTAGAAATTATGTCAGAAACATTACACATTCAATGCCTAAAAAAACTGTTGTTTGAGAAAAACTGTTAGTAATGTCTGGTGCATTTGAAATTGGCAGGTTATGAAGATGTATTTGAAGCACCAATACAAGATATAGGTGTACAACCAGGTAATTAATTCTTCTGAACTTTAAGGTTTCTAATTTTTTTTTCCTGTCAACTAAGTCTAGATGCAGATAGAGAAAGACAGCTATATCTAAATGATGAACATTTCTTGAAATATGAATCACCCTTGTCATATTACAAGTTGAGGTTAATATTAAATAAAAAACCAAAAGGATTGCATGCACTTGAATTTGTGCAGGGCCTGGATAATCCAATCCATTTATTGACACTTGCCAGATTTATTTATCCCTATTTTGCTGTTTATTTGGAAAGCCAGTTTGCTTCTATTGATGCATTTGAAATTGGCAGAATATGAAGGTATTCCTGAAGCTTTGATTCGAGATGAATCTCAACAATCAGGTAATTATTCAATTCGAGTCTTTGGGAGGATATTTTATCAGCATTTCCTAGTTTAATCCAAAGGTACTCTCATTTAGTCAAGAGCAGAAAATCAGCTGATGCATATTCTGCCATTTTAGAAAGTTCATGCTACACATTTTAGGAGTATTGCTGACTAAATTATAAAACAACATGCTATGCATGCATGTATGCCTGCCAAACATTTTAAAGTATTCATAAAACTTGTTCTCATGAAACTAATGAATTCTTAGTCCAATACCTCTTTGGCAGCAGACCCACAACCCTCAGAACTAGCAATCAGAATGTCAGAGTCACCACCTTCTCCTATTGGAAGTACTCCCTGGAGTGAGGTCTATGACTGTGATTTCAAGGAACAGGAGCTCAAAGATGATTCCGATAAAAGGTATAGATAAAACACAAGCACTTTATAATACAACTCAACTCAACTCGTTAATCAAGCGGTGTCCCAACTCCCAATTCATTTCATGCAATAGATTGTTATGTTGCAGAAGAAATCTGTCAAGATGGACGGAACTAATCCGAGTTCCGTCTACAGGCTTGGAGGTACCTCCAGACGATGGCTTCTCTTGGAGAAAATGTGGACAAAATGAAATTCTTGGTTCAAAATATCCAAGGTTTGAGAATTTTCCCTTTGTAATGAATAAGAACAAAAGCATGATGCATATCTATGCTCTATATACGTATATAAATTAACTAATACTCCAGGAGAATAATAGCAATTGATATTTGGTCCATTTCAATTCGAAAGCATGCAGAGCCTTTTACCTGAGTCCTAAGTCATAAAGCCTGACCTTATCTGTTGTCAACATGTCACTGATTAAAGCTTTCCTGCCTGCAATATATAAATGTTCCGCATATTCGTGCCATTGAGCTTTGCCTGACGTCATATATACAAGAGCATGATGACATATTTAGCCGGATTTACATATTCTTTTCTTCTTCTATCATTGAACGGTTAGATGTATGACCATTATTATACATGTAAAAATCCTAGGTTAACCAATAACCATCCTTTTTTTTATTAAAGAGCCTATTACAGGTGCACCCACCGAAATGTACAAGATTGTATGGCTACAAAGCAAGTACAGCGATCAGATGATGACCCAACAATATTTGAGATCACTTACCACGGAAGGCATACTTGTACTCTAGCCTCACATGTAGTGCCTTCCCCAGGACCATTGGAAAATCAAGACCAAGGAACCTCTTCTGTATGGTCCACGTATTGGAAAGTATTTTCAATGCTGAACTGCAATACCTCTTTGGTGGCAGAGCCACAGCCCTCAGAACAAGCAATCAGAATGTCAGGGTCACAACCTCCTCGTATTGGAAGTACTCCCCGGAGTGAGGTCCATCACTGTGATTTCGAGGAACAGGAGCTCAAAGGTGACTCCAAGAAAAGGTATAGATAAAACACAAGCACTTTACAATACAACTCAACTCAACTCGTTAATCAAGCCTTGTCCCAACTTCCAAGTCATTTCATGCAATAGATTGTTATGTTGCAGAAAAACTCTGTCAAGATGGACGGAACTAATCCGAGTTCCGTCTACATGCTTGGAGGTACCTCCAGACGATGGCTTCTCTTGGAGAAAATATGGACAAAAAGAAGTTCTCGGCACAAAATATCCAAGGTTTGAGAATTTTCCCTTTGTAATGAATAAGAACAAAAGCATAATGCATATCTATACTCTGTATACATATATATATATTAACTAATTCTCCAGGAGAATAATAGCAATAGATATTTGGTCCATTTCAATTCTAAAGCATGCAGAGCCTTTTACCAGAGTCCTAAGTCATAAAGCCTGACCTTATCTGTTGTCAACATGTCACTGATTAAAGCTTTCCTGCCCGCAACATATAAATGTTTCTGCATAGTAGTGCCATTGAGCTTTGCCTGACGTCATATACTAGAGCATGATGACAAATTTAGCTGGATTTACATATTCTTTTCTTCTTCTATCATTGAAGAGTTAGATGTGTGACCATTATTATACATGTAAAATCCTAGCTTAACCGAAACCGTCCTTTTTTTATTACAGAGCCTACTACAGGTGCACCCACCGAAATGTACAAAATTGTTGTGCTACAAAGCAAGTAAAGCGATCAGATGATGACCCAACAATATTTGAGATCACTTACCGTGGAAGGCATACTTGTACTCTAGCCTCACATGTAGTGCCTTCCCCAGGACCATTGAAAAATCAAGACCAAGGAACCTCTTCTGTATTGTCCACGTATTGTAAAGCATTTTCAATGCTGAACTGCAATACCTCTTTGGTGGCAGAGGCACAGCCCTCAGAACAAGCAATCAGAATGTCAGAGTCACAACCTCCTCGTATTGGAAGTACTCCCCAGAGTGAGGTCCATCACTGTGATTTCGAGGAACAGGAGCTCGAAGATGACTCCAAGAAAAGGTATAGATAAAACACAAGCACTTTACAACACAACTAACTCAACTCAACTCGTTAATCAAGCCTTGTCCCAACTTCCAAGTCATTTCATGCAATAGATTGTTATGTTGCAGAAAAACTCTGTCAAGATGGACGGCACTAATCCGAGTTCCATCTACGGGCTTGGGAGGTACCTCCAGACGATGGCTTCTCTTGGAGGAAATATGAACAGAAAGAAATTCTCGGATCAAAATATACCAAGGTTGAGAATTTTCCTTTTGTAATGCATAAGAAGAAAGCATAATGCAAATCTATACTCTATATATGTATATATATTAAGTAATGCTCCACGAGAATAATTAGCAATTGATATTTGGTCCATTTCAATTCTAAAACATGAAGAGTCTTTTGGCAGTCCTAAAAGCCTGACCTTATCTGTTGTCAATATGTCACTGGTTAAAGCTTTCCTGCCTGCAATTCATAAATTTTTCCGCATATTCTTGCCATTGAGCTTTGCCTGAAACTCATATATACTAGAGCATGATGACAAATTTAACTGGATTTAGCTGTTCTTTTCTTCTTCTATCATTGAACAGTTAGCTGTATAACCACTATTCTACATGTAAAATCATAGCTTAACCAATGACCATCCTTTTTTTTTCTTTATTACAGAAGCTATTACTGGTGCATATCCGGAAATGTACAAGGTTGTCTGGCTCAAAAGCAAGTTCAGCGATCTGATGACGACCCAACAATCTTTGAGATCACTTACCACGGAAGGCACACTTGTACTCTAGGCTCACATTTAGTGCCTTTTCTAGGACCCTTGGAAAATCAAGACCAAGAAACCCTTTATGCTTCGCCCACGATATCTGGTATTACATATTGCTCCACGAGCCCAACTCCAAATCCGAGCGGGATGAGCCCTATCATGCAGGAAAACATTGACTTTTGAACCTCCGAGCCTAAGGATATTTAGTGGCGTTTCACTTGCTAAAATATCTGTTTTAGATATGGATATTTTTTAGTCGGATTGTCTTGAATTTGACTTAAATCAAATTTGGCAATTAATAAAAGTCGATAATTTTAATTTAGATCATTGCATGTTTTGATCAAATCAATGTTATGGTGCGGATTGTTTTGAATTTGAGTTATATATAATTTTGAATATTTTGAATTTTTGAATCAAGTCAATTCAAGTTTAATTAGGTTCGAATTGTTTTGGTTGAGTTTTTTTTTTTTTTTTTTTGTATGTTCATTTTGGCATTTCTAACCAAAATTGATAGATTAGTAAAACTTATTAAGTAAATCAATCATATTTGAAAATTAATTAAACAAAAATTAAAAAAAAAAGTTAATCAATAATTGATTAACAATAAAAAAAATTTACCATAACTTATAGCTACATCACAAATTTAAATAAAAATATCAAAATTTATTAAGAAATCTTTTGAACTTTAACACATATGGTTTATTAATTGGATCTTATAATTAATTTATGTGGGTTTTTTTATTTTTTATTTTGATTTGACTTTACAATTTTTTTCTTGCTGTTCCTATTAATAATTAACCCATAATGAACGTTTTGCATGTAGAACAGTGAAAGTCACGATGAGATGTGAATGTTATGTTTAAGTGTCAGATATAAAAATCGTTATATAAATTAACATATATACGAATAAGATTAATTTTATGTGATGTATATGTTAGATTGGTCAAACTCACATCAAATTCAAACATTTTTATGTGATAAATGTGTTGACATGATTATAACACAAATACAATTGGATCAAAATTCAAATATTTCATATGATTCGTATTTGGGTTTTAAATTGCTCGTTGAAAAGGGAAATGTTTTGATTGTTTATTGTATCAGGACGAAATTCATAAGTTAAATTTTATTGATTTTGATTAATTTTGAACATTTTTAAAGCCATTAAGTAGCATTATCAGCTTCTTTCTTTCATTTGTTTTAACTTTCTTCATTAAAAAATATAAAAAATAAAGGAGTTTTTTTTATTAGAACTCCTTTTAAGGAGGTGGGATGCTCGGTCACAATGTACCTTTTCTTCCACTTTGGGTTTTTCCACGGTTTTCCACAGCCATGCTACCCAGATCTATCTCAGAAACTTTCTCAACATTTTCCACATCTTCTTCTATCCAAGTCCCATTTTGGATTTCAGCCCAACACTCCTCGCTATTTACTGATTTATGCTGGCCCGCATCACTCTCTTTGCCTAATTCAAGCCCAAAACTAGCATGTGACCCAGTTGTGGAATCTGGGTCATGAGTAGACCTATAATCATTACCTATTTAGACTTTAACAGGAGAATGTATGTCCTCATCAGAGCATAATCTTTCTTCACCAATTATTTACTTATCATTGGCATTGATAATCCACCCAACCACTTCAGCCTTGTCTTGGGCATATGACTTGTTTGAATTTGACTGCTTCTGACCGTCAACCACAGCTGTGTCATCCATTCCCAAGGTTTCATTATCTTTTCGTTTTCTCAGGCCAACGAGTTTCGAAGCAAGTTGATTCGAGAATGCATTCACGCTTTGTCTGTTCGGAGCCCCATGCTCCCAACCTGACCATTCTTCTTCTTCACGGAAACCTGTCACTGTGTTATTTTCAAAAGAACTGGAGCTTGATGATGATGATGCACTAGATTTTAGTTGAACAGTTTGTTTCACCCCCGAATTCCGTAGGAAATCGTAACATCCTTCCAACGTAACTTTAACTTTATAAGAGCTTCCTTTTAACAGAATTGTGAATAAGTTTGGGATGAAAGCATCTTTCCTAACAAGGGTTAAAACTCTAGCAACATTAAAATGCCTTCTCCTCAAGGTACTATCATCTACTGTGATGAAAGTGCCCCACTTATTCCTTACCTTCTTGAAGAATTCATAGCACCATGCATAGAACGGAATGTTTTCCAGCTTGAGCCAAATAAATTTATCATAGCTTATTAAGTCATGGCTCCAAGGCACTGTCCAAAAGAACCATTCTTCAAGCCATATTCTGCCACCCTCAAGCATGCTGAACATATCTTCTTTGGATTCAAACTGTAAAAGTACCATACTTCCTCCCGTCAATGTGATTGAAAAGGAGTTTTTTCCAACAGCAAGGTTTTTTAAAATCTTTATTCCTTAACATGAGTACTTTTAACTTATTTCTTTAAGAAAAATATTTATGCCATGTCAATGACATGTCAGCTTCATATCATATTTTTTTAAATAACAATTTAAATAAAAAACATATTTTTTAAAATTGAAACATTGAACGTGTAAGGTTTTTTTTTTTTTATTAAATTATAATCTCTTATAAACCCTAAATCTATTTTCTCCCTATATTTTACATTTTTATTAAACATAATTTTTCTACAAAATTTTGGAGCACAAAGGTTTGCAAAGGGAATTATATTTGGCAGTATTGTTCTTGATCTCAAAAAATTTTTCGATTATGTAATAATCCTAAACCTTGTAGTTGTGGTGTTGAATTGTAATATAATCTCCATGTTAATTAGGCAAGCAAAATTAGTAGAATTCATACCAATAGACTTTGTTTTTACATGTATAGACCATAATTTATTGAGTTATTTTAATTTAAAATATTTTTGTTATCAATTTTTTTCTTGATAGAAAGAAATTTGTTTGTCATTATTGCATCATTCTCTTTTTTTTTTTTTTTATGAACTCAAAATTTGAACTTGAGCTAAGATAAACCATATAATTAAGGACATAATTGCTTATGTAACTTTCTTCATGATCAAGCCATACAAGGCTTAAGACCAGAGTTTAATATTTCATAAAGTTTACAATGAGCATTAATCAACATGTGAATATTGCTTGTTTATGGACTTCTTTCATAAATGAATGAAAAATCATACTTTTAGCTTATATTTTTGTTTACAATTTCTAATTATAGGTAGAATCTCTAGTCAAAGATATATGCAATACAACTTCAATTGCATTGTTTGAATTAAAAGTAAGTTGATTTTAAATTTTTTATGTCGTAAATAGCTTGGCAAAGTGAATGGCTTTTCTACTTGAATTGTTTACTTTTGTATCCAAAGCTAATTGCAAATGGCATATTTTATATATTATTGAATTCTTATTATTTATGATATTGAGCTAATAATTATTTTTTATTATTTTAATGCTAGATGGTAATGTCTGGAAGAGAAATTCTAATTTTTTGTTATTGGAATGGTAGCTTCATTGAAGGATCAGATGGCTTATGTTATGATGGTCATTTTTTAAGAGCAATTAAATTGAAGCAAAAAATAAAATTCAACACATTGATGGACAAGATGTATTGTATTACAGGATTTGATAGAGAGCGAGCACGACTAAATTTGATTTTTCAGTATCCAACAATAGTGCAATCATCAATGATTAAATATATTCGTTTACCTATTATGGATGATGCCAACATAGATATCATGTTGAAAATTCCATTTATTCATCCTTCTATTAGCAATGTTGAATTGTATTTAGAAGTGGAATCAATTTTTATTGGACCTGCCAAATATAAGGGTCAATCCATAAGTTTTGTTCCATTTGCTCAATTGCCAACACAAGACAATGACACTTCATTAGATCATGGTAATGCCCACCATGCTAATCATCCAATTTTGCCAAGTAGTAGTGAACCTACCATGGAAAGGCAAGTATCAGTCATAGGTAATATTTTTGGATTTTTAAATTACAAAAGTATTAGCCAATATGACAAAGATACAAGTGTAAATATAACTACAGTGGAACAATTAGTTTATTCTAAATCTAATGATATATTCTAAGATATGAATGTGAATAATGAAGTACTTGAAGAAGAAAATGAGAAACATGAAGAGTAAGAAGATTTTGAAGATGTCAACCTATAAGTTGATAGTACCACTATAGAGGTGCCACTTCATGAGCCAAACATGTCATTTTTCACCAATATTATCAAGTTGATGATGGTATTACTAGTAATTGGACACCACAAAGCCAAAGTTTTATTTGGAATCTTGATCTTGAGTTGAGAAAAGGTTTAATTTTCCAAGATAAGGCAGAATTGAAAAGAGCTGTACAATTGTATTCCATCAAAAGACACCAAAAGTATGAAGTGGTGGAAACAAAAAAAAAAAGGTCATTGAGGTGTAAAAGACATCGAAAAAATGGATGCAAATGGAAGATTCATGCGTATCAACATAAAAGTCATGGACTTTTTGAGATTACTCAATATGATGACCCTCATACATGTGTCTACCTAAGGTTAAGTCATGATCACCCATAACTAGACTCAAATTTGTTAGCACATGAGATTAAAAGTTAAGTGAAAGTTGAACTTTCGATTACAGTTGTAGCTTTGAATGCCAAGGTAAGAGACAAATTTTCTTATGATGTTTCATACAAGAAGATATGGCATGCAAAACAGAAGGCCTATACAAATGTTTTTGGTGATTGGGACACATCTTATAGGGTATTACCTAAATTTATTGCTGCACCTGAAAAGTATAATGGAATAATTGTTATATGGCAATTTAAGCAGTTGCGTGATTCTACTGTTAGAGTATTCAGACTATTCCACCGTCTCTTTTGGGCTTTTTCACCTTTCATTGAAGGGTTCAAGTATTGTAGACCAATTATAAGTATTGATGCTACTCATTTGTATGAAAGATATAAAGGTAAAATGCTTATTGCAATTGAAGTTGATGCTAATAACCAGCTTTTGCCACTTGTATTTGTTATTGCTGAGAAAGAATCTTTTGATAGTTAGATATGGTTTTTTACTTGCATTAGAGAGAAGGTGACTCAACAGAAAGAGATTTATTTGATATCTGATCGTCATTGCGATATTCGTGCAGCAGTGAATGAGCCTGGCTCTAGATGGCAAGAACTATGGGCTTATCATCGATTTTGCTTGTGACATATATGTAGTAATTTCAATGATAAGTTTCATAATAAAAACTTGAAAATACTTATGTATAAAGCTGAAAATGCACATCAGTTACGAAAGTTTGATACCATAATGAAAGAGATAGAAAAAGATTAATCTTGAAGCTTGAAAATGGTTAGATGAGATATCGGTGCAACAATGGGCATTGGCACATGATGGTGGTCGACGTTACGGAATAATGACAACTAATTTATTTGAGGTGTTCAATAGTGTGCTAAAAGGGGCTTGAAATTTATCTATCACAGCATGTGTACAATTAACCTTTTATCGATTAGTTAATTTTTTTAGCACCAAGTGGGGCTTTGCACTGGAGGCATTGGCAAAAAGAGACTTGTACACTCCTCATGTTATAGCTAAACTTCAAGGTTATCTGGCAAAGGCCAACACATATGATCTTGTTCCATTTGATATACAAAAGGGAGTTTTCGAAATAATAATTGCATCTTATGGTGAGAGAATGCAACGAGGTCATAACAAACAAGTTGTTTAACTTGATAAAAGAACATGTACATAGGGAAAATGTCAAATTTATAAGTTTTCCTATTCACATGTGATGGCTGTATGTGAAAGGTTTCCTGTTCAACAGTAATGTTAATCATGAAGCAACACTATCCTACCTACCAAGCATAAAACAATGGAGTTTTTTCCTACACTAAGATAGAATAGAATCTTTATTCCCTAATAAAAGCATTTTAAGCTTATTTTCTTAATAAAGGTATTTTATGACACATCACCATTTTGATTTTTTTCTTTTTCATTATCATTGTTGCTCATATCTCTCTATAACAAAAATGAAAATCTTTTATAAAAAATGAAAATTAAAAAAAAACTTTAAAACTCATATCTTTTTTAACAATGTTAATTCACTTATTGAGAATAAACTCGTTTTTTATTTAGAAAACAAACTTAAAAGAAGCTCTGCAAATTTTGATGAGGTTATATTTTAGAGTTGAACTGTAGAGCAAAGAAGGGTACAAAATATTAAAAAAGTATTTGATACAATAATACAATAAAAAATGTTGAAACTAAATTTTATTTATAACCAACAACATGAATGTAATCTATCCATATATAAGCAAAACTTGAAAACAAAGGTCTAAACATGAGAATAATAAAGCAGAACGTCTACCTGACAGTCTTCTCAAGAACTGCATAGTTATCCAACCAATAGCCATCTGTTGACTCAACAATCGCATTATAAAGTCTTTGAAGTTCTATTGAACTGCCTACCTGCAACAATACTATCACTCTGTCAAAATAACTTCACAACCCCAGACCTCAAAATTGCCTAACACAACGCTGGTAGAACCCACTTAATCATAAAATTTTCATATAGTTACAAAGCAAATCAAATGAAATTCCCTTTCAACTTTTAGCATGTGTACATAATTTCATGAATATGAAGCTATATTCAAAGTTGTGCATTGCTTTTGATTAATGAAAGATCAGTTCACACAAACAACATTTAAAATAACATCAACTATAATACCTTTTTTTTATAAAAAAAAAGGCTACCCTGTCAAATCATCCCCTAAAGCAGATCCTTCTCAATCCCATGTTCTAATAATAGAGTCGAGCCTCAAACAACATATGCTTGAGTATGCATTGGAAATTCTTACAAATTAATTGATTTTTTTAAAATGGCACAATGGAAACAAAAGCAAATATACAAAAAAGAAAAAAGATATAGTAATAAGTCAGAGTCAAAGTAAGAGCAGTACCAATTATGGAGGATGATTCCCCATTCTGTAGTCGGAATTTGCCTTGCCCATTAAGACTATGCACTCTTGAGTGCCACCCATCTTTCTTCTCAGAAATCAATTTCCCCGAACTTGACCATTATTGCCACTGCCACCACTGCAATTTGAACCTCCAAACCTGGACAAGTCGCACTTTTCCTTCAAAAATTGAAAAAACTCTTTTGCAACAGAAGGCTGTAGTGGGTTTTCATTTGATTCAACCCCAAGGAAAAGGCTAATAAGGAAACACAGAAGGTTCGTTCTTGGCATCAGCTTCTTGAGAGGTAGAAGAATAGAGCGGCGGGGGTTTAAGGTTTTGTTTTAATTTGTTTATTTTTTACATATTTTTCTTACTAACATGGAAATTTTTTATTTTATAAAAAATGACATGGAAATGATGTGGCTTAGACAACCTTATTTAGAGAAATAAGTTTAAAATAACTCTCATTAAAGAATAAAGAGTTTGAAGGACACCATCTTGGGAAAAAACTCGATTGAAAAGTGCCTAACTCCTTCACTAAGAATGTACTGCTAAAGCCTGTTAATAGCGTGAGGGTTTTTGACTTCTGCCACTGCACACTTTTCCAACCATGCTGTATCCAGTTCTTCCTCTTCCACAACAATCTTGTTTTGTGTTTGAGTCTTGTCACCTAGTACCGGTTGTACAATCCCTTTTGGCTCGTTGCATTGGCATTGCCTACCATCAGTGTTTCCTGCTGGGTTGGAAATGCCTTTTTGTTACTCTTGCATAGGTAGGTCTCGCATCCTCCTTTAACTTCATACGCGAGATAGGTCGAGTAAGGAATGTTTTTCGTCGCACATGTTTTGTTGCTGGGGTGCCATTGTAACCTTTCTCATATTTGGCCAGGCTCACCCTTAGCCTCCATCCATTCCACGCTGAACCATCCAAAGCCCTTATGACTAAGAGAGTCTCACGCAAATCTTTGAAGCGAAAAAAGCTAAATTTGCTACGCCTAAACAGTTTCCTCGAGGAGAATGTAGAAGTCAAGGATTCTCCTGGGTTGCATGATCTTGCCCCACAGTTCTGTTTCCCTGCCATCTGGGTGGATATTATCAACAAAAACTGTTACCAACTTCCTTTTTCACTAATCTAACTCTGAACGTGATTGCCTGTTCTCCATTGATCGGTTACGGCTGCTTCTCCTGCCATACCCATTCATTTTCTCTCTCCACCTTTCATCTCTCTAATTTTTTTTTTAGCTTCATTGTTGATTCAATTGTTATACATAAAGTTCAAATTGAAAAAGTTTCAAAGTTCATGGGAAAATGTTTATTTCATTATTCATCATAGATTCTTTTACGAAATAATGATCTAATGTATAATTTTTTCGTATAATAATAATAATAATAATAATAATTATTATTATTATTATTATTATTATTATTATTATTATTATCAATTGGTCTATTTGAATTTGGTAGAATTTCTATTTAAGTTGTTTGTATCAAATTTTATGTGATTAAATATTATATTGTTTTGCATTGCATTTTCTAACATTAATGATATGCAAATGAGATATCAATTAAATCGTTAACCAAACATTTAGATCATGCATTTTATTAAAAAAAAAAAAAGCAACTAAAAATGGGGGATGCATGAATTCCTTCCAGCATGTGTCCCTCTTTCAAAACAACAATAGACGTCCACCATTTCTTATGTTTTTTTTTGCTTTGGATATTATGACTTTATTATTATTTTTTTTTGGATAAACTGAATTTTTATTCATCTAAAGTCAGCAAAAATCTGCTACAATATAACTATTCTACATCTCAACAAATAGAGGAAAAACAATTTCGTTAACAGCTTATTTTAAAAATTCTACATTCAAATTCCAATCTTCACTAAGTTTTTTGCTTATCATATCTCTTACAATATGTTTTATCCATGCAGCCTGTATTTTACAATTTCCTTGACTTTGTCCACCATTTGTGCAGTCGTCATCTCCCTTTGCTCGAATATTTTCTTATTCCTTTTCCCTTATATGAAATATACACATGCATTCCAGGTAATTTTCAATAGAATTGATATCAAAACTTTCCCTTTTAATCTGTTTTCTGCCCAGTTCAATTCTGTGTCCTAACTTCCTACTTTATTTTTATGTCTTAAAGACTTTTAATCAATGTAATATAGATGCATTTATTTTTTTTAATCAATGGTCAAATCAAATAGATTTGATATTATATTAACTTTTTTATCATCTTACTTATGCTTTTTCAGTTATAATTAAGTATGCTTGCAATCTTCATTAGATATTAAAATAATTGTGACATTATACATTTAATAATGAATCAAATGGATTCTCGACCACAACAAAGTTAGCTGGAGACTTATTTCATTTTGTTTATTGGAGGTGTAATTGAGATTTCAAGGCATCAAGAGGATTTAGTTTGTCATTCTTTGTATGCATGTAGATTTTGTTGTTGGATTTTATTTTTTATTTTCTTTATGCTTAATGTGAAGTTTATTGTACCTTTTGCTATGTTTCAATGACTTTGCTCCGATTTAGTTTTAGTTTGTTCTTTTTTCCTTACTTTTGTCATGCTTTTTGAAATAACATTTTAAGGTAGGGCATCGTATTGGATTATTGTGAGTTTGGAAAATATCTAAAATGGATTACGAAGAGCAAAGAACAAAAAATGCCAAGAAAGTCGTGGAACAAATTTTTTAGAGTTATGGTTTTAGATATTGGTGATTACTTTAAGCTTAAGTTGCTCTCAATTAAAGGTATTATTTTCTTGTCTCTATTTAATTTTCGTAAATAGGAGTTAATTCAGTCATTCTTGATAAAAAATAATTTCATTTACGAAATTATTTCATGCACAACAATTTACATGTCTCTACTCCAAGCTAATATATTTTCGTAGTTGATTTAAACTTTATAATACTCTATTTTATTTTATTTTATTCATTAATGTTTTTAATTATTATATTATAATTTTAAATATTTTATTATTTTTAAATTAAATATCTCAAAATGAAAAACATGTACCCTCAGCAAAGCACAGGTATTTTCTAGTATATATATATAATAGAGCTTTTTCTTTTTATTGAATTCAAATTTATCAAAAGATTGTTAAAAAAAAAATTTTGAGGAATGTAATTTTCCAACAAATTTTTACTATTGTCTCAGCAGTCTACGCTGGATATTAACAATCATAAATGATTGAATAGCATCCAACCCTGGGGCGAAGCCAAGGCCTTATTTTTCACAACTAGCAATATCATTTTCATTTTAATTTTTAATAAAAATTGAATCATGTTGCAGTCAATATATAAAATTACTATAACTCATAGCTACATTACTAATTTAAATAAAATATTGAAATTTGTAAGAAATCTTTTGAATTTTAACATATATGATTTATTAATTGAATCTTATAATTAATCTATATATGGAATTTATTTTAATTTTCTATTTTCATTTGACCACTTCTAAATAAGAATATCATAAATTCACTTTTGTTCTTCCTACTAATTATTTTTGTGAAGATATTTTCTTTTCTTTTTTCTTTTAAAGAAAACAGAATTATGCAAATGGGTATTCTTTCATACCCCAACTGCGGCTTGCATTATAAACTGGAAGTTGGATCTAGGATCATCTATTCTTTACATGTATGTTCCCTAGACCAATTGGGCTGCAAGTACTTAAGTTCTGTGGATTCAAAGGTCAGTGCATGGGTGGCAAAATAAATTCAATTGGATCAAAATAATTTTCAAAGCTAAATCCCTCCTGCCTGTTATCTTTAAAATAGCCTGGAATGCGTTTATCTATGGTGTGTGAAACGAAAGAAAAGAGAGTTTTCTGTCGACATAAAGACTGCAGTAGCTTCATTTCGCAGTTTGTCAACATAATGACGTTTTTTAAATCTCTCAATCTGCAATCTCCAAAAATTTGTTCATCCTTTTGTATCTAAAACTAATACTCAATACATTTAATAGGGCATTTTAAAACTTTAATTGAAATTTGAACTCTTCATTAAAACAAACTTGAAAACCTTGAACTTTCTTCTTGATACCGAATCATACGAACGTAAACAACTCTGCTTGGACCCAAATTTGGGAATGAATATAATGCATGAAACAAAACAAGCTTCGATAGAGGAATAATTCTACACTTCAACAACAAATAGGATAGGATAGGATCTTGGGAACATACCTTGGCTTACATCCCCATCTTCATGAATTATATCGAAGATCTCCATGATCTTCACCTTGGCCCTGATAAGATAGAGGGTAAAGTTGTTGAAGCAACAGACTCCACAGCTTCAGGTACTGTCAATTCATTTAGAAAATTTTCGTTCAAGGTACCAACAAAATCAACTGAACCCTCAAAAATCTTCACCACTGTGGACATGGAAGGCCTCCTGACATGTTCATTTTGTAAACACCATGTAGCAACCTTCATCATCTCCATGACTTCGGCTGCATTTGCCTGCATATCTTCGCTGCACTTATCGATTAGATCCACAAGTTGCCCTTCTTCTTGCTTTCTCCTAAAAAGCCTCAGTAAATGCCTATCTTCCTCCTGTAGAGATCCATCCACATTTTTTCGCCCACACAGAATCTCTAGGACCACAATACCAAAGCTATAAACATCTGCTTTCTCAGTGATGACAGAGCTTAACCATTCAGGAGCCATATAGCCAGGGGTTCCCCTCATGGTTGTTATGACTTGGCTTTGGTCTCTTCCAATTAGCTTAGATAATCCAAAATCGGAAACTTTGGCATTGAAATTCTCATCTAAAAGGATGTTTTGTGGTTTGATGTCTAAGTGGATTATCTTTTGGTT